>WPIO01000010.1:7177500-7577500 GCA_009760855.2 Cristatella mucedo | reverse complement strand
CTGCTGGGGCTAGCCCGGGCTATACTAACACTCAACACTGACACTTGACACACGATCAGAGCATGGCACCAGTTGCACAGCTTTCTGAAGGTACAAGAGCTGTTTTGATGTCAGTCCACGGATATGGCAATTCAAACCGAGAAATCGCAAGACGGCTGAGGATCTCGGCAGGTACTGTTTGGATCACTATTAGGAACCATCTGGACTATGGTAGTACATAGATGCGGCCCTCTGCTAGGGTCGCCCTCGAGTAACTTCTCCAAAAGCATGGCTCTGAGAAACAGGTTTGCCAATCTTAAAATGCAGTTTTAGAGTCTCTGCCAAGCTCACCAGACCGGTCGTAAGCCAAATTAACCGTGATTAAACGGGTGAATGAACAAGGACTGAACGCATGGTTGACTAAGTGTTAACTGTGCAGCACAAAAGAGCAAGGCTAAATTTTGCTTGCCGATACCAGCGCTGGACAGCATCACAGAGGAGTAGTGTGTGATGAGTGTGGACTGTGGACTGATGAGTCCAAATTCAATCTATTTGGCCACGACAAGAGAATGAAGTTTGTTTGCCAGCAAATGAATGAAGCTTAAGATGACTTTTCTGCAAAAGACCGTGAAATTCGATAGTGGAAATGAAATGGTATGGGGTTGCTTCTTAACTTCCGGTGTTGGGCATCTGAACTGGATTCAAAGAACCATTAAACAGAATGTCGAACTAAACATGTTGTTGAATGTTGGTTTGCCACGGTCTCATATTGCGTTGGTAGCATGACAACAATCCGAAGCACACTGCGGTGGCGGTTACAGAGTTTATCATGAACCTGGGGCTACAGCTTCGAGCCAACTGAGGTCATGCAGTGGCCAAGCCGAAGATAGGAATTGAACCCAATAGAGCATCTGTGAGACGAAGTCGACCATGCTCTTAAGGTTCCGAGTTCTCTGGCACATGAAATTCGACGAGTTGCTTGAGGTTTTGAAGGACTGCTCGGCATTCATTCCTCCAGAAACATGCCGGAAGCTAGTTGAGTCGATGCCGAAGAGATTATCAGAAGTTATGAAAAATCATTGTGCCTCCACTTATCATTGATTGTACCAACAAATTACATGTCGTTATATAGTTCTTGGCTACTCTGCATAATAAAAACTGCTACAGACTTAGACCAGATCTAAATCATGTGTGTTATGAATGAAATAGTGTGCTAGTAGCAGGCGCATAGACTTTTGGAGGGCAGTGTATACTGTGCGTGCGTGCGCGCACGCACGCACAGTATACACACAGCTGTACGGACAATAAAGGTCACGAGCTGCTATGCCATTAAGCAATAGTTATAGTTTTGCAGTAGCCCTTTTTCTAGACATACTGTAGTTGCACTCTTAGCTGTCGCCATAGTTTTAATAATGCATCGAAGGTTTTGCAGCACAAGTTTCTTTATTCATATTTAAGTTTGTATATACTTCTATAGGTACACTAGGCATCCTTGCATTCTTTCATGATTCACTCGTAAGAAAACTGTAGAGCATTTTAATTTTCCATTCACATCGTTTTGCCTTATGCAGTTTGCTGGAGTACAGCGCAGAATTTCCGAATGGCCCTGCCCGAGATACACAAAAAGTAGGTGCAGCGAGTGAGCACATGGAAGCGGTCTCACCACGCCAATGTAGCAGCAGCAGCAGCAGCAGCTTCAGCCCTCCTCATCCATCTCAGACTGAGTGGAAGCTAAGTAAAATTCCCAAGGTTAACATTAGGCCTGCAACCTTGAGCTTTGGCATACAAGGGTACAGCAGCAACGATACCAGGTAAATGCAACAAAAAGCTGCCAGTTGGATTTTGACAAGAGGTGGGGGAAAAAGGCTGCTGCCCTTGGTAAGGTAGAGAAGAGACTAAGGCTCAGAGGACGGGCAAGGAAGACAGGTCCACAGTACGTGTGTGACACAGCGAGCGGTGTGTGGCCGCGGCATAACTAACCCCTGGCTTCTCTCCACCCGAGAGCTCGCTGCTTGTCGGTGAGGATCTCGCCCCTTCCAACCACGTGTTCGTCTGCATCAACGGCGATCAGGCGTGCGACGGTCCACATCTGTGTGCTGGCCTGGCAAGGCATTTTCTTGGTGGCAGACACCGACAGCATTGTCCCGTGCAGCCAGAGAGCCGATACGGCAGGCCGCGCAACCAGCCGCACCCATTTGCCTTCGACCGGCAGTGGTGATTCACCCTTCCCTCATTTGGCATCCCGCCATGGTTCCCCCTTATTGCTTGCCAGCAGCAAGCCGGTTACGCCTGAGATGCGCTAGTGATTTCATCGCGAGAGTCTCATCTCTTATCGGTCTCAGCCTGGCAAACGTCTCAATACAAACAACTACGCCTGCACTGCCCCTGCTCGCAAGGCGGCTTGCCGCAAACACCATGCATGCACCTGTCTGCCACAGGCGACCGGCCATTACAGCACAAGACCTTGAAGCGGACATGCTGTGGCTACTCTGGTAATCGCCGAGCAGGTGCTACGGCAGTACCTGTCTGTACACAAACGTGCTGCTCTCGCGCAAAGGTGTGACGGCCAGGCTGACGGTCGATGCCGGACTGCCGCGGAGAACTGATGACGACGACAGCTGTGACAGCTGCTGCTCCTACAGCACCGTGACACAGATGAACAGGCTGGACACACGACAATAGCCAGCAGACAGTGTCACCGATGGCATGCGGCTGACGTGTCAATAAAAGTCAGTGCCTCGGAGCTAGCAGCACACGAAAAGCGGCTACCGTAAAACCGTACCGTACCTAACAGCTTTATGTCAGACACTGGCATCGCATATGAGCCATGCAGGGAGAAAGCTTATCAGATGTTCAAAGTGCCACAGGCGATAAACGTTTAAAAAAGGCTGCTTGTGCCCCCTTCTCCCCCCGAAAGAAGGAGGCCACTACGTTTCTGTAGGTCACTTGACTCGTCAGTCGCCTGGTGGCCAGCAGGTGGACACGTAGCTGCACGCAGCCGTTGGACTAGGCAACGTTGAAGTTTTAAGACCCCATCGTCCTATGCAGTATGCAAGCAGGAACCGCAGTGAGCGACGGCTGCAAACCTAATGCAAGCATGGAGTCGCAATGTGCGACCTCATGAGAAGGTTATCCAAGGTTAAGCAGTTTCCATAATTAGGTATATATAATTAAGCAGTTTCCATAATCCACTCACCTCTAAAGTTCCTATAAAGGTCTGTACTTGGCCGTTTGCTGCTCTCCAGTTATACCAAGCCTCTCAGGATAGTGACAAGGGCCCACGAAATCGACTATCACTTCTTTGCTGCTGATACACAGCAGTACTTGCCATGTATATCAGCGCAATCAGCTGTTCAATTCTTCTCTTTGAAGGCTGTAGGTGACAGTATCTTTTGCTCAGCAGGTCATAGACTTGTGAAGCAGACTCTGTATACAGCGTCTTTTCTCGTGCTGCCGATTATGACATATCCTTTCCAGCCATCTTGGTCTGCTACTTCCATACTACTCACTTCCTCGACTGCTCTCCTGGCTCAGCTAGGCTTCTCACTTCCTCTTGATTGCGTGAGATGACGTATGTTGGCTACCGAATGCGCACCGAAAGCCGCTTGGGGTTTGGGCCCTGCTCAGAAAACTCCAGCAGAACACCTACTTGAGTCTTTCTTGCATCGTGGAGTTACACACAAAGATATGCACACATGTGCATGCATACACTTGGCACCATGCATGGAATCAGGCTCCTCCCATTGGAAAGGTGCTCGAAGCGTGCAGACAGTAGCACAAAATAAATGCTGCATCCGCCGGGGACAAAGAAGAGGAAAAGCCGCCGTTTGTCTGCCACTTAGAGCTACCCGGACAGCTGCCACCGAATGCCCGATGGAGTGCGTGTCAGATGCGACAAAATCTGCCTACGGTCAACGAATGGGACCACATGCAGCTGCCATCTGCTTCACTGCATCGACGATTTCGGAATGAATAAAATAAAAATAAAAAAGGCCCGGCTCCTCAGCACCGTACAGACTGCACGGTTACAGAAGCCTAGCCGGGAACCGCAACCCGCCTCCGGTCGAGCAGAGGGTGCCGGCACGAGTCCGATGAACGAGCGAATGTGCCAGCAGCGCTCGCGGCTGCCACCCGCCCGCACGAGCACGGGATGAAAATGTACCTTGTCTCTCAGCTGATCTTGCAGGACAGCACATTTCTTCCTTTCGCCTTCTGAGCGCACCCTCTCCATCTCCAGCTGATTCTCGAGGAACACCTAGCAGGTTAAGACGGTGCGTTAAACGCCTCGTGACGCAGGCAGCAGCCGGTAATGCCTTAAGCTACTAGCAGCCATCCAGCTCCTTTCGGCGAGCGAATGCGCACGACACATCCGTTCCCCGGTCTGCTGGACAGAGCCACCGACCTTCTCCTTTCTCAGCTCGCCGACTTCTCTCTCCGAGCTCTGCTTCGACGACGTATGCTGGGCCGCAGCGCTGCAACCAGCCGGCAAACGCCGGATGCGTGAGGTAGACGCAAGCGCCGCAAAAACGAAACAGGTCCCAAACCACGGCGAGCGAAAGCTGCGGCGGCGCGCGGCCGCATCAAGCAGCCGAACCGCTGCTCGGTATGCGGCCACCACGCGCTCTTGTTAGCACGTTAGCACTGCGAGATGCGAGATGCGGAGCGAGAGTGGCCGCAGGCGGCTCCGAAGGCGGCTTCGAAGGCAGCGAGGCGTACCTCGACCTGTCGATTTCGAGAAGCTCAACTCGCGCCTTCAGCGTGTCAATCTCGGCGACGAGCCGCAGCCGCTCCTGCTTCAGCAGGCTGCACTGAGATTCGAGAGCGCTCACCTTGGTCGAGGCGTCGATGGCGCGGTCGCTCGCCGTGCGCTCGCGCTCGGCAAAGCCGGCCAGCTGGCCCTGCGCCTCCACTGAACGTGCGCGAGGGGAGCAAGTCAGCCGAGCACCACAGACTCCGCGCTGCCGCCGATGCTTCCGCGCCGCAGCTGCTCGGGACGGGTACCGTGCGGCCGACTGCGCCTCGCTGCTGCCACCTCACCGAGCCTGTCAGTGAGGTTCCTCTCCAGTCTCTCCCACGCCTCCGACTGGGCGCTGTGTGCCGACTGAAGGTTCTCGATTTGGCGAAGGAGCGGTCGCGTCGACTGGGCGATGTTGCGCGTGACGTCGCTGCTTCGAGCGTCTGCCTCCTGCAGCCGCCGCTGCAGCTCTGCCGCCTCCTCTCGCAGGCCCGTCTCGCGGCGTGAGTGGTCCTTCTCGGCACGCGCCATGGCCAGCTGGAGGTCCTCGACCTGCATGGGCAGCACGAGCTCAGAATCGGCTGCAACCGGACACGGTGCAGAGCAGACAGACAGCTGTGCCACAAGAGGCCCGAGCGAAGGGATTCATCGGTGACGAGCCCATTGTTTGATGCTGCTACCATGATGGCATGTTGCTGCTGCATCCCTCTGGCACATACAGCTGCAGTTGCTACTGCATGCTCTAGCTACTGCTACATGCTCCGCCACTGCACTAGCACTCCTGCAGTGCAAAAACCGCAGACGGCGCTGCAGACTGTGAGCCTCGATCCATTGAGCAAGGATGGGTAGGCAGTCCCCCCACCCGGGGTGAGCAACGAGAGCTGCTGAACAACCTCGTGAGAGCGAAGTAGCGCTCACGAGCGACGGTCACGTGCACAGGTATACAAGACACGCGTACTTGCATAGCAAGAGCATGAGCCTCTCGCGCAGACTCGCGTTGGAGCTTTTCGAGTGCGAGGTTCAGCTCCTCCTTGGCCTGTAGCTCCACGCTCAGTGTGAGCTCCTGCACTCGGCTCTCCTTCGAAGCGCTCGCCTTGAGCAGCTCGGCGATCTCCCTGCGGTGGCAACAACAGAGCAGCGTGTGGGAGAGTGTGGAGATCACGGGTCGCCGGCTGGAATCGCCTGCTGTGGCGCAGTGTGGCAGCACACCAAAGCCCTGTCACACAGGGCCTACATGCTGCATTGATATTACAAAAGTACAGAGAATACTGACTGTTGGCCTCTTATCGATGAGCGCCGATGCGGCAGGCAGCTACTTCGATTGAGGCCAACAGTGGAGTGGCCCGAGGCCGGCAAGAGAGAGCAGGTTTCTGCCCGACCATTATATTCGAATGCACTTTGTCCACCACTTCAGCAGACAGCGTGTCCCAGGGAATTGCGGGTCATTGGCCTAGCCCTGACTAGCACATGGAATGTATTGTGTATTAAGTAAACTGGCACGAGCCTTGAAGGATGACGAAACCTATGCAGGAGCAAGAGGGAAAAAGCTGGGGTAGGTAAGTAAAGCAGTGCTTTTAAAAGGAGAAAAGAGGGAGCTGCGTGCTACATCTGTAATCCGACACGAACCCAAAGAGACTGTAAGTGTACATTGCAGCTGGAGATGCTGCTTGTACTCATCGATCGAATTCACGACCGCCCAGCCACAAACAAATCTTAGCTGATTTAACAGCCTCATTTGTATAGCAGCACAAGAGCCTTATCGGCTACCACCACCTCTCGCAGTTGGCAACAAAGGATCGCTCAACTGCATGATTCGAACCCACGATCTCGGTCGTGAAGAGCGAGCACCTTACTTCCTGGGCTATCAAGGCACAATGCTATCACGGCCCAGACAAGTAGCACAGATGCATGCACGCACACAAACACACCGGCTCTCACACATGCTTATCCTGTTTGCCTTTAATGCACAAGTATTTACAAAATGGGCCAGAGCTCCTGCAAAGACCTATGGATAGATAAGGTGCAGGTCTCGGTACCTGCAGCCCGACTGGCCGGCTTACCTAACGAGAGTACAGTGTGCCTACAGCCAGCTACCTATGCTGCTAAGCAGGCTAGCTCCTTAGCGAGACAGACAGACACAGACAGTGAGATAAGAGAAATGGAGAAGAGAGACAGATAGAGAGGGAAAGAGGCGAGATCAGTGACCCAGCCCTTAGTGTGCTCTTCATAATTATTAGTGTCACTCAATCTCAGAGTGTGCAAGTGGCAGTAGTAGATACCCGTAGGTTAGATCCATTCTCAGCTGTGCATTTAATGCTAGATAATAATTAAACCAGTTAAAGTAGTTACTGCTTAGCTTATTTGTGGAAGCACTCGAGGCAACTCAGGACGGAAAGATGCACTCATTTGTATGCAGCCCCCCATTTGAAAACATGGAACGGCCATGCACAAAAACCAAAAAAGTAAGCTGATTTAACAGGCTCATTTATATAGTGGCAGAAGAGCTTCACGGCTATCACCACCGCTTGCAACGGACAATAAAGGATCGCCCCCCCCCCTGCAGGATTTGCAACCACGACCTGAGTCGTGAAGAACGAGCACCTTACCTCCTGGGCTAAGACTCGGGATCGAACAAGCTGAGCACAGCAGTTAAGCCGAGCGCACTCCTGAAATCCTCACATCGCCAGGTACAAACTACAGCTTGTCAGGGTGGGGGAGAAAGAGGAGGGGAGGGAGTGAAAGTGGTTGGCATGTGCATTTGGTTGAGCATTCGCTTACTTGTATGAGCTATCCAGTGCAGATTGCATGCTGCGAACTTTTTCCTGATGCTCATCAGCCTCGATTTTCAAGCGAGCATTCTCGTCCTGATACTTCTTGGCAGCACCATTCAGCTGTTTGATTGTATCTAAAACGGTTGCGTGTGATTTCCTCAGAAAACAGCTGAGTGCACCAATGGTTCAGGACAGGACCAGCACCCGATCTGCCGGGGGGGGGGGCACCACAAGTGCCAGCACTTACTCCTAGCGACTCCAATCCCAAAGATCAGATCACGGACCTTTGCACTCTATACCAATGAGACTTGAGGGCATGCATATAGTGAATGAGATAAAGTATTGGCAACATTAAACATTTTGGTTTGATCGAACTACTCGGTCATCGGAATAAAAAAGCACATCGGCATTACAGCATCGTGCAATAACCCCGTTAACCAGTCCGATTCTCAGAAGAAAAAAAATTACACACGACCGTAAAGCTTGAAACAGACAAGGTCCACGCAGAGGCGAGGGACTAGGTCACAGCAAGTGAGAGACCTTCGAGCACTGTACGAATATGAACGCTGCTGCAGCTGAAAGATGGGCAGCTAGCAAAAGCATCTTATCTTCTAGTTGCAGCTCACGAGACAACATTGGCAACCCGTTGGAATCGAAGTCGGCACTTCGAAGAAGACATACCCGAGTGCTGTTTCTCGTTATCGATTTTTGAGTCGAGCACCGCCTGCAGCCTTTCTATTTCCTTCTTCTGCGCATCGAGCTTCTCCCTGTGAAGCAGCAGCTGAGCGCTGATACTGGAAATCGTGCACAGGCACACACGCACCAGTGCAAGCAGGGGGGCCGGCCACTCATGCCAGCACGAGCCAGTGCTGCAGTGATCGCCTGCCCAGCAGCAGTAGCAGAAGGAGAAGAGGCAGTCTCTGCTGCTGCTACAGCTGCTGCTGCTGCTGCTGCTGCTGCTGCTGCTGCAGCATCTGCGGCCACCTCTGCGATTTCAGCAGCTCGTCGTTCTCCTTTTCCTTTGACCTCAACTTCTTGATTATGTTGTTGCCCTGCAACTGCTGCTTGGACAGCTTCTCGCCCTCCTGCAGCAGCGAGCCGATCTGCTCGTCCTTTTCGCGCAGCATGCGCTCCATCGCCTGCGAGCTGCCACTCCTTTAAAGATGAAGAAGGAATCGGCACGCGAGCATCATGACTAGCGATTGGGTGGCGCACGCGATATGCAGGCACCTCAGCACAACGGCGTGTACATGCACGAGCCGGGTAATTAAAAGGACTTCCGCACACAAGTGTCTGTCCGTGGCCCGTGGCTGTTCCCCTTCCAGATAGATAAACTCTCACGTAGGACACAGACTCTAGAGAAGCCATCAGAGGCATGCTTCATATATGGATGAGTAAACGACGTATTGTCTCAATGAATATTCTATCCGAATGCACAGAAACGATGGAAACGCGAGCTTCTGCATGCACGTAAATTCCCTAGCTGCAACGCCAATTCCCTTGCTGCATAAACCTATGTTTACACGGTCCAACTTTTGTATTGCCAACTTGCCCGAGTTCCTCTAATGTTTGTGAAGCCCTTGGCTTGGCCAAATTCCTTTGATGATCACGTTAATTAATTAAATGACGGTCATAAGAAGATGGATATGTGTAAATGAATGAAACTTCCATGATCGAGTTTGAGAAATGCACCATACTTTTAGAGTTGGCGTGCATGGGGGGATTGGATTGATTCGGTTAGGTAAGCAGCTATTACAGTAAAAAAATATCACGGGAGCGTTGTTTTACATACAGCAGGCCATGTCATACAGCCCGATAGAAAAGACGAAGCTTTGAGAAACAAAAAGCAAGCAGACCGGTTCGGAAAATGGTAGCTCTAGAGAGTTAATGCACATTTGTTTACACTAAAATCACTACAAGTTTTATGCGTACGCATCACGCCGTGCAGCCCATACAGCCGAGTTACACCTTCCAACAACAAGCCTCGAGAACAGTACAATAAGTGAGTTCAATTCAAAAGCAGCCGTGCGTTTCCCAAGTTGAGTTGATTCACATGCCTGTGAACTTTGCTGTTAACGAAACGTCCTACACGACTTACAGCTGCACAGCAAGCACGGAGCTGGCAGGAGTCGTCACGGCATTTAGTGCAGTCACGAGCCAATCACGCGGCTCGCTTAGCAAAACAAGTGTGTAAAAACGTGCCCACAACGAGTGGAAACCCGAGACCATCAAGCTCAAAGCAGAAGGTAAAAATTCGAGAAGTGGCTTCTTTAAAAGTGTGAGCGGAAAGTAGCGAAGCCTGCCATACAAATGGAAGCAAACTATGCAGCAAAGGACGAGGAGGGGGCGTGTGGGTGGGTGGCTTTGCAGCAAAGGCAACAGGCGAATGCTCGCTTTATAAGCCTAAAGAGAAAAGCCCGTGCAGAAGCAGACATCAATCAGCAGCAAAAGCGCCAGCAGCACTTCACTTCACGGACCTGGCAGCATCAGAGCTACAAAACAGAGCCATTGGACAGCTAAAAACGAGCACCTCGCCGCAGGGGCCCCTGCCGCTATGCGCGCCACCAGGCACTCGCGAGAACCCGTTCGTGTTCAGCCGGATAGCCCTGCCCTCATAGCCCAGCATCTCCGTCACCCCTGCCACCAGGTTGGGCGGCCACGGACCTGGCGCTGAGCTCCTCAAGAGCGGTCGACAGCTGCTTCTTCAGCGCGTCCTTCTCACGGACAGCCGTCTGCAGCCGCCGCTCCATCTCGCTGAGTCGCTGTCCGAACTCGTCCTTCAGGTTTTCGACGGCAGCATTGCCTTCCTCGAGTGCTTCTATTTTCCTAGAACCAAGCTTTCTGGTTACAGCGCCGGCAGCACGAAGCTGGGCAAGAACGACAGACTGGACTGCACACGTGGCCGAGACAGACTGCACGTGGCCGAGACAGACTGCACGTGGCCGAGACAGACTGCACGTGGCCGAGACAGACTGCACGTGGCCGAGACAGACTGCATGCATGCAAGTACAAAATGCCAGTGCACGTGCATCAAACACGCCCAAGTGAGTGCTCGCCAGAGAGCTGAGAGCTGGTCGCAGTCTAAAGGCAGCAGCCGGTGGGCAGACGACGGTCTCCTAGAAGGAGTCGCGAACGCACCCCTTAAGATGGCTATTAACATCGTGCAGATCGGCATTCTCTTTGCTTATAATGAGGATCTTGGCTTCACGTGCCTCCAAAACTTCGGCCAAGTGAGATAGCTTCTAAAAAAAAAAAACACTCTACTTGGCACTCGTTTAGAGCAATTGAGTAAGCAACAAACATAGTCGAGACATTCGTCGAACACCGCGGAGAGAGCAAGCGAGCTGGCGAGTTGCAGCGCGCCACTGACACGTTTTATAGGTCGAAAAAAATGCCCCTGTCGCGACCACGCAAACTACAAGCTGCCGAGGTCAACCGATCGAATATAGTGCAAGGCCTGCTTAACCTGGGCCAGGTCAACCTATCCTCACAAGATTAAGAGTCTAACGTTATTGCGGTGTACCTTCCTTTTAGACCCTGGGACCTCTGGAACTACAGTGGCAAGCTAGCGTGTGCAACACCATCCCTGTAGTTGTAGACCCTGCTGCAGCTACCTAGTAGGCAAACGTGAGCCTCAGTAACCTGGGCCAAGCACAGAGTCGAATGTTAACGGGACAGCTGATTGGACGGCCAGCAAGCACAAACACAGCCGGGGAAGAGCTTAAGCTGTGCAATAATCTTGCACACAGTCGGTGAGATAGCCACTCGTTCGGTGAGATGGCCTCGCACAGCCTGGCCAACAAAAAAGTATCACCAGTGAAGGTTCTACTGCTTGGCAGGTAGGCCAGTGAGAGTTCTTTTGGCGCTGAAGTGGCACTGTTCCCCAATGTGTGCACCTATGGCACTGCAACAGCAGCCTGGATTGGTTCTAGAAGCCTTCCAGTTGATCTGGAAATCTGCCCAAGCATTCGCATGGTTGCAGCAGTCTTGCCTGCAACTCATGAGGGCACGGATGATTCGCTCTGTCACAGTACAATCAAGGGAGAATCAAGTGTGGCCTGTACTTTTCAGATGCAGAAGGGAGACATACAGCTCCGGCGATGCTCATAACAGCCGAGCGAGGACTAAGCCCAACCATGAAGACTCTGCAATCTGGGGGTTTCTCCTCATGCGGAGAAGTTAACCAAAGTCCTTCTAGTCGTAGTTGCAACCAATGCTGCTATCAGATTTGGTTGTTATGGGCCCTCTCGGATGCACAGGGTGAAGCGCTGCAGTCAGAAAGCATCACTATAAAAAATTAATGCCATAAGTCGTGGATAATGATAACAATAGTAATAATACCAACTATCATAATAAATCGCTTGCATGGTGCCCTAAGAGAACCAAATCTCTATACAGGCACTTTTTCAACTCACTGTAAGACAAGCATGGTGCCGCTTAGCATGCAACAATCAGCATATTGCAAATCTGCCGAAGCGTATTGGAAATTTGCCTATGAACTAAAATCCGTTAAAGGTGCAACCAGAGATCACATTCCAATCGGTTTCAGTGCTAGACAAAACCCACGGTCAAGGTCCCTGTCAAGGCCAGCCAAAAAGGCATGTAGACGGTCGCTACCTTTCAACTGCTGAATGATCACTGCGAGCATCTGGGCAACATCCTCAAGCATACCTTGAGCAATGCTTGGCTGTCCAGTGGATCTTCAGCCGCATCACGCTTTACAGTAGCCGGGAATGCTTTTGGATGACTTGCTTCTGAAACAACATGGTCCATAACATGATCTCAGTGCTAAATTAGCCTGTTTCCCTTTGCCATTCTCAAAACTTGCTCACTATTCATGCTGTAACAGCAAGGGCGACAAAGACATCGCTGCTTACACTGCAGTCCTACTTCATTGCGAGCAAGCTGCTGAAGGCACCACATGGACAGCCATGTACATACCAGTGCCTTCATCCATCAAAAGTAATGGATCTGACATATCGTCTAGTACACACGGAGGGCTTGCCTGAGAACCATTGCTACTTCTTTCTGAAGACGTCTCGGGCGAGAGCTCACGCATTTTGGTTTTGAAGATGCTTCTTGCCATTGAGCCACCATGCACAAAGTCCCCTAGCCGTGCATCTCCATTAGACTCGCTGTGAGTGGACATAGATATGATTTCAATGTCTGATGATGTTCCCGTTTCAACGTCCAGCATATCATCAATTGTACAATTTCTGTCTGACAGTGCACCACCAGGGCTGCTAATGCAGACGTCAAAACTAGAGTTACGGGAATGTGTGTAAGGGAAGCGCTGAGCATCGTCTGATGTCGATGGCATCAGAGCCAGATTGCCGTCGTTACGTGACGTCCCCTCATTGCTGGCTGTTGCAGTACAAGCTAAAGCTACAGCTGATGTCACAGCATTCAGGGATGCTTCATCAACGGCACAGTCTCCCACTGCACCATCAGGCATCAGTGTCATCGTCGTATTTCCCAGCAGATCACCACCCACCAGTTCGATGGGCAGCGCTTCAGCCACAGCGCCCTCACTAGTCTACAACGTCCATCACGACTCCAAACAGGAGAGCCCAGTTGTGCAGACAGCATGAGCATAGCTGTCACTTTCTACGTGACTAGTGGCACGCAAGCAAACATGAAACAGAAAAAGAGTAGAATACGTTCACTTGAAAGTGGACAGCAAGCCTGTGCACAAGAACAAGGTGTAAACGTGCAAGTCCTTACAGCTAGCTTGATGCCCTCTTCTGCCCATTGAGCACCTCCGGAGTCTGAGCTCGGTGGGTTCGGCTTGTTACTGCATGCCTCGTGCTCAACGATGACCATATCGTCAACGCTCTGCTCGAGAAGACACGCCATATCATGCACGGTGACATCCGCTGCTGGGCTGCTGAGCAATGCTGCCTCCACGTTACCCCCATCGTCCACACATGCCTCGGCCACTGTGGCCAGCGATGTGGTACTGCTGCTACTGATCTCTGATCTGCTAGTATCCTGTTCGATCCTGGGCTGGAGCTGATGCGCTACCCAGTCAGCAGTCCCGGCAGCCTCTACTGGCTGCACTTCTCCAGGTGTCTGATGTTGGTCGTGATCAGGCACACGGAAGGCATCTTCAGACAAGGAAACGTAATCGTACACTGAAATGTGGTCTGCGCAACCCAAACTCTGATTGCCACCAGGGCCGCCACACGGCTGAGCTGCCGCTGTGTCATTGCCATCAGATGCTGGCAATGACAAACTCGCTCTTGCAGCCGGGTCACCACAAGGTTCATGAGGCAGCCCTTCCGAAGTTGACTCCGGATCAACCACAAGCCGATCCGAGGGCCAATGTTCGGGTCTACTGGCTGCTTGGTCGACACGAGAGGATTCGCTGACAGTCGCATTCACTCGGCAGGGCTCGCAGACGGCGGCGACATCGGCGCAGGAAGGCGCACCGTCGCAGACGTCGACACACGCAGCTCCATCGCTGGCGCCCACAGCACCGACATCCGGCCTGGCCGCTGACGACGGGACTGCTGTCGACAAGACTGCAGCCACAGTCGCACTGCCACCGCTGTCGGCCAATCGTGCGTTCACCTGCGCACCGGCTCTGGCACAGTGCGAGTCCGTGGCCGGTACGGCAGCAAAAGCATCTGCCGGTCTGGTACTGTCCGTCCTAGCGGGACTCGACAGGCTGCTGGTGCCCTCGGCTTTGCTCGCAGAAGCAGCATCTTCGCATGAGGTGTCAGCAGTCTGCTTCAACGTCTTGGAGGATCTGCTGGGAAGGATGGTGGAAGCTTTGCTTTTCCGCGAGCTCTGATTGCTGACACCAGCGGTGGTGTCAGCTGGCTTGGTGATGCCAGCATCGCGCAATGCAGCTGCAGACAGCAACTGCTGCTGTTGCTGCTGCTGTTGCTGCTGCGCAGGGCTCAGCCAGGTGTCCCAGAAATTGTCGCTCGAGTTCACGCTGCTGGCCTTGGGCCCACGAGTTGAATGTGCCGCAGGCTCAGTGGCTACAAGCAAAACCTGCTTTGTCAACATCTAGCCTCACCTAGTGAAAACTGCACTCGTGCTCGCTCGGTGGCACAAAAAGCATTGTGTGCCCAGACAAAGAGTTAGTACTCTTTGGGAGCTAGGATGAATGTGTCATTACAAATATTATTATTATTATTATTATTATTATAACCATAAAATATGATCTCTTAAATTGACGGGTCGATAACACCATACCCGTGGGCGATATAAGGCTGCCCCAACACCACGTGGCTGTCCTCAAAGACTGAAAACACGAAAGCTGCTGCAAACAATAGCCATCTCATTGACATGCTCACCTGATGATAGACTGAAGAGCCAAGCTAGAAAGTTGCCACAGGCCTTTCTGCCGCATGCCCAGCACACGTGAAAGGGCAATGACATGAAACTAAACGGAACTGAACTGGTGCAATGCAAACCAGCATGCAGCATAAACAGCTGCATCCACCAGAATAAACTAGAATATAGTTTCGTGTGCCATGTAGCGATTTTGACTCAAATCTCAAAGTCTTCCTGGTCTTTGCTAGCCCGTATAATAGTTGCAATAATTGCTAATATTGCGAAGATGATGAGTATGTCACTCGAGTACTAGCACACCAGGTTACTTCAGTGTTAGTATCAAGCCAAAGTATCACAGAACAACAAATTGCAGCTAATCAAAAGTAGGCGATTATAGTAAGTCCAATATGTCGACCTTCTCCCCAAGCAACACTCTTTAGTGACATACGGACCGCCTCTACATACTGCCGTTCTAATCACTATTATTGCCTGCGGAAATGGCACCTCACATGCTAGTATCCTAATAAGGATCAGTACACATGCATTCATACATATGAATATCTTAAGAGGTGCATTAGACATCCTTTGCTTACCAACTATTCGTCACCGAAGGTTTCCTGGTGTGGGTGGACTTCTACAGAAATCCGATCGTTTACATACAAAATGAGCTACATACAAGAGATTTTAAGGAAATTATGGCTGAAGTGGTAAGTTTGTTTAAGTATGGCAGCTGCATTCCTATAGCATAATCGAGTCAACCTTTAAAGTCGGCAGCACAGTATTTATGTAGCAACTATTTCAAAATATGGGGCAACCAGAGGCCGTCTGCCTGGGGATAGTGTGTCGAAAAAGAGCTTTACCACTCGGAAATATATAATTCATTTATTTAGCGCCCCAAGAGAACTTAATCTCTATTCAGACGCTTCACATATGCCTCGGAGCTCGAGCCCACGACCTCAGTCAGACCTTGGTCGGGGCGAGCACCTTAACCGCTAGATCGTGCTACCTCTGCATTACAGGTGCAGAGCCTTGTAAAGGTACAACATGGATTCCCTCTATCGACCATGACTACGTTTGCATGAATAACTTACCTCTACCCATACAAAAAGGTCCCTTAGATAATAATAACAATAATAATAATAATTGGTATAGCATCTTAAAAGAACTAAATCTTTTTCTGGGCACTTTACACGTGCTAGAAAGGATGCATTTCAATGGGCTAGTGATGCATATACAACTTCAGCACACATGAGCACCTAAAAGATAATTCACGCTGGCCGAGCAAATGATGGATGGTATGCTCCTGAAACTTCTTCTCCGGCTGTGTAGCCCGGGCAGGGTTCAAGTTCATGCGCCGTAGACAGCCGAAGCCTCGCTAAGCAAGCTCGTGCTAAAAAAAATATGCAATTCTAGTATGTGACCCGAGGCCTGCCCACACAGCTACCAGATCCATAAAGAAACTCCGGCTGACAGCAGCTGATGGCAAATCTCGGGGCTGACACACAATACCAATATCTCTCTGATTCCTCTGCCGACATAAATGTAGAGAGAGAGAGAGAGAGAGAGAGAGAGAGAGAGAGAGAGAAAGGAAAACGACGAGAAATATTGCGCATCGGCTCGGACTTTTCCTCTCACGCTCTGCCGGTGCACGCAGCAGTGGCAGCAATACACGGATCTATCTGCCGGCCTGCTACGCGAACCTTTGGCTGGCTCTCCCAGGCACTGGTGGCATGCCAGCACCAGACGAACCAGGAGCAATGTAGAGAGAGCAAAACGTATGTGAGAAAGGTGGGCAAGCTACATCGGCTGCTGAGCAGGCACGATCTCGCCCGCAGTCGGAAGCAACGAGTCGAGATCGAAGTGCAAACAGCTGCCCTTACCGGATGCGTGACTGGCACGGATGGCCGTCGAGTCCTTTTCGGCGCCATCTTCGTCTTTGATGTCCAAGACCTTGTCGATCTTCTTCTGAGCTGTCTTTATGGCGCTGGCCGCGAGAGCCGAGAAACTGCTGCTGCTCTCCCACCAGCTCATGGCAGCGACGGGAGTCCGAGCGCGGCTCTCACCATGCCGAGCTACAGCGAGCCGAGCTTCCGTGGGAAAGGGCAGAGGTTGGCCCAGAGCATGGCTCGAGAGGAAGACGAGCTCCTCGAGAGCTCTGACCGAGCTCGGGATCACTCGGGAGAGCTGACAATCGTCGATCAGGAGCCGTGCAGCAGAAAAAAAATTGTGCCAGCAGCACTGACTGTCGCCACTAGGCGATGCTCTTCTGATTTAACATCTAGTGCTATCAGCTTAAGTGCTGTCGACACTAGGTGAGACTAATTATCATGGCTGCTCACGTCTCCCAGGTGAGAAAGAGCTCGCGCAAAAAAGCTGGGACACGAGCGAGGCTCTCGCACTACGCCTGATGCCAGCATCCGACTCGTCTTTCATCGACCTACACAGCTGCATCGAGGGGGGACGGAAGAAGCTGATCGACCTAAAGCCCCCCTCCCCCTCCCAATCTGCCACATGCAGTGATGATACAGTGCAGGTCTGGCTGACGGGGTGGATTTGGGTTGCCACAAACAGCTTTGCCACAAACAGCCACTTACAAGTCCCCTTTGCCACAACAACAAAAACAAACCACCCCTCAGCCATGCCCCCCACCGGAAGCCCGACTGCCCTTTCCACCTGACTAACAGGCATACATGAAGGAGCTACCGGGCCTCGAGAGCAGTCCCAGAGACTCGACTGGCAGCCGTACCTTCCACACCGCCGGCAGAAGCAAGGTGCTTCTCAAGATAAAATGTATCGATTTTTCTTAGACGAGCCTATAAAATGCCTGAAGCAGCTGACATTCAGCACGTGCAAGGGATCAATTTCCAAACGGCCATTGCTCTGTTTAGGGGGCATAGTTACGTTTTATTTCAACTTGTGCAGAGGCAGTGAATTTTTTTAGCCAGCCAATAAAAAAGAGGCCCACCGAGCGCCAGGCGCTCACCTTCGACAAGCAACTCTGCAGACTCTTCTTTGCATTGGCGTGCGGGGCTCTCTTTGGACAGGCGCCTGGCAGAGCACACGCTTCTTCAGCCTCTCTCAAAGCAGAGAACCAGGGAGCTTCTTTACGACCGCTATGGAAGTTCGCTGCAATGGCGCGCCTCTTCAGGCTGTCTCTCCAGAGAGGGGGTGACCGATATTTTTAGGCAGGGTCACATGATGCCTGCGTGCAGGCATCCTTCGGGGTGTGGCTTCCGGCTCTATAAATGAAGGCGCCAGTCTCTTTTCTGGTGGTTTCTGAAAATGTTTTAGGGTGCTGTTGTTTGGATGCGGATATTCAGACTTACCCAAAATGGGGTACAAG
Source organism: Cristatella mucedo (assembly GCA_009760855.2). NCBI lineage: Eukaryota > Metazoa > Bryozoa > Phylactolaemata > Cristatellidae > Cristatella > Cristatella mucedo. The sequence goes on along the minus strand of WPIO01000010.1, from coordinate 7,559,385 downwards.
CAAGCATTCTTTTCTCGGGACAGAAATTCCACCTTGACGGCACTTGTTCGGCTAGCAGAATCCCTCGGTGAGTCTGCTTCCAAAAAAGGCTAACCATTTCTTTTTAGAGAAGTTAAAATCTGCTTAGGCCCGAGAGGCTAAAGATAACTGCTGCCGGGTGTTGCATATTGGATGCACTGCTTGCCGGCCTATCTTTACAGGGGCCTCCGGGCCTAGACGGGTGCTGAAAGGGCATTTCGTTCGGCGCCCCTTTACAGCTGCAGTTCCAAGCTGCTCTTTGGCAGCAACCCTTCGGTTAAGGCATTGCTAGAAAATGACTTTCTAGATAGGCTCTTTAGACTGCTAAACAGCGACGACCTATGCGTCCTAATGCAAGCTAGCCGCACTCATGATATTAACTCTCAACAAGGTCGCTACCAGCTCGTTTAGCGGTGCCAAGAGAGGGGGCCAAATGAGTACTCACCTCCTCCTGCAAAATCTCGGCAGCCCATCTGGATGCCCCCCCCCCCCGATTTCAGGGAGGAGGCTAATTTATCGAACGTAGACGATGTACATACAGTGGAGGCTTGGGCTGCATTGCAGGTTAAAGCAGGCTGCCAGAAGGGGCAACCAATATTCTTTTAGATGGCCGCTCAAAGCTGCTAGAGCAGGTGTCGAATCATGTTAGCGGTTTCCAGAAAGGCTGCAATTTTTTAAGGGGATAATATTTTTAATATTTCTAAATAGGCCCTTTTTGACAGGGTTTAAAGAGGCCTGCCAAGCAGCTCTCTATTCAGCTGTATGAATTTAAGTGCGCCGAGGGAGGTTTCCGGGTAGAATGCTTTGGGCACGGATCTAAAGGTTTTAGAAAATACTTATATTTAAATAAACAACTAAAGTTAAAATAACAAAGATTAAAAAACCTGTTTTACAGGAGCTTTTCTGAGCAGATTTTGAGGAAAAGTCTGACTGGTTTTAATCGCTGAAGGTCGAGATTTAGTCCCCCATACCAAAACCTACCCATATATAATAATATTATTAATAATAAAAATAATAATAGTATTGCCTTTTTATAGCACCAGAAGAGAACCAAATCTCCAGGCACTTAAAACTCGCTAGAATACCCCCATTTCTCCGAGATCCATCTGTTAGCTCACTTCAAGACATGTCAAGAACTAAGCGCCAAGCTGGGGTTAGTATGCAAAGTAAATAGAATAGCTACATATCGAACATGCCACCTTGACACGACATTTAGCATGCTTTCACTTAAAAATCCTCCACGCCTCTACTGTGACAGCTTAGCTGGGTGTGCGCACGGCCACAACCATAAAAATCATCAAAATGTAAACTGTTAAGAGCCATGATAATTGCTTACTGCTAGGAGATAATTTTTTTAATCACGTGATAGTCTAATCATAATTATAATAAACTTAAAAGTCCAAAACTCTTGTTGCTTTGGAATTTCTTACTACATTGGTCCACTTACAATGCCTACCGAGCTTGTCTGACACCGAAGCTCACTCCCCACGCAAATAACACTCAGTGCAGTTGAAAACCCTCGTCGTATAAATTGGGACAAGCAGCCGGAAAGAAGAGAGTCAAAGCGGCGCCGCTGATAAAAGAGCCAAGAGTGCTGACAAATTTGAGCCACGTCAGCATCAGCTGATCCGAGCTGCTCACTGCCCAGCACAGGTGCTACTTTGTCACACATATGGCTCAGGGTCTCGGAAGCATCGGCTATTGATGATTTCAACTGGTCGAACTACGAAATAGCGCATCCTGGAAAATGCCGTGCAAGATCGGCAAGCTAACGTGCGGTGCAGGCAAGTCGTGCCACGAGGAAGACAAGGGGAAAGTCACTCATGAAGCTCCTACGGGGGTCTGCCCTGACAGCAGTCTTGCTGTCGTCGTCCAAGGTATCTCGTCGGAAGGTCCTCAACCCATAATGCGCTCCTTCCGCACCGCCTACCTCTTGCGTATGGCTGTCAGCCGATCTCCTTCCGGCTCTTTGCTGCCAATGAACCGTGTAGGCACGGCAGCGACAGCTCTAAGCAGTCCTTTGCAAGACCACGCCCAGCACCTCAGTCCCGAAATACTGGCGGTCAAAAACATCAAGGAAAGGCAGCTTTCTCGCGGCTTGCAGATAAATCGCACGGACACTCGACGAATTATGCGTTCGAACATCACTGGCTTACCACAACATCGAGGTGGTGGCGAGCGGAAGTGCAGCCACGCGTGATGGACACTCCTTGGGAATGACCGTGTCGGGAAGCAGCACATAACAATCGGAGCGCATACGCTTTTCTGCTCCCAGTCCTATCGCAGCAAACCATTAGACCTATACCAGCCCACTACTGCGAAGTTAGAGCCCCCCCCCCACTCCACCAGCATGCCGACATTCCGATTAACTTCGGCCGATTAGGACCCGCTGCACTGGAAGACATGTCAAACTTCTCTCGGTCCCGAGAATCGCCGTTAAATGAAGGTAAAACTTACAAGAACTTGCACAGCTCGCGAACGCTGACGCATTGGAGAACTAGCCTGTGCACGAAGCCGGCGATATAGCCAGCGATATCGCCGCGGATGACAGCCTCCTAGTAAAAGGCACATAATACACACAATAGCTCAAAAAACGTCTCAACGCATCGAGAATCTGACCTTCGGAGGTCGGTTCGCGGGGCAGGAAGGGCAGCGCTTAACGAGCGGCAGACCGCTCCCAACTCTGCGAGCGAACGAGAAGCCGCTGCTAAGCGACTAGAAACTCGACAGCCGCATCATAGCCAGTTCTACAACACGATCGAGACTCAAACAATACCTTGACGTATTCCTTTTAGCGCGGTACCCCTGACCAATAGCGACAGCAGCAACCGCAGCAGCAGCAGCAACTCGGGACGCTCAAGGATGAGGCGAAGATAAGCCGAGGGCCGTCCACCTCAGCGTATCCGCCACTGGGGTTGCCTTTGCGCACCAACCCTTCAGATTAGCTCCGATTAGATTGACTTAATAAAAAATAATATAATTAAATAAGACACACTTCTATTGTATAGCTTTCAAGTTGGAGCGCCTTGAAAGGAAACCTATTCACAGGGTCAAGGTGACTTGATCCAGGCGACCGTAGCGTCGCGAGTTGGCGGAAGCACCTGCTGAGCCTGACTACGCTGTTCTTACGTCTCGGAACCTCAACCGTATACCTTTACGACATACTGGCTTCATGAATATTCTCAGCTTACTTACAATGTGGTCTACTCATGCTGGTGAAGAGCGAGCGACGACGCAGATCAACGTGTGTTGCTAGGGCTTTCGCCATTAGCTACGCCAGCCTCCGATGTGCGTCGCCACAAGAGCACTCAGCCGCAAAGGGAGTCCTGCTTTATCCTAAGATGTCGATATACGACAGAGGCCACAGGCCATCGATAGCCGATCAGAACAGGACCAGGGCTCCATCGGTGGGCCCTGGTAGCTACGGTACTGTAGCTGTCCAGCAGCAGCGGCCGCAGGACTCGAACGCTCCATTCATGTCAACGAGTGTACGCGATACTCACATCAATTTGCACGACACAAATATTGCAGCGCCTGGACCAGGACATTACGATGTGGCTGCGGTCGTACCGGTAAGAGGTTGTTACTCGAGCAAGTCCACGCGGTTTGTCGAGGCCTCGAAGCTGACCCCAGGTCCTGGACATTATGACCCCGAGCGGAAGCGCGTTATCACCTTGAAGAGAGAGACCCAATCCAGCCCTCTGCCTGGTAGAAAAGTGGTGCTCGTACGGCAACCCAGCGCGCCGTCCATACCATCGTCCAGAGATGCCTACGGTTTTGAAGAAACGGTAGGCGGTTTTCTCACCAAGCAGCCTGCTCCCCGATATGATAATACCCTCGGCCCAGCGTACTACGACGTTGAAAAGGAAGTATCTCACGTGACTTCTGCGTACAAAGGTGTACACTGGGGCAAAAGAACGAGTAACAGAAATTTAGGAACGGCAAATGGCGAGAAAATTTCGCGGCAGCTGGAAAATCACCGAGCCCTGTTTTTTATGCTAAGCGATGATGCAGAACTGAATAAGAACAATAGAAAAACCAGGAGCGCTCTTCCTCGTCATCACTCTAAAGTTTTGAAGAATCATATTAAAACTGGAGGCGAGGCTAGCGGCACTATTGCGGCCGATAGCGGCCTCGTGCAACAACCCAAGGCTGTAGAATTGATCTCCCTGGCCAAAACGGCCGTCGAGCATCCACCCTTTGGATCCAGCTCTGGCACCGGCCGCGTGAGCCGGCCGATGAAAACATTTCCGTCAGAGAGCGATCATGCCGGAACATCATCGGCTTCTCGGGCTCGCAAGGCAACTGGTGCCAATCCTCCTGATGTACCCTTTGGGCAGAAGGCACTGAGGTTTTCCGGACTCGCCGATGTCATACCCGGCCCAGGTTCTTATAACGTTGCAGACATTGCGACAGATAGCCTTAAAAAGGCTTATGCAGAGAGCACGAGAAAAGGTGTCTTCGGATCCACGGGATCTCGCATCGAGCCACTAAGTCAAGATGCAGTGTGCTTACCGGGACCCGCACATTACTTTTCGGTCCCCGACCCCACAAGCCATGTGATCGTGGGTTCTGCGCCATTCATGTCTACAACTCACCGTTTCGGAAAAGATAACGTGTCAAATGAGGCTGTCGCTGAGGCTATTGGTGAAGCGAAGCAACCTTTCGCAATTACGAATGACAGGTTGGACAATAGCCAGCTTTCCGCAGCTAGCCGGCATCGAGAGTCATCCGTCTTCACATCCACCTCAGCTCGCTTCGCACCGTCCCTCGATTTTTCCCGAAGGCCAGTGGACCCTCACAATCCTGGTCCTGGCGAGTACGATCCTCGGTGGAGCGCATTGAAGCACCAATCCGGTGCTATGGCGACACGCTCCCAGAGGTTTGCCAGCGAGGCCGGTACCGGTGCACCGGGTCCAGGTCACTACAGCTATCCGCTGCTTCTGAAGGATTCAGTTCGGAAAGGAAGTTTTAATAAGAACTTAGCTATCCGAGAATTCTGAGAGGTAAACAATACCGCGAAGTAGGAAGCCAGGCAGCTGGTATGTTTTCGAGTGACGTCACAAACTTGCCTTTTACAACTGACAGACACCGCTTGTGGCTTCGCTTACCTTGAGGAAAACATCTAGCAGTATGGCTAGAATAAGAAGTTCTCAAAGGGATGATAGCTGAAATTTGCCATTTTGCAAGAGCTTGCCATGACTTTAGACAAACTATTAAATGTCTTTCTTGGAATAACGGTATATGGTGATTCTATTTTGATAAGCATTACTTCTGATGAACTGATAATGTCTTTTGCTTTGCATCGCAGCCTAGCTTTATTATACAAATTTGCTCATCTGCTTTACTCGTGTTTATGAGCAGCAAATTTTTTGAAGAGAAACAAACGCACAATATCAAATATACTAATGACTGATAAGCAATTTTCTTTAATGATAACTAGTTGCTAGTGTAAAACATCTCCCATTCTTATAGCCTCATATAATCTGATTTGCCTTACCTCTCACGCTCACTGACATACAGCCTATCATAATCTCATTTTTTTATCTCAAGCTCACCTATAGCCTCTAGGATTCTAGTTGGGTTACCTCTGGCGATTGAGTGAATGTGTACATCTGTATATAATTGAGTACGCTGCATCTTGTACGTTACATTTCATATATATCGTACTCAATGTTGGCTATCTGCTTAGATATTAGCTCTATCATTTGGAAAGGCTTTTTTTAGGGGTTAGTTCTCTTCGCAACTAACTGGGCGCGTTTGTTAAGGTAGAAATGATTTTATTTGTAGTCTGAATTCCACACTAAGTTATAATTATGCAACTAGTTTAGCTGCTCTTGTGATCATTAGGAAATTTTTTTTAATATTGCCACAAGGATTTATACTTTCAGGGGACGCGCTGAATGATTATTATTCCGTCGAAAGAGTTTGTACATTCTATGGGTTTTAGTTGAAGTCTGAATCATGAGACTTGTTAATGATACTAATAGAAATTTCTGAATGCATTTCACTGATACTTATAGGGTGCAGGGTTCACTGTTTGCGAGAGATCAAAACTGAATGATGGATTGTCAGAGAGGGACGCCCTCGGCCAGTAGTATCACAGCAGCAGATCTTCAGCTTGAAGCCACTATCGCTGATTAAAAGGCAGTCTTAATTTTTATCCAGACCTCCTATTATCTATTTAATGCTTCAAAAAGCATGTCTATTGGACAGCAAAGGGGGCCATATGCAACATCAATTTTACCTTCATTAACTGTTACAGTGAGTGTAAAAACGGTCAAGACAAGCCTTCCTTCCAAAGCAGCGTGAGACATATTCGATATCTTAACATACGCCTCATCCTCCAAGCCAGATTTGGTAGGTAATTTTTAGCTGTGGAACATGGGAGAGTCCGTCAAATAAGTAAGGTTTGCTAGAGGAACGACCGATAGATATATGTCAATGACATATGAAAGCAGCACAGCCTCTATGGCTGTGGCAATGGCCTAGTGCAGGGCACTGGAATTACTGTGAATATTAATCTGTGATCTGTGTGCGTCACTTGCCACTGGCATACTTCAGACAGCTGTACCTTTTTGAATCTGATAACTGCAGATTTAGGGCTTCGGCCAGACATTGGACACATTAACTATCATATTCAGATTGCTCATTGAACAGCTATTTATGCCAAATCACAGAGTTACGGCGGTTGTTGTGTGCGCCTGCGGCTTCTGCTGTAATTAGCGAAGCACCTGGTACTAATGTACATGCCTCACCTGTGGACAATAATTAAGCCATTGAAGCAGTCCAGCGTCGGGCCACTAATGCAGGTTGTATTTCGTGTCGTCTGCTGCGATTGATTGGGCTCCCATAGATGTGCCCGTTAAGAGTAATAAAGGAGAGTCTCGTTTACTGCGCACGTGGGAGCCGCTGTGTCTCCGTGAGAGACTCCCACAAGAGCAGCCGCCGCCGGAGCCGCTGTCATACTACAACTGTCCCCCTCCCGGACGTCCCCCCCCCCGTGGACCCTAGGACATTCCCCCTCCCCGCCGCCGGGGTAGGACATTTCCCCCAAAGTTGATGAATGTATAACTAAGAATACAGATATATATATATATATATACATATATATATATATATATATATATATATATATATATATATATATATATATATACATGATCAAATAACGTTCACGCTCTATTGAAATAAAATCAACTCAGTATAAGCGGCGACTCGATAGCACGACCGACGGAGGCGGTACGGCCAGCGCGGCGAAGGCGGCGGTCGACGCGCGACGCCCGGTGCAGCAGCGACTGCGACTGCGACGACGGCGAGGTTTGGACGGGCGGTAGCCGGCGGTGCCGATGCCGAGAGGGGCGGCGGTGGCGGCGTGGGGGGCCGAAGATACTGCTATGTGCTTGCGGCTGCGACCTGGAGCGTCTGCTGCTGGCCGCCCGGGGCAGTGCTTAAACCCTGCACTTGGTCTGCCGAAAAGCAGGGCTGCAGCGACCGCATTTCTAATCACTATAATGTAGGAATATGTTATGTATTATATACTATATAATATTTTTACAAGATATGTAATCAAGACAGTTTATACCATAGCATTTTCATACGAGAGGGGAGGAAATGCCCTACCCCAGGGAAGGGAAATGTCCTACCCCAGGGAGGGGAAATGTCCTACCCCAGGGAGGAAATGTCGGGGGGGGGGTGAATGTCCGTACCCCGTCATGGCGGCCTTTCAGCAATAGATGCAGACAAGACCCGCGTATATGCTTGTGCCGATATACCAAGGCTGCGCAGTATCGTCAGCAAAGGCACTGAAATGCGATTGAAATCTTTAAAAGGTAGAAAGGTGAATTGCCATTCGGAATCCATCGCACTTTGGCTTACAAAATCTCCTCTGGATCACATAACCTAGTAGGACCAGTCGCGATTTGGTATGAGTAGTCGCGAGTGAATTTGCTGCCATGAAAGGAAAAGTAAAAATGTAAGGTCTGAACATTCGACAGCCTCATTGACAAAGTGGCAATAGAGCAATGGCTGCCATAGCCTCTCCGCTTGCAATTGGCAGTTGCAAGATGTGACCGGAGGATCGTCGAAGTGCTGCCAGACGTGAAGCCAAAATCTGGGCAGTGAAGGTGAGACAGCTTGCCTTGAATCTAGATGCATGAAACAGACGAAGTGCTCTCCATGACAAAACAGTGTGCACCGGCCGTGTCGAGTCAGTACGTACGTACTTTAGATAGAAATTAAGCACAGTCATTGTGTCTTGAGTTACAAGCCTGGGATAATTTCATCTGCTAATACGATCTTTCGGACGTTTTGTGTTCGCCTTCTCCTTAACTTGCATGCCCCCGCAGCCTCGCCATTCTTAAAACCAACTCGGGTTATAATCTTTTGAACACAGCTGGTGCTGCGACCTCTAAGAAATAATTTTCTCTCTCACAGCAAACGTTAATTTAAAGTATAGAACCATGAAACCCACAGAGTTACAGATTATGCAACAATAGATGTCGAAAATTGCAATCGATGCACTTTTCAGGCTTCTAGGCAAGAAGCTAGTGTGTGTGCGGCTCAGCATCCTAGTCGCTTGAAGCTTCCTTACTAACTCTTGTCTTCTGGTAAATATGGAGCATCTCTTATGCCCCTAGGTCTTACCACAAGGGTGAAGGTATACGCTCTTCACAACCCAGGTCGTGGGTTCAAGTCTTGCTATGGGCGATCCTGCTGTGTGGCCCACTTCAAGTGGTGGTGCTAGCCGCAAAGGCTCGTCTGCCGCTGCAGACACAGGGCTGATTAATCAGCTAAGCTTTTCGCCTGAAACATGTGCACAAAATCTGGGTATTTACAGGTCCAAAGTAACTTTTCATTCGACAATCATATCAGTTTCACAGTCAAGTCTGCCTACTTTCAGCTACGTAATCTTGCACACATTCGGGCTCGCTTAGAAAGGAATACCACATCTAAATTGGTCCACGCATTTTGTGACATTCCGTCTCGACTTCTGTTATTCACTGCTTGCTGGCCTACCGGCCTGTGCAATCAGGCGCTTACAGATTGGGCAAAACTCTGCTCCTAGGCTTGTCTGTCGTGAGCGTCGCAGTTGCCATATCACACCACCTCCGTCTGACCTACACTGGCTAACAGTCAAGCAGCGCATCGACTTCAAGATTCTGTTGCTCACTTTCAGGTCCCTTCATTCTTTTGCTCCAGCTTACCTATCAGATCTACTGCCCCACCAGGCTAAGCGTCGTAATGCTCGCTTTCCGGGATCTAATTGCTTACGTATACCACGTACGAACCTCGAATCATTTGGAGACCGCGCCTTTAGTTCGTATGCTTCCAAAGCCTGGAGCTCACTTCCGACTCGCATCGTGACATCCCCTGACTTGACCACATTTAAAAAGAACTAAAAAGCCATCTATTTATCACAGCATTTAGTGGGTCCGCGTGACTCGTCCTTTATTTGCTTATTCGTGCTCACACTGTGCATGCTGCCACAAACCATACTTGCATTCTGACCCTTTGCATATCACCCTTAACCATGTTGTGCTTGTTGTCATTGAGCATGCTATCACTAACCATTCAATCGTGCTTACTTGGCAGCTGACGTAAAGTGCCTAGAAAGAGATTGAATTGTCTGAGGGTGCTATATCAAATTTTTTTTTCGTATAGCCCTCGCTGAGACGCTGGTGATGATGCTACTTGTGGATTTTTGCGTACTGTCCTCACCGAACTGCCCAAACTGGTGAGGAAATCAGCGGATTCAGGACTAAACTCAAGTGAGGTAGTTTTCCGACCTGCTCACGCTATCCAGCCTGCGAAATGTTGTGCTCAAACGAAGCTTTGCAATCAGGAGCTCTCTTAGACGATGCCAGGTGCATTTATTTTAAACGACAGGAACGCTGTCGCATTCACTGTTACGGATTTGTGCAATGCCGCACTGTGTGCAGTTTTCGCGTGGGCCACGTGTGAGCTGCATTCGAAGGCTGCATACACGCTACGATTTGCGCTACTAGAGTTAACATCCGGGCACGGACCTATCGACCTGGAATGCGAACTACTTGAAAGCTGAGCAGCGAACGCTTGTACTTTGATAGCCTATCCGGATCGCAAGCAACCAAATAGAAGGTGAGCTCATCTCCAATGAGGTGAACTTTTAACCGGGCGTTTTAGTGCAAGTAAGTCCTTTCCGCACGAATAATACACCTATCATGGAAGTGGCCTGCCTGAGGCGGGCGTATAATGCCGAGTCGACAGCAACGGCACTCTCCCGATGTTTACTTATTCCTGCAAATCACCTGCTGTAAACTTCAGGATAAAATAAATTGCTAGCTACTGCGACCTAGGCTTCGATTGACACTGAGCGCTGGTTGTCACGGCTATCCAGATCGAATGAGGAGGGCTCGCAAGAATCGGCGAAGGCGTACGAATTGCCAACTAAGCCCCAGAAAAGTGATTCGTGGACTAAGACCTGACGTGTAGAAAAAAGAAAACTAAAATTATGGTAACAGGAGCCGCTGACACTTTTTGGCAGGGCAATCACCTTTTGAGGCTTCGTACCGAGGAACCACGCTTTCCTTTGACTGAGAAACTGGCTTCGGAGGAGAGGCGGGCTGCTTTTGTGCTCTCTTCTTCGACAGTCATGACACGGTTGTTGTGGGCTTGCCGAGTCGGGTGCACTCTGTCAGCCATAACATGCGGAACTTGTCAAAAATCTTCGCTCAAAATCAAAACGCTTCGCCCAGCAACTCTCAACCAACAGCATCGCCGCACCTAATATATATAATCGCAAAAGGCCGATTTGGTATGCAAAATAGAATCTGTGCGAATTCAACCTGTACCTTAAGAAAACTGCATTTCCACAAGTGGGTGTGGGTGAAGGGAAAGCAATTGGACTTGGAGTGAGGATGAGCGGGAAATCGCGCCGCATTTAATGCTTTTAGATTAACCCGCCGTGCGTCAGTATAACTATCGCTTAAACATTATCTGCGGACTTGCAAAAAGTAGGCTGGGAATGGTCTGAGGGTTCGCGAGTAGAGCCAGTCGGCGAAACTTGTGCAAGTGTTCCGCAATATTGCCAGGATACTGCCAGGACCCTTCGATCGCTATGGCGGCGGATTGAGGGCGAGGGCTTCACCCGCTTCCCCGGAATCGAATCTGGAGTGATGTGCCGCAGGCTCCGGTCTGCATTCCTCCTCCTCAGCAGCATTCCATCCCACAAACCTTGTCGCCCGAACGCTTCGTTGTACTTTCGCTATGGGATCCTACCTGCCGCACCGCAGCTGAAACGTTCAGTGAAAGAGTGGACAGGAGTGACCTGAAGTCAACTCACTGCACTGCTAAATGCTGTAAGCTTTACCTTCGGGGAATGCACAGTAGGGATAGGATTAATTATCGCATACCTCTGCGGCCAGCCTGTGGTTTCATGGTAGCTGCAACCCAGCATGACCCGCGAGGTAAATAGGTATTTTCCTCTAGCAGCTAGATTGCTAACAAATGTTTGCGTGGATGACTTCAGTTCAAGTCCCAACGCTCGCTGGCCGCATATGAGGTCGAAGCAAACTTGAATATGCAAGACTCGATGTACGAAGAGTAGCACTCGTTTAGCTCGGAAAGGGTACGACTTAAAACCCGTGTTTACTAGGGGATAACGACTCTAAAGCAGGCCAGGAAATTTGGATGTGCTGAGTTGTTTCTGCTTTCCAGCCAAAGCAAGCGATAGCCAGCAATCCTCAGAACTAATGCGCTTCACTAGGCTTGGACAAGTGATCTTGGCACATGCAGGACTGTCGTAGATGCCCAAGCAAATACAGAGTGCTAAGGAACGATAACTTCTAAAATCCCAATATTTAGAGACTGCTTGTAATCACAGCCACTTTGCGAGATCACATCGAAGGTCCTCGATATTGGAACACTGTCTACTTCAGGCTCTTACAACCGAGACCGAAAATTTCGTAATGAACACTTGAGTGCATCGCTAGGCAACTGTTGTATGTCAGTGGCACCGGCGGCTGCTCTAGTGGGAGTCTCATGGAGACAACAGGGCGCACGTGCGCAGTAAACGACTGCTTTATTCGTCTCGACGGGCACATATAAGAGAGCTCGATCAATCGCACCAGACGACACGAAGTATAATCTGCATTAGTGGCCCGACACTGCTGTTTCAATGGCTCAACTATTGGCCACAGGTGAGGCATGTGCATTAGTCAGACGCTTCGCTAATTACAGCAGAAGCTGCAGGCGAACACAACACATTCACTACACATTTCCATTGTATTATCGATTACCTAAGCTTTGCCAGGGAAGGCACCGTGTCTAAATGAAGCCGATACTATACTTTGGTTAGTCGATTAGTTATTGAGTCATAGAAGCAGACAAGCTTCAAGCAACTAGTCTCTTCTGACATCTTAACATGTCATATTACTCCAAAACAAGACAGCATAGTAAGCACATACTAAGTACTTCAGATACATGGAAAAACGACCGATTATTAAGTACCACACCCTTTGCAAAAACACAAAAGTTCTTTTTTTAATTTTTTAAATAGCCTATGGTGTTAACTTGCTACTTCCTCGTTTGGTGTTCCCTGTTTGAGGGCTACAAGAAAAAAAATTCTGGCTAAGTATCGACAGCTACAGTAAACATAGGGTCAATAAGAGCAGTCACTGGGAACAGCCAAGGTCATATACGGTTCCGATCCTTGAAAAACTATGGGGATGCCCACACTTCTTCCACCAACAGTTTGAATCAGCAAAGCATGGTACTACCACGAAACTATAGTAAGGTGCACAGGGCTTGATTTAGCAGCATTTATTAGAGTCAATAGCAAAACTGTATTTCAAAACCACCGATGTCAAGCTTCAATAGCTTAGGACAGCAAATCCAGTGTAACAAGCAGCCTTAGCCTTGGTCAAAAGCATTTTGTGCTTCATCATGCTAATATTGTGTCAATAATAGCGAAAATTGACGTAGGAATATAAAATAAGCTCTGCACTAGTTTTCACTCCTTCGATTATATCTGCTCCTTGCTACTGACCAGAGCAATAAGGATGATCCAATACAATGGCCATAGATTGAGGAAACAGACGAACACTCACACTATATCTTCAGCAGGCAGACCGTTTTCCATTGCAATTTCACAGCTCATTCTCCTCCACAGTCGGGCATTTTCTACGCTGAGACCGACTTCACACGGTAAGAAACTTTTGCAATCAACAGTTGGTGTCACTTTGATTTCCATGGCTGGACTCGCAACCAGGTGATCAGCCGAGTCAGGGGGAGCGGTTGAACGATCATGGCATCTGCTCCCATTACTTCGAGAATATGGCATAGCTGAAGTGTCTATTGGTAGCTCGACAGTGGACTGGGCCTCTCGGCTGCTGCAGGACGTAGACATCGCTGTAGTAGCTGTGGCTCTACAGTAGTGACTGTCCCAAAGTAGCTTGCTTGACGTGCTCGGACCTGTGCAGCAGTCGCCAGCACCAGTCACGCACCCAGGCTTGTGCAGATGGAAGGGGCCCACGGCATTTGATAAACCTGCTTCAGCTGGAGGCACCAGATTGCATTGTGGTGAACAGGGGCTGCTGCTATGGACTGTAGTGCTCTGCTCTAGAATGGATTTCTCAGTAGGCTTCTCACGCCTTTTCACGAGTTTGATGCTTGAGTGCCGAGCAATTAGATGCTCCTCTAACGCCGGAGCAAATGTCACACTGCGATTCGATACAGGAGAGCCGTGGCTCGACGAACGACATTTGTGCTTCGGTGCATCTGTGGAGCTAGGATTGTGTTCATATGTGCTGCGGGTCTTCCCCTCGTCATCATTGATTGTGCCTTGGTCGATTGATGGGCATGTTGAAAGCAATGCTGAGCCGTCCTTTTCCCTGCAAGTGCAAACAATGGAAACGTTACCATGCATGAAATTGCCAGAGCTTAGGGCACAGACGATGCATACTTTCGCTTGTCAATGTGGACGATCCAGTGGACTTCATACGGTTAAAATGAGTCAAACTGCACAACGAGGTAAAAACATTGATCATAGTAACTGATGGGAGAAGTGACAGCTTCGTCACGGTGGGTTCGACATTTCTAATACCCAGGACAAGCAAGCAAATATTAAGACCTAAATGTTAAGATTTCACTACCAAATGCACAAGTGCTCAGGCACACAACATTGAATCATCAACTCATGCTTGGGATCACCAAAACTATATGGTTAAGTGTAAACGAGCTCTGCTCACAGAGACAGCTCTAGTTCATCTCCTGAGTTTAATTAAGCACTCACCTGAGGGTCATCAGTGATCCTGCAAGAGCCTTCACGCTGATACTGTCACCAGTCACTGTCGACGGTGCTACTGACTTGCTGTCGGCCATGGAAACGCACACCGAAGTAGACTCACTGCTGAAACTGGTGCGACGGATATGCCTTGGAGCTATATCAGCATGAATCTCAAGCCTATGAGGACAAAAGAACAAGCACATCCGAGATAAACTGCTTGCCCTTGTGGAGGGTGGGGAATAAGCACCACCTAGCACTATCCATCATCACATAACACGCAATAAGACAGGGTAACTATAAGCCAGCCTCAGCAAAACAGTATGCAGTGGCGATAGCATGTGCTCCAAAGCTATACCTGGTAACGTAAAAACCCACGAGCTGCACTTCTGGATTAGCTCACGACTAGAACGCTGTGTGGGGAATAGACATATCTGTTAATGCAAATGGGTGAGCAGACTGGAAATGAGCTACTCTTGCCGAAGAGGTCGCTGGTTCAAATGTAACGGAGGACAAGACATGTTCTTTCGTTCTAACACTACGATACCTCTTTAGTATGCTTAGTCACATAAAAATCCAGCCGACTTCGCAAACACAAACAGTATTGTATGTTTTACAAGCTTACACTCTCAAGCAGCTTGGTAAAAAAAAAAAGCAGCAGTCGCTTTATTTGTGTGCAGTTCCATGGTACTATTACTCGTGTGCTGTGTGACTGGTGCCAGTAAATGCAAACAGAAAATGAATCAGTGAGTCATAAGCAAAACCTTTGTGACACTAGTCGTCGTTATGTGAGAGTGTGTACCTCAGCCTATGGCAGGTGCCACCGCCTAACTGTTGTCGTGTGCTGGTAATAGGCTAGGGACCCTCCCCGACCTTGGTTAGTAAATCAGAGTAGTGTTCCTGCTGCTAGGTGCAAGCCTAGACACTAGCCAATCGCAGTGAAGCATTCCTGAGTAGAAGGCGATAGTTCCTACGAGAGTTAAAGTCTAATTTGAGTTGACAATACAGCGTTGTCGAGTACTGTTTAGTACGAGTTTTCTCTAAAGTCGTTGCTGTTTAGTAAGACGCACACTTTTACACTTACAACACTAGCAATGATCTGGTCGAACACAATTGGTTGCAGTTAAGCCAATTAGACAGATCTGTAGTCAGCTGTAGTAACATACACACACCTTTGCACAGCATAAGTATGAAAGCAAGAAAGTCAGATAACAAACATTTGCAGTACACACATGAAATCAATGGAGGTTTGCGATAATAAGGCATGTAATACGCATACATGCGACATTTAAGATAGGCAAAACATAAGCCTGGGGCCGCGTGATCCAGCATACAGAGAATAGCCATCCCTTACAGAAAGGCAAGCTGCATTCACCTAATCACCCAAAAGCCACTACGATCTCTTAATTAACTGCCTAGCCCAAGTGATTATGCCAAAATATCACAAGATTGGTGGGCAGTACACAGTGCACTTACAAGGGATTTGTTGTCACTCGTACCTGCACACGGGTCACTAACTTATGGTACTGCCATAGTCACTTTCAGCATTTAAGCTACATTTCAATATCTAAACAACAAACGATCTCTCGTGGCATCGTTGTGCAGCAGCGGATCCACACAGCAGTAAACACACAGGGCCATCACCAAGGATTCGAGCCATGCTCATATGTACCGGCAGACCGACATGTGCAAGCAGGCAAACCCAGTCGTCGGATCTGAAATGCAGGATGCGTGTGTGCTTCGGCCAATCACCTGTTGTGACCACCAGCTGCTGACTCGGCATCGTACAAGCTGCCGTCGAGGCTTGGGCCAACCATCACCTTTTGACTGGCCGACTCGACATCACTCTGCTCGTCCGTAATGGCCACAGGTCGGCCGTCTCGGGCGCAGCCGGCGCCATCAATTTGCGTTATGCTAGCACTGTAGCTGTTAGTGGCCCACAGCGAAGCCTCACCAATGCTGGGTGCAATGGATGGATTTGGCACAGACGCTTGCATACTACTCTCTGGAAAAAGAAAATAGTGCAAAACGTCAGCCACAATGGAGTAAGAACAGTCGGCTGGCTATCTAGCACCATGTCACAATCGACCAGTCGTCTAGACCAAGTAATTATTAGGTTTCTGCCTTGAAAGCAGGTCACAGCAACCACTATTCTGTACGACCAACTAGAGGGCTCTGAGGGGGCATATCAACGCCTGAACAAAATCAGGGGAAGACAAGATCTAGTCATCATGAGCAACACCAAGAAATGCTCGTCAAGGCCAAATAGGTGATGGCTTGCTGCCACTTACGGTTAGGCAAATAATTGACAAGCTTCAGAAGACAGAAGGTAAATTTATCACACCGATGCTGTAACAAATATCACAAACGGGGGGGAGAATAGGTTGACATTTAGCACAAAGGCAAAAAAACGTTGCATTTCTGACTCTCAGGTTATTGGTATACCGAAATCATACTGAGAGAGAGAGAGAGAGAGAGAGAGAGAGAGAGAGAGAGAGAGAGAGAGAGAGAGAGAGAGAGAGAGAGTGTTGAACTTTTTACAAGCCGCCGTGGAAGACTTCGTAATCTTAGATAGGGATCGGGCGTGATGGCTAGCTATGGAAGCAGTCTGCTCAATAAAATTTTCAAAATGTAGGCAGCGGTCGAAGACGACACCTACATCTAGAGCTAATCATTATCTGGAAACTGCTCAGCTTCGGGTTTACAACGACTATTAGGGCTGAGCCTCTCTACTGGTT
This sequence comes from Cristatella mucedo, assembly GCA_009760855.2. NCBI lineage: Eukaryota > Metazoa > Bryozoa > Phylactolaemata > Cristatellidae > Cristatella > Cristatella mucedo. The sequence continues at coordinate 7,542,366 of WPIO01000010.1, read as the reverse complement.
CTCCTGGATATATCGAGAGCATTTGAAAACACTGACCAACAGATCCTTTTGATATGCCTAGGTCTCACTGGCACAACAATAATAATGTCATTTACAAAGCACTCTTAAGAGAACTTAAGCTCTTTCTAGGCACTTGACATATGCCATGACCCGCTATGGTTACATGTAACATGCACAGTGTCAGTACCCATAAGAAGACAAAGAACAAATCCCAAAGACCCAGCAAATGTTGTGAGGAACAGGTGAGTTTGGAGACTTCACACAACATCCAATCCTGAGTACTATTGACTAGAATACAATTTCCAGGTATGCAAACTCAAACGTTTGCAGCTGCTTACAATGCTAAACAGGGTCGGATACTTCAATGAGACATGTCAAGCTGAAGATGCAAATGGCTGTCGGTCATCTAGGGAGCCTTTAAAGTAGGGGGGTACCCCAGAGTTCTGTCTCAGGCTCCTTTTCACTGTCTATACTCTCCCAGGCCGATGTCATCGCCAAACACAAACTTGGCTTTCATTTCTACACCGACGACACACAGCTCTACTTACTTTTCGATACTTTTACGCTTCGCTCCTCATCCGGCTCATGAGGTTCCCTTATATCCGTCACGACATTTGCATTTGAATGGCTAATAACTTCCAAAAGCTTAGCAATGATAAGACTAACCTACTAGATATGGGCCAACCTCGAGTCACTCAAAAGTTGGAAGACCCTTTGATGTTAACAAAACCTCCACATTACTTCAGCAAGAATCACTGTGATGACATCTGTATGTAATCTAGGAGTACTTTTCCAAAAAGACTTGTCATTACATAGATAGTTTTCCAAAAACGCCAGTCATTAAATGAGCACATTTCCCAACTGTCAAGTCGGTCTACTTCCAGTTAAGGAGTATTGCCAAAATCAGGATCGGCTTAGTTAAGACAGTGACAGACAAACTAGCTCAATCAAACAATTGTTACATCATGTCTAGATTACTAAAATTCCCTTAATTTAGGACTCCTGGCCTTAATCAGCTGCAAAGCTCAGTGGCTCGTCTAGTATGTCGTCATCGGCATAGCTGCCACATCACCCCACTTTAGTCTGAGGTTCACTGGCTCCATATCATCTTAAGAATCGATTACAAAGATCTTAATATTGGCTTACTTGTCACTTCACTCACTAGCACCAGTCTATTTAACAGAAGCTCCTCCAGCGTGCTTGCTTCGCCTCAACATCGAGTTATCTGGTCATACCTCTAAAATGAAAATCCTATGATGATCGAGCCTTCAGCTCCTGTTGACCAAAAGTCGGGTAATCACTTTGGGATACAGTCACCACCTGAAATGACCTTGCATCCACTAAGTCAAGATCAAGTTGCATCGGCTCCTGTCACATTTCCCTTAGCCCCCAGTAACTTGCCTTTTATGTTAGGGCGTGCTTTGCAAACGTGCATGTGAATAATTCAGTGCATGCTACTAGCTATATGTGTCAATAACCGGAGGTCATGAGTGTCTTTATGTTAGCTTCAGCATGCTGGCTTAAGCATGATACTTGTCTGCTTTTGCTAGCTTGATACCATGGCATGTCATTAATAACTAACCCTTGGGTACTGATTCTCTTGTAGCAAGTTGTAAAGCGCCGGGATAAAGATGTAATGTAATGTATCTCCGTCTGTAACTCCACAAAGTCAAAAAGACTATGTGAGTGTTACGCAGGAGAATTTTGTATAGAGCACTCACAGCCTAAGCGGCTTTCGGTACGCATTCGGTACCCAACAGACTTCGTCTCACGAAACAAAGAGAAAGTGGGAAGCATAGCAGAGTCAGGAGAGCAGTTGAGGTAGTGAGTAGCATGGAAGTTGCAGCTCAGGACCGCTGAAAAAGGTGAGCAATAGCCTGCAGCAGGAGAGTAGTTGTCGTTGTGTAAGAATTGTGGAAGCGAGTTCCACAGTCTAGGACCTGCAGAGCTAAAGCTTCTGTCGCCAACGGTCTTTAAGTGCAGGAATCACTAACAGCTAATTTATTGTCCACACAGGACCTGAGGGCGCGAACAGGCTGAAACTGATGCAGCAGTTCAGCTAGCTACGAAGGAGCCAGGCTGTGGCAGGCCCTGTGGGTCAGCATAAGAACTTTGCTCTGCATCCGTTGCTCAACCGGCATCCTTCCTAGCTTTTTTAGCAAAGGAGGCACGTGCTCAAACCTCTGAGACTTGAAGACTAGCCTTGCAGCCATATTCATAGTTAGCTGCAGTGGCCTAGTTGCTTTCTTTGGTAGCCCAGCCAAAAGGGAACTACAATAATCAAGCCGAGACAGAACTAAGGAGCTAGTTAAATTTTTTGCAATCCACAGTGGAAGACAGTTCCTAATCTTGGATAGGGATCGGACGTGATGGCTAGCTGTAAAAGCAGTCTTCTGAATGAAGCTTTTAAAATTTAGGCAGCTATCGAAAACGACACCTAAAGTTCCAAATGGCACATCGTTAACATTATTATTATTATACTCCAAGCCTCTCACAAAGGGGCCACTTTTAATTCTTGGACTTAATTTGAAAGCGTACTGCGTTAATACAGTATGAGCAAATTGATCCTTAATTTTAACAAATGCAGCCTGACTTTCAGAGCCTAGCGGCTTTAAATACAGCGGCTTTAAATACGCATTAATGAGCATTGTACGGTTACAATCCTACTGCATGGTAGAGCCTGCAAAAAACCGCTAATGATTGGTTGCACTCTTGTTCCAAGTTTTAAATTTCGTGCATATTGAGGTTAATCGTCATATGAAGTTAAGCTAGCTTGCAAAAGGGTTTTAATATAATTAAATCTAATTCATTTGTATAGCGCCCTAAGAGAACTTAATCTCTATACCGGCGTTTCACATATGCCACGGGCTCGAGCCCACAACCTCGGCCAGGCCTTGGTCGGGGCAAGCAACCACTGGGCCAAACCATGCAAAAGGCTGGTCGGTTCATGTAGTCGTATCGCCAGGCTTTTAAGAACTTTCTATCGATTTAACTTTCTATCGACTATAAGGGTCCCCCTCAAACTAAAATTAGGATCACGATCTTCAAAAAGAGAAGCCATGGGTACAATTAGTTGTTCTGAGTGCGGCCTGTGTACAAGGTTTAAATCTCAAGCACTCACTCGATACTGCTGGCACACTATACAAAATACATGGATAGAAGCATTTATATGCAATACAGACCAAAAGTACATTGATTTAGTGAACGTTCCTTCAAGATGATTAGATGACTATTGTAATGTTAGTAAACATGGTCAGCCCCTACATCACATATGACGGTTAGGGAAAACCAATACAGTAACCGAAACTGCAGTTGTGTCGAACATAGTGCTGACCCTCAACTGGATTGAGCTGTGCTGATGAAACGAACAAATGGATGCAAATACAGAAGACCCAGGATGAAGCAGTGAATACCTGAATGATATATCAAACAAGCCGGATGTTGCCCAACATAATAAGACCAACATGATGGACATGGCTAACAGACAAAATCCTGATGCACATAAGTATGACAAAACAATCAGTTTCACTCCATCTGTTACAGGTAGTACCGCGCCAGTTTCCACATCAAACATATAGGCTAAGATCACAATGAAAGCCACAGTGTCGAGATCACCATACAACCAGACGAGCTGCAAGGTTCACAACATACTCTAGGCACTGGCTGCCCCGATCCCAGCCCCTCGCCTAGCAGAACAACGCACAGACTGGTAAATTAGACATACCAGCAGCGACATCATCCTCGAAGTCGAAACGGACACTGACGCTGCTGGTTGCGGGTGCAGCTGGTTGATGTCCATTGCCATTGGCACCACGACAGAGAGAGATAGGTACAACACCATATACGTATGTCAACATAACTGGTACTCCAATAGCTACAAACAAAAGCAATCGATCCACAGTTACAGTGAAATATGCATCGGCGGATGAGATCAACAAGACTGGGGAGGGGTTACAGCCAACAAAGCTAGACTGGGGCCTTAGCCTAGTAGTAAGGTGCATTGCTCAGCACGAGCCAGGTCACGAGTTCGAGTCCTAAAGCCTGCGATACAGAATTGCCTGGCACAAGCAATGGCCGCTAAGGCTCTTCTGCCGCAATGTAAAAGAAGTTAAATCAGCCTATGTTGATTTTCCTTACCCACAGCCAGAGCTGCAACCAGTGGAGAGAGCACAAATGCACCAGCAACGCCTGCAATGACGATGGCATTACGTCGGGCTCTGCTTTTGTTCTTATGTCGCTGGTACAGCTGTAACGTGGTCGATTCACAGCATGACAGTTTTGGAAATGCAAACTCTATATCAAACATGGAGCAGATAAGAAAAATAAAATAAAAACCCCTAGGCGAATCCTAGTTCAATTGACAGCTCAGCACTTGTACCAAGTCTGCAGTAGTAACCACTTAGATAGCTCACTTAGCCATACTTATCCATATATAGATGCATAACACATGACTAATAAGTTCTAAAAATACTATGGCTGCATAACGCAAACAATACCAAAAGGACACAGGCTTATATGTTAACCAGCTAGTTGTTGACCCATGCTCACAACTAGTGGCACGGCATGCACTATGCCAGCATGCACGTGTCTATCACCACTGGTTTTAACGCTAGTGAAATACTACTAGGGGTGTTCAAGTAGGGGCGGCGGCAGCTATACGACTTCAAAAGAATCTGGCCGTTGAAAGGCCATCAGGTCATGCGTTTTAAACATCGAATCCACACAACTGCAATCAAATTTATTCCGGACTCCTGGCCTATGCCCTTAATCGTCTCCAACTGGCGCAAAATGCTGCAGCTAGACCAGCCTATTGCCCACAGCACACCACTTCCATCTGAGCTTCATTGGCTCCCTATCAAGGGCCGAATCAACGTCACGATTCTCTCTCTCTCTCTCTCTCTCTCTCTCTCTCTCTCTCTCTCTCTCTCTCTCTCTCTCTCTCTCTCTCGTCTCCCGTGCACAGGCCACTCCACCTGCTACCTATCCGACCTTCTTGCCCCCCCAGCTCTCGAAACAGCTCCTCGGCTTCCAGTCGTCTCGCCATCCTCACATGCTATCGGCATCTATACTGACTTTGCACCATTCTTTTTTATCTGAAGATGCACTTGTCCTGCTCCAATACGAATGTTGCACTAAAATATGGTAAACGTGCTAAGCACGAAATTCTGCTAACACCGTAAGAGACATTAGTTGTAGACGAGAATCCACTTATTGAAATGGATCAGCCATTCTATGCTCCTGAAAAGCAGATTCGGTAGGAGAAGCCTGAGAATCATTGACAGTGGCCATTTGCACTAATTCTGCTGTTATGTAACATAATTTTTGTCCCAGAGCAGTAAGTGCTATTTCCCAATTGCTTAAGCCTCAAAAGTACTGATAATAGTCATTGTTTTCACGCAAACTTTTACCAAAAGGCCAGCAGATGTACTAAACTTACTAGCATCCAACTAACAGAAAATGGTGTATAAGGTCCCAACCTTGCCACACCAGAGCACAGCAGCAAACGCTTCCCTGTTCTTGCTGATTATGAATCGGGGCGCCGGCAGAACCTCAGCATTAGCGGAAAAAGGGTGAACAAACGAAGCCTAAAGATAAAGAAGTCCTACTGCCGTGGGGCCAGCCTCTCTGTGGTGTAAGAGTCACATCATGAATGAATAGCAGCCGAAATAGCTGACGCAACACGTCACGGTGGCAGACAGCATATCGCATTGACATATTACACAGAATTCCCAAGCAGCTGTTCAGACAGCATCTGCCTACACAATAGCCAGGCACACGGAACAGTAACGCTACATTATTCACTGGCAGTCACGGCTTAGCTGGCAGTCAGGTGGTGTGAGCAACGCCCAATATCCCGAGTACCCCGAAACAAGAGACCACATTGGCACGACGTAAGGTTTCGAAGCCGTTTCGAAGCCAAAAAAGTTTTGCCCAGCTGACAGCTGTAGTTGCCACGCCTGACAAACTCACTGGCACTACCCAGTGTCATAAAAGGTGCACATAGTCCCAGCAAAGGGTGCACTGACATGCTCCACTCTCAAACAATGGGGCAAGAATACCAAGCAATTCACCACTGACTGGTGCTGGAAAGCAATGCAGCACAACTATTATTCGAAGAAGCAGCATAGGAAAATAGACCTGGGATGATCACAGCATTCCAAAAGGTTCTGCTAACATTGAGCGCATACAATCGACTGTTTTGTTCTGAAGCCACGGAAGTAAGAAAATTCCGGCTTGTAAGAAAGCCACGGACACAACCAGTGTGTCTCAGCCCAGGGGTAATGCGCTCACATTTCACGACTCAGGTCGAGGGTTCGAGTATTGCAGTGGACAAGTGCTTGTGCGATTGCCCACTGCAAGTGGTGGCGATAGCTGCTAAGGTTCTTCTGCTGCTATAGCTAAATGAGGCTGTTAAATCAGCTAACATTTTAACTTTACTACTACAAGAGGTGCACTAAGCCAGGGCTGCCAGGCACATCAATGTGGGCAAAGGAAGGGATGGCGGGACTTCGATTTAACTGCACTGCCACTGGAACGACACCAGCACAGCAGTCGATGACATTCAGAGGCAATGCTGGGTAGCCAGCATTGGCAGCTGCATTTGCAGGCCAGATAATTGGTAGTGGCAGTAACAAGCTTCCATTAATCAGCTGATCACGTTATTAATTAGGAGGATAATATCGAGGCATTCGTTCAACGGTTCGGCTAGTTAAACCAATTGTATTATACAGCAACAGAAAGAGATTCGGGCTTGAAGCAACCAGCTGCCGACCAGCACAAGTCAGCATAAGGCACCAAGGGAATGCACACCAGTATGTATTCACGAATATAAGTTCGTTTAGGAGTGAAGTTGCGCAAGCTTCACCAGTGAAAACCGACCAGTCATGCAGCCACAGATGCATGCTCGGTCGGCCAGGTCGGCAATTCTGCATGACAGAAGCACGGTGCAAAGGTCAAGGGAGCAGCACCAGTCAGTGCTTATCGACAACAGCAAAAACAAAATATAGGTCGGCAGCACCGGAAACGTCGGTCGACCTTGGGCTTGCGGTAGGCCACAGGCACAATGCTAGCAGTGAGGAGGCAGCCCCGAGAGGCTGAGCCCTGACCACCAACGCCTGTCTACCCTGCAATCGGTAGCAACAACAGCAATCGCCAGCAATGACTCCGGTAGCTCGATCGGGATGCTGAGAAGCAGCAGGCAGGAGAGGTACGTCCAAAGCAGATTTTCAAGGGCAGCAGGCTGCAGCAACGCCATCGGGATGCCGAGCAAGACCACTGAACCCATCGCGCCGACTCACCCATTTGCCAGCATAAATGGGAAACGCAACCACAATGACGGGAACGGCAAGGCTGGCGAGCAGGGCGATGCCCACCGGGGCGCCCAGAAGCGTGCCCAGCTGCCACAGTATTTTCTTCTTGCGGCTCCACGGCTTCTTACCCCAGAACGTGCATCCGGACGGACTGCAATGACAGCAGACAGCATGTGGGCTCAAGCTTGGCATGGAGCTGCCAGCTCGCCAAACGACGGCTGCACAGGCCGGGTCAGGGCCCACATGCGTCCCCACCTCGCCTCCGAGGGCAATGACGGCCTTGACAGTCAGCGGCTGAGCAACCGTGCCCCCAGAGCAAGCTTCCTCGTCAGGACTAGCAAACCGAGCCCAGTTCAGAGAACACGTTTTATCATTCTGCATTGCTAGCGTTCGTGTGAGGCAAGCCTCTCTCTGGCAAACATCGAGGCAGCGCGATTGCAAATGTCAATCTTGCTCCTTACCGGACATCGCATTCCTAACTCGGCATCATTGTGGCAACGGCTTTTTTTAAAGAAAAGCCCCCAGCAGCAAGCACCACCAGCGCATGCAACGAACTAAAGAACACCTAAGTGAAACATCACACGGCTTGCAGAGAGCTCCAGACTGGCAAGCGCTTGCTCTCTCATAAGCCAAGCTTTCAAGGAACGTTTAGCAGCCAGCTGAAGCAGCGGCCACTCCATTCCTTCTCATCACACCCACAGCACTGCAATGGAAGCCATAGCGAATCCACCAAGTGTATGATGCAAATAAAGCGTGTCACAAGGCCAACCACAGTGCCTTTCGAAGTTGGGGAAGTTTTTCCTAAAAGGAAAGCCCGAATGGAACACGTGTGGCCATCTCTGCATGGCCAGGTCGTTATCCAAAAAGAAAGGTGGGCAGCTATTGCTCGCAATACCCGACCTCCAAATACAACAGCTCCTGCCCCATGAAAGTTGGAAGTTCTGCACAACTTTGGGGCACACGTTTGTTGGTAACAGCAATATACAGTCAGGTTCTGGATTCCTAATTCGCCACCATCCGGCAGAGAAGAGCTTGTCAGCAAGCCTAGTGGCTACTGAACAGGTGAAGCTAGGCTTGACACCGGAGCTGAGAAGACAAACGAATTGGATGGCCAGTGACTGCTAAAAAACTCACTGAGAATTTACATACATTCCAACGGCACTCAGGGCACAGCAATCACAACTCGACAAGGAGAAAAACAAAAAACCAGCTGACTATCGAGATCTAAACATGAGAGCAGCATAGCACAAGTGCGTCTCGAAGCTCGTTGAGTTTTGTTGTGGACTGACACAGAATTAAGGTCGCTTTGCATCCCGTGATGGCTTCCTATTAGGGTTGCTGCACAGCTGGCTGAGGTCGGCCACAGGGGATCTAGACTTCAATGAAAATGCAGAAAGAAAAAGACAGTATCCCTGAACTATCTGCAGATGATGGAGTTTACCTTAGGTAATGAAGGTCTGTGATTTCTTTGTTGCATAGCCAACAAAACTGAGCCCCACACAGTGTGCACGTCATGTGGTTACACGAGCCATCATCCAGCTTCGTGATGTACGATTTGCATCGAGGACACAGTTTGATTTCTTCTCCTGCAATACAGGTTTGTCTTCATAATATTCACTTCTAGCATTTAGTTTTCTTAAATACACCCGGTCCTACTGCATGAAAGGCAAGAGCTCTTCATAGGTCCCTGATCATGCATCTGCCCGAAACACTCGAGCAGATCGGATTTTTCTCAAAGACTCGTCAACAGAGTGTCACGGCATCTGACATCGATTGTTAATAGTCTAGTGTGTGTAGGTGTGTACAACCAGTGTGTGCCTAAAATGCAATAGCACACAAGATCAATATGCATAGGTGTAAACTGGTTAGGCCTGATCACGACAGAGAAAGAACCTATGTACGATGCAATAAGGTAAGCCGGCTACAAGCTAATGCTGCCCACCAACAGCATGGAGCCGAAAATCGGCATACCGATATGACACCGTTCAACCAAACAGCAACGGACAAGTCATGACAAATGACTGACTACGCAAACTGGCCTCCTAACAAGTTCAAGACGATGTGCATGCACATGTTCTATTTGCAATAAACCCCTAATAAAGTCGACAAGATTCTTGATCATGCCCTTGACATCTTTGGTGTGTCAAAGACCTGGCTAGAAATCGACTGCCAGACCATAATCGATGTCACCCACCCAGGCTCCTCTTCTCCCATACCCCGAGATCAATAAAAATTAGGGGTACACATTGCCTTGTTTCTCCTTTAGTAAAAAATACTTTGCTGTAACCTCGAAGAAGTCTTTCTAACCTCTTGTAGTGAGTCCCTTCAACAGCAAGCTGCCAACGTTGGCAGAAGTCTATGCCTTTTCTCCTACCCATATCAAGTCATACCCTTAATTTCAGATTTTTCTAATTTAATTTCGGTCCTGTGATCTAGAAATGATCCCTACCTCGTACTGGCTGATTTTAGCACTCCATTCCAATGAACCAACTGACCCGTGTGTGCAGCCTTTTGCACATTAGAAAGTCCACTTTCCCCCTGAGGTTCATATGCATGGCGCCCGCCAGTCAAAACAAAAGTCAAACACGCAATCGAATGTTCTCTTGCTGTTGTATGTTGTCAGCTCTTATTATCACCAAACTATACACATCTGACAACACGTGGATCTCGATCAGTCTTCAGTTTGTGTCCCATACAGTATAAAAAATAATTCGTGAATCGCAACACCTTGAGGCCCTCAAAACTAATGCCGTCAGTAAAACATCTTTCTTACCCTTTCTGCTCAATTCTCTATCTGATCAGCCATTACTGCCAGAATGCTACAACACGACAAGCCACTGTGCTGGATGAGTTTGTTTCTCTGACTAAGAACATCACATGCTCTCGACCGAATGGCCCATGGTTTACTGAAGACACTTAACTCGCTAAGACTACAATGCACAAGCCTGAGAAAGCATACATAAGATCAGGATCGTCTGTCCATCGACTAGCATACCAGGACTATTGCAGTTCTTACCAATCCATCCTGGTTAAGGCCAATCTAGCTTCAACTAAAACAGAATGGAATCAATCACACATGATCCACAAATGCAGATGCTGACTATCAATCATATCCTTAGTTGCTTCCAGCTTTGCACGGCACCCACCGATCTTATGGTGATCTGGCAGATTATCCTTTCTTTTTTGTGAGAAAAATAGATGAGATCAGAGTCTATACCCAAGTTAAAATTCCCACTTGACTCCTCAATTGTCAGCAAAATAGATAAGACCGGAGAGCCTAAGCACTGGACAACATTCCCACTTGACTCATCACCCATCATCCCCTGCTTTACTTATGTCCACCTTCAGCCTGCTAAGAGTGACCTCATCTCTGAAGTTCATCTCTCAGTCTAAAATAACTGCTGGCCCTCTAGGCCCAATGCTTAATGCTCTCCTTTAGAGATGCAAAGATTTGCTGCACTCCTTCATAACGAAAATAACTATATTCTTAGCCAAGGTCTTTTCTTTTCATCCTTCAAAAAGACTGCTGTTAGGCTAAGGAAGTCAACACTAGATCAAGAGAAGTTCAGCAATTTCTGCCCAGTTTTCCTACTGCCGTTCTTGTCCAAGACACTAGAACGAGTAGTGGTAGACAATAATGACATGTGCAATGCACTACTAGCAGATCTTGCTGCCTGATGCAAAAAGACACTTTTAGTTGGTGTAAAACTCGGCAGTTTCGTTGTCTGACGTGAACGTCACAACTGCCACATTACACCACTACTCTCTGCCCAGCACTGGCTCAACATCAAGCAGCATATCGACTTCGAGGTTCTGCAACTCACTTATGGGTCTCTTTATCATTTCTTGCCAGCTTTTTATCTAAAATACCCCCTTCCTGCTTTGCCAACCTTTGGAGACCATGCCTTTAACTCATTCGCCTAGAACTCACACCAGACTGACGTCATGACACTCCTATCCCGATGATAGGACGTTTAAGTTTGTATGCCCCAAAAGCCGGAACTCACTCGCGACAGACGTGGCAAAATCTTCGATTTTAGGTTATTCTAAAATAAGTTAAAAATACACCCACTGCTGACAGTATCTGCCCCTTCTATGCAAATTGTCTGGTGTGCTCGTGCATGCTGACATTGTGCACGCTGTCACAAACCAATTACCATGCTTCCTTTCTAGAAAACTTAAGAGTGCCTAGACAGTGATTTATTTCTCTTAAGGTGCTAAAGAGATGCATTATCATTTTAATTATTGTATACCATACAGCCAGTTCAGCCCAAGCAGTAATGATTGCTGTAGGGTACAACATTGCATCAAACAGAAAGAAGCCGAATCGCTAAGCTGAAATACTACAGCAACACCACTGATACCAAACCAGCATCACCAGTGGCAGAAGAACATCAACCATCTCTTACTGGGCTCTGGCATCAGTGCATCGTATGAAAATGAAGTAATAGTCACTCGCTGGCTGGCAGCACGCTGAAGCCTGGCAGCATCGCAGGTCTGACTGGGATGCCAATCCTGCTTGCAGTGGTAGCAGAAGAACGTATCACAGCCGGGGCGCTGGCACTGTAGCTTCGGACAACCAGCACAACCAGAGGCAATCACCGCATACCTGTATGGCAAACAGGGCAAGCCTTAGCAGCTTGCACATATATTTGAAATGCATGCTCAAGTAGCCACAGATCCTCGGAACCGACAGTGGGTGCACTACACAAAGCAACATTGACAGCAGCAGCACAGAGGCTAGCTAGTTGCCATTGCCATTAGCAAATACCGACTGGCGACAGCCAATTTCCGGGGTGACCAGCTTTCCTAGAATCGACACGGGCATTCAACTAGCATGTTTGTTTTGTACTAAGATACTACGGAGACAACCTTTCCCCTTTAACACCCTACCCCAGGCTGCTTGTCTATTTGGATGCTGGTGTACAGAGACGTCAAGCGTAAAAGAGAGGAGGTGGGAGTGGAGGCGGCTACAGCTCATGGGATTTGCCCTACTTGCCTTGACCAGGGTACATCATGCAGTGGATAAGCACTCTGGTCGCCTACCACAGGAGGTGTAATGGCTGCAGCTTCACATCCTATTTACAATCACAAAGGCACAGGTTCTTATCATTAGATGAACACATTTCCTCCACTGTCAAATCCTTCTACTTTCAGCTAAGGAGCACTACTAAAATCAGGGCCTGCTTAAATAGGAGAATGAAAGCCAAACTAGCTCACGTGTTTTGAGACGCTGCATCTAGATTATTTCAATTACGTGTATCCAAAACTCCCTGCCACTTTCCTAAGTCAGCTGCAACTGGTGCACAACTCAGTAACTTTTCTGTTTTGTCCGATCAGCTTTCCCTTTGCCCCGTGAACTTGCCTTTTTGTTGAGGTGTGCCTTGGGTGAGTACCAGTGAATGATTCAGTGCCATGCTGCTGGCTATAGGTCTTACTAACCGGTACCCCTGCGTGTCTTAATGTTTGCTTTAGCATGCTGGCCTAAAACATGATACTAGCTTGCTTCTGCATGTTTGATACTGTGCATGTCACTAACCCTTGTAAGTTGTAAAACCCATGGAGATTAGGTTCTCGTTGGGTGCTATACAAGCAACTTATCATTATTATTATGTAGGCAGTACTCCAGGATTCGGCTCGAGCATGTACAGCAGATGCTTTAAAACCCTGAGTCGAGCGCCGATTGAAAACTAGTAATAATAATAATATTGCACTTGATAAAGCGCGCTCAGAGAACTCAATCTCTTTCTAGGCGCTTTATATTTTCTGCAAAGGGAAACGCGATTGAATGGTGAGTAATATCATGCTTGATAGACAACATGAATAATATGGTTAGGGGTGACAGGGTCAGCATGCAAATGTGGTTAGTGGCAGCATGCATGGTGTCAGCACACATAAGCACATGAAGGACGAATCATAGGGACTCACTAAATGCTGTCCTAATAGGCATTTTTAAGTTCTTTTTAAATGTGGTCAAGTCAGGGGATGTTCTGACGCAAGTCGGGATGGAGTTCCAGGCTTTGGGAGCATACGAACTAAATGCACGGTCTCTAAAGGATTTGAGGTTCGTACGAGGTACTTGTAGACTGTTGGATTCCGAAAAGCGGGTGGTAGGCTGCTTGGCCTAGTGGGGGAGTAGATCTGAGATAGGCTGGAGCCAAAGAATGAAGTGACCTAAATGTGAGCGACAAAACCTTGAAGTCGATCCGTTGCTTGACTGGTAGCCAGTGCAGGTCGGCGAGAAGTGGCAACTGCGAAGCTCACGACAGACAAGCCTAGCTGTGGAATTTTGCACCAGCTGTAATCGCCTGATTGCACATGCCGGTAGGCCAGCAAGCAGTGAGTTACAGAAGTCAAGACGGGATGTCACAAATGCACGACCAACTTAGACGTGGTATCCTTATCTAAACAAGCCCGAAATTTAGCAATGTTGTGTGGCTGAAAGTAGGCAGACTTGATTGTGGAGCTGATGTGGTCGTCTAACGAGAGGTCACTTTAGAATCGCGACAGCTCAATCGGAACAGCTCTGGACCGGTAACCAAGAGGCTGCTGGATCGTTCCAGCTCAAGGCGAAGTTCCGAAGCAGACTGGATCGCCTCTGGTTGCTTCGTATTTTGAAAAATTGAAGGCAATAGAGACTATGAAACAATGCTCCGATTACAAGTTGCCTGTCCCCTCTCCAACAGGCAGTGCATTCTGGCAAACATCAGTGCATTTGTCCCAAGCAAAAAGAAATAAGGAGATCGTTAACTTGCAAGCAAGTGTCCTGTGCAGTTAAAAATGATTAAGGTCGTGGTATCGTGAACTAGCCTACTCCAGGAAGTGGAATGCCTGTGGTCATTGTTACCCTCATTGACCTCAACAACTTTACGGACACATCTAGCAAAACCAGTGTGATGGGGGCACGATAGCCAAACTTGACAGAAATAGAGCACAAATTAAACCTACAGCCTCGGGAACAGGTGCTAATTGAAATATAACACATCGGCTATTGTCAAGACCCAAAAGATGAGAACAAACAGGCAGCTTGAATGAATGGGAGGATCGATGGCTTCCGGGTGTGGGAAGCCTACCCCACTTTTCTTTACCACAGCACCGACCATCTGGTGTGAGACACACCCTGCTGCTGTCGGTTCATATTGCCCAACAGTAGTGCAGATCACAAACAGGGCACCTTATAAAAGACTTTAGCTACCGGAGTTACTGGTACAGGCCTACTAACTACCGATGGGCTCAGCAGCAATCTGCTTACCCAAAAACAACAAGCCTCTAAAACGGTAGCTGCAACATTTTCTTGGTTACCCGGGTAGTATTAGATCACCCCACACGGCCCACTACTACTGGAGTGCAACACGTTTAGAAATCGATTCCACACCATGCCACGGTCTTTTAATTTCAAAATATCGAGTGACCGGAGACCATCTGCCGTGGGACTGAATGCCGAAAAGTAATTGTGCCTTGAAGAGGGAAGATCCTGCAACCTCTAAGATATTATGATTACTTTAGTGTAACACTTTTAGAAACCTGTCGCACACCATAACAAGGTTTAGAATCCTTCAAAGCTTCTAAGGCTGCCCGTGATGGCACACTAGGTAAGGCGGTTGCTCTTCACGACCTCGGACCCGAAGTCGTGGGTTCGAATCCTGTGGTGGGCGATCCTTTATCGCCGCTGCAAGCGTTGGTGATTGCCGTAAAGGCTCTAATGTAGCTATACAAAAGAGGCTGTTAAATCAGCTAGCATTTTTGTATAGAGGTTTTCAGGTCTGATGTCTAATACTCTTAAATAACCTAAGGATGTTATCATATAACTGAACCTCGTATACCAATGCCATATTTATCACCTGTCAGTAACCAAAAGCCATAAAAATAGAACGGAAAGGCCAAGCGCAGCAAACCCGTGACACGTTCCAATGCTATGCCCCAACACTTGGCCTTCCACCCACCCCCAAATGGAAAGCAGTGCAGGAGCTACGAGCAGGTAGCGCATAGAGAAGAACAGCAGGCAAACCGAGTACATAAGCTCGTTGAGATATAATACTCACTGCCCTCCCAAACGTTTCTCAGCACCTGGTCCATCGATCTTTATTCGGTTGTTGCTAATACCCATATTCGAATGTCATTATGCTGTACTAATTATTAAATCGTAAAAATCTATATAATTTTTGCCTTAGTTTTAGTTTGCTACGTTTGGCATAATGAGTTAATGCATTTCCCGGCAACCAAGTCAACGGTTTCCATGTAAATAGATGTGGTGGTGTTGTCACGTGACTATTTCACCCTCTTGGATGCCATCAAGCAGAACCTATTTTGGCCCATTTCGTCACCGCGATGTCTTGGCGAATGATGAGCTAAGGTACCCGGATGCTTCCTTGACCTGTTGGGGCTAGCCCCTGCCATATCGACGGTCGGTACCCCACCAGAACATGCCACCGGTTGCACAGCTTTCTGAGGGTACAGGAGCTGTGTTTGATATCCTACACGGAGATGTCTCATTAAACCAAGAAATCCCGAGTGGGCTGAAGATCTCAGAAGGTACTGTTAGGAATATTATTAAAAAACATCTGGACTATGGTAGCACACAGGCACTGCTGCGCTCGGGTCACCCTCGAGTAACTTCTCCGAGGGAAGACCGGCTCCTCAAAAGCATGGCTTTGAAGGACAGGTTTGGCATTGCTAAAATGCACTGCCAGTCTCTCTATCAAGCTACTGGAACGGTCATAAGCCAAAACACTATGAGTTGATGCTTATGCGGCTTAACGGACAAGGACTGAAGACACGGGTGATTAAGTGCAACCCATTGTTGACTGTGCAGCACAAAAAAGCAAGGTTGGATTTTGCTTGCCGATCCTAGCATTGGACAGTTGACCAATGGAGCAGACTAATCTCGACTGAGTCCAAATTCAATCTCGTCGGTTGCAATAAAAAGAAGCAGTACGTTCGCCGTCAAATGGTTGAAGCGTATATGGATGCGTCAGAAAAATATTGGTGAAATTCGGTGGAAGTGTAATGGTATGGGGTTGCTCCTCAACTTCTGGTGTTGGGCATCTGCACATGATTCAAGGAATCACGAGTCAGATTGTGTATGTCTACATTGTGCAGAATGTTGGCTTGCCACTTACTTACACTCTTCACGGGTTCGATTTCTGTAAGCAGCATGACAAGGATCCAAGGCACACTACTGTGGCGGTTAAACCATTTTTCACGAGCCCTGCCGACTACGGCTTTGAGCCAATTGAGGTAATTCCGTGGCCAAGCCAAAGCCCAGACTTATAGGCAATAGAACATCTGTGGGACGAAGTCAACCAAGCTTTTTTAAATTTCATAGAGTTCTCCCTTGCATGAAACTCGATGAGGTTTTTGAAGGATTGCTGAACGTCAACTCCTCCAGAAACGTGCCGGAAGCTAGTGGAATCAATGCCGAAACGACTGGGTGAAGTTATCACAAATCACGGTACCTCGACAAGTTTTTTATCTTGCCCAATAAATTGCATGTAATTATATATTTTTTTTTAGCCTTTCTGCATTATAAAAACTGCTATAGAGTTAGATCCAATCTAAATCTTGTGTGTTTCGAGTAAAACAGGGTGATGGTAGCAGGTGCGTAGAGACTTTTGGAGGGCAGTGTACAGGTCCATTCTTCACCTACTTGAGCAGTTCTACATAACATCCAGAAAGCCAATAAGAACGATAAAGCATAAAGAAGTAAAACGGTCAAGAACCTTTTTTTAATCGAGTAGCAGAACAGCAAGTTATAATTGCCGGTCAAAGCTAATTCGGGCAAAACAGATCCAGACTCACTTCTAAAACCACTGAACATCTACGATGTGCCAGCATAGTAAGGCAGAACACTAGGGATCAGCAGCTGTTACAGGGTGCAAAAATTCACAATTTGTTCGTAACACGTGTGAATACAGTCACAAGAATTGAAGCGTATCTGGACTGGTACCACTTATAGAATAATGCTAACAAAACATTTTTAATGTCACGTGAGAGGATGTCGTGATGTCAGTCGGTACAAGTTCCAGGCTTTGGGAGCATTTGAACTAAAGGCACGGGTTATGCAGAGGATTTGAGGTTGACTGGCACAGGTAAATGACTATTCAAAGGAGTGACACTATGGGAAGTTTAATAATAATAATAAAATAATAATAATAATGCACTTGATAAAGTGCCCTCAGAGAACTCAATCTCTTCCTAGATGCTTTACATTTGCTGCAAAGGCATTGAGGAGTGATCATATACATATAATTCATTTGTATAGTGCCCTAAACGAGAGCTGAATCTCTATCCAGGCGCTTTACATATGCCACACGGCTCAAATTCACGACCTTGGTCGTTTAAGGCAGCACATAACCCCCCTGCCAAACCAGGGAGACATTCTGAGGTTGGCAGAAGCAAGAGAATGGAGGGACGTAGAAGTGAGTGACAGGACCTTAAAGTCGATAGGGTGGTTGCTGCTTGAAGGGTAACCATGCAGGTGAGTAAAAAGCAACATAACGTGGCAGTTACAACACTCACGACCGATCGATCAGCCTAGATCCCAGGTTGTTCACCATCTGCAAGCATCTTACTGCACAGGTAATACTGCAAAAGCCTAGGCAGATGCCACACATGCACAGACTCACCTAGTTGAGGTATCCTTATCTAAGCACCTTGTATTTTTGGGATGTTCCACAGCCGAGAGTGGGCAGGCTTGATCTCGGAGCTGATGTGGCCATCTAGCTACAGGTCACTTTTGAATGGGAAACCCCGATTCCACGTCGAGGCAATAGGGGATATGCTGGCCGAGCCAATTTTAAGGGTTGTCTTACTAGTTTCTGGGTGACGCTTAGTCTGCCCATAACTATTCAGTCGGAGTGAGGATGAACAGCACAGGCTAATGCTTTTTGCTGACCCAGACATGGCTTGCAGCAGGGCTGCCAACAAGCATCCTTGACCTTTTCTTGCCCAGTTTCCAGGAAGTTTTCGAGCAAGCCATCATCATATACGACCACCACTGCAGCATGTCAGGGAAGCAGCTGCCCTGCCAGCAAAAGCCACAAATTACTCTAGATTTCTCTGGTAGGCAACTGCTTACTGAAGGGATATACACACAACGGTACAACATAGTGGATGCTAGTTACATTCAGGTTCATGCTACCTGCAGCCAAAGTGCCCGGCAAGAGAGGCTTGGACCACTACTGAAGTATGTCACCGTGCACAAAAACAATCGTCTAAAGTATGCCTGTGACTTTAAGGTGCAAATTATTGCTTATCCAGCTGCTCAGCCATAGAGCTGTATTCAGCATCAAAGGCTCGTGGGCAGCAGCCGTTCAAGGAGCACAGACCCGGTTCAAGGTTGGCAACGATGGGTGGGGCAGACAGCTAGTAATAGATCAGCTGACCGAATTCCAGGAATTTCACTCAAATTTCAGCAGTCACATCCCATGCCTAAAGTACAGTTACAGCCTACCAACGAGGAAGCAGCCAGCCGGCTTGGAAATACTGACATGACTGCTGACAATGTATGCCTGTCTGGGCACCGTCAGCTTGTCCAGAGGGGAGGGGCATAAAATCAGCATCAAATCATCAAGGAGAGCTGAGAGAGTTGCTGCCGAGATGAGACAATCCTGCGACAAGCGACCAAGGGGACGAGTTGCAACAGATACTCACCCGCAGTCCGGAGCTGGGCACCACCTGGCATCTGGGTCTGACACAAGCACCCGTCGAAGCATGAACTTCTCCCACTTATCCATCAGAACATCGCTCCTCAGCAAGCGCTTGATGTCCGACGGATGCAGCAGCTCGGAGCACTCGGGGCAGCTTATGCTCACGCGGCTCTCGGCGATCTCTATCTTCAAGTACTGCCTCATGCAGGTGATACACGATCGGTGAGAGCACGTTGCTAGGTTGCAGAAGTTCTCCATCGGCTGCTCCTCAAAGCAAAGTGGACACTCCTTCAGCTTGCCCTTAGACGTTTCGCCACCGACGACCGAGTCCAGTCTCGCGTCATCGTGCGATGCCGCCGACTGCCCGGGTTCGCCATACACGCCCGATGCGGCTGCCGCCGAGCCGCCTCCGTCGGCATTAGCGTACACCGGGGTCGGTGGCAAGCCGCCCTTGCCCTGTTTCTTATTTCGGTCAGTGGCGAATAAAGATAGGATAGAAAACGTCGGCCTCGGCGACTTCGGGGGCTTTCCAGTTTTTCCACTCTTTCGGCCGCTGCCCGAAGCGGATGATTGGCGTCCTTTGATCATCTCAAGCATACGCACCAGCGAGCGGTGGCCTGGTTACTCGGCCTATCCTAGGGTAGTAAACCGGTCAAATTGAAGCAGCCTGAGACGCGCCGCGAACTAAAAACGCCGCAATTAGCGACGGAGCAACGCGGGGACAGCGGTACTACAGTGCGCTCGAGCCCGAACGAGGCGTATACAGCGACTCAACCGACCGTTGACGAAACTCGGAGAGCCACACCGTGAGAGCCCCATTGCGGAAACTCTATAAGCAGACGGCGAACAAGCAACGCGGACAGAAAGGGAAAATAAATTCTACAGGAGTATGAATATATTCGGAATAGTCAGACGCCCGGGCGGCGGCTTACCGCTACTCGCTCACCACATAGCAGCGCAGGGCGCACTAAGCGGTCGTCACTGAGTTCATAGCTAGCGCCCGACCGTGTCGCTCCACAAACCAAACCGTGGCGTCATACCTGGCAGCGGCAATATGCCAGGTCAACGAGTGAAATCCCGCGGTCACGCGGTCTGCAGGAACCGGAGTCTCAGCCTATCAAATGTCTACAAACCGACACAGCCGTGCGACCATTTTTCGTGGCCAAGACGGAAGGGGCCAAACAGGAAGCAAACAGCTCGCGCACTACAGCGAGGCTGTTAAACCGTTGGTGATTGGTGCGCGGCGTGTTAGAGGCGCAGAAATTTTTAAGGTGCGATTTGCGTACTACTCGGACCCACGAATTGATGCGATTCTTAATGTGATTCGAATACTCCTGTGGACGCGATTCATCCAGGTTAGGAAATCCGTCTCGCATGACAAAAATGGCTGCATACGCGCCCCGTCCTTATTTCGTCGTAGTGCGCCCGGGGAAACGTGGGCCGGGATGGGGAGGGAACGGTGATTTCTTCTCTGGGTTTATCAGCAAGGTGGGGATTTTCCACTCGCCGGGCATGGGGGCCAGGTTTATGCAATCACTCGTTCATTTGGTATCGCTATTTCTACGGTGCCATGTTGTAGTCGCATTTAATGGGTAGAGCGAGCGGCTCTAGTCGCGCGGGGTGGGTGCTCCCACCACAGCCGCTGGTGCTGCCGCTGCGCCCCCAGCAGCTGCTGGCGACGTGTCGGCTAACGGCTGACACAGTTGTTAATTATGACGGCTCGTCGAGGTATCGGCTGCGTATCGCCTCGGTATTCTGGCCATTCAAATTTTCTCGCCCCACCACCTTAAAAGCGACTGTGGAATGAATGAATTGGTTCGAACTTGAAGCTGCATGAACTCGATGAGCCGCCAGCTCCCATAGGCTCATAGGAGCAGGATGCGCCGTGTGTAATAAAATTAAGTCTGCGTTTGGTCTAGCGGTTAAGGTGCTCGCCCCGACCAAGGTCAGACTGAGGTCGTGGGCTCGAGCCCCGAGGCATATGTGAAGCGCCTGAATAGAGATTAAATTCTCTTGGGGCGCTATATAAATGAATTATATTTATATTTATATTTATTTGTACGCAGTGGCTAGTGCTGTACGCTCCTGGCTCTCCACTGCTGTCGAATAGACAGTTGTTCCACGCTACGGACACGGATTAGCAATATAAAGGAACTAAGCATTAGCATAGTATAGAGGGCGCTCTTCATTGCAGCAGTGTTTTTCGGCCGTCGACTCATCGGTGCTGCACGTGCGACGCTTTAGACATGCTCCTGCTTTGCGGCAGCACTGCTTCACCGGCATTTTTGTCGCGTGTGCAAAGGTTAGCGCCGCCGAGAGTGCTCGTCGATTCGGTTTGTGTTTAATTTTCAAGCGTTGCCTGAAACTAGGCTGAATAAGTGCTGCCCATATTTGTGAGTTACACGCTGTGCATTTAAATGGGAGCAGTACGAACTCTTGAGTTTTCGTCATGTGCTAGCAATTGTTTGCTCGCTTTATGTTAGCCATGTCTATGTGGGTGCGTATACAAACAAGCACACGGTATCGTGGTGAAGATCTAATTGCAACCCTTTATTTCAGTTTCATGTAGCAGTACGTGTGAGGATGGGGATGTTGTAAGCTCTTATTGATGCGTCTCGTGCCAGCTCTGCAATTACAATATTCAATGGTTAATTGATAGTTCTGTCAATCATGCTTTCGCACTCTCCGTACTTCTTTTGACGATTTAGTTGTGTAATATGGTCAATCTATGTTGCTTTGAATGGTTTTCTCACAAATTCGGCAAAAATGTATGAGAACTAAATCCAGGCGCCGCAGGGCTCGACCCCAAGACATTTGGCATCAAAAGCAAGCACCTTAGTCCGTGGACCAAACCACGGGTACGTTGGCAGCCTCTGGGGTGAACTCTTGCAATGCAGCCCACCTGCCGTGGCCCAGCACGTTGTGAAACGTCGATCGGCAGCCGTTACTAAGGTCCAATTCAAATTCGAAGGGTCCGCGTCCACCGGGCTTGATACAAGCCACTTCATCGCTGTCGCCCAGTTGTTGGACAGCCTCTTAAATTCTGCCTACTAAATGTCCGCTCAAAACCAAGGGGTTACTTATCCGTGATCAGGTGGTCCAGGTTCTCATTTTATCAGTTCGTGCATTCTGACAAGGCTGGTGGCGGGGTTGCAATTGTTCGCGAATCGTTTGGCTATAAGATGTGCAGTTTTTTGCATGGGCCATCGTTTGAATCGGTTGCAATCAGGTCTTCGTCAAAGACAATGCCTCTCACTGTTGTGAAATACCGGATATACTTCTGGCTGTCTAAACTTGTTTATAGAGGAGTTGTCAGGGTTCCTCGCTAAAATATTTGTGTTTGACAGGCCGTTACTGATTGTAGGAGTCTTCAATATTCACGTTGACAACCCTATCAACAGCCAGGTCTGCTCATTTTTTGACGATAATTTTGGTTTGGTCCAACACGTTAATCATACCACCCACGTCGGTGGCCATATTCTAGATCTCGTGATCACTGAGGATGTCCTCCTCACGGACCTTGTGGTGGGCCCACTGATCATCTCAGATCATTGTTATGTCTCGTTTACTGTTCCTGCTACCTTGTACGTACAGGGTAATGTCGAACTTGTCAAGCGACGTAACTTACAAACCATTGACATAGACAAATTTTTGAAATCTGTTTGTGGTGCGTCTTCTTGGTCTGCATTCAGACTTGACCGGCAGCCTCGATACCCTCACTGATGCAATGAACATGACTCTCAGGAGTGCTCTTGACAAGCATGCTCCCATTCATTCAATCCGTGTACAAAGTTGTGGAGATTCCTTTCAATTTACAAAAACTCCCACAGATGCACCGGGTTAAGCACAGGCTTGAACGTCGTTTCAAGAAATCGGGGTCTGATGCAGATCTAGTCAATTTCAAAGACTTCCTTCGAGTTTACACCCGGAAGTTTAAAAAAGCCAGGGCTTCTTTTTTATCCGACAGCTGAATTCCTGCCAGTTGGACCCAAAACAGATTTATAAGCCAGTAAACCATTTACTGGCCAATGCTGAGAGGTCTGACTCCCCAAATATTGAGGGCTCAGCCGAAAAGTTTTCAGCCTTTACTGAAAAAATTGTGCACATTCGTGCCTCCATAAAGCCCCCTCCGACTAAAGCAATAACAACCTCTGACCTTCCTTTAAGGTTTTCTGAGGTTTCTGCATGCGATGTGGCTACCTTAATAAGGTCTAGCAAAAAGAGCTCTCCTGAGGGCCCTATACCATCATCTCATTGGTCTTCACTGGCAGACCAACTTAGCCCTGCCATATCCGAGATTTTTAATGCATCCTTGGGAAAAGGGGTCTTCCACAAGTCCTTCAAATCGGCAATCGTTACATATACTTAAAAAGCCTGGATTAGATACAGAGGTCCTTGCAAACTATTGCCAAATTTCCCTTCTGCCTTTCTTGTCAAAGATTCTTAAGAAATTGTTGCTAAGAAGCTGGTTGAACATATTGAAAAGAATGAAATGTCAAGAAACATTTCAATCAGGGTTTAAGAGGCAGTACTCCACTGAAACTGCTCTCCTCCGTTTTAACAGTGACAATCTACGTGGCAACGACGCTGAAAATGTCACTGCCCTAGCTCTGCTAGATCTGTCTGCTGCCTTCGACACCATTGATCACGATGTTCTGCTTGAACGATTGAGAACAACTATCGATCTGGCAGACGAAGCACTGGCGTGGTTTAAATCGTACTTGTCTGATCGTGTTCAATCCGTGTCGTGTGGGGTTCAGGTCTCACACACGAGACAGGTCACCTCTGGAGGAGTCCCTCAAGGGTCTGTACTTGGTCCCTTGCTGTTCTCCATTTATACTCAAACTCTGGGAAAAGTGATTTGAGGCCCATGAACTAGGATATCACTTGTATGCTGACATCATTCAAACCGTCGGAATCTGCTGCCGCAACTGACTTGCCGACATTCGATCCTGGATGTCGGAAAACTTCTTGAAACTAAATGACGATAAAACCGAACTGCTGCTCATAGAACACCCTGAGCATGTGGCTCGATTAAAAAGCTTTGCTCTTCTAATAGGTGATGCTGTCGTGCGACCATCACCTCGTGCTCGAAATTTAGGTGCTGTTTTCGACAGCTGCCTAGATTTTAAAAGCTTCATTCAGAAGACTGCATCTACAGCTAGCCATCACGTCTGATCCCTATCCAAGATTAGGAGCTGTCGTCCACAGTGGCTTGCAAAAAATTTAACTAGCTCCTCAGTTCTGTCTCGGCTTGATTATTGTAATTCCCTTTTGGCTGGGCTACCAAAGAAAGCTACCAGGCCACTGCAGCTAACTATGAATATGGCTGCAAGGCTATTCTTCAAGTCCCAGAGGATTGAGCACGTGCCTCCTTTGCTAAAAGAGCTAGGAAGGATGCCAGTTGAGCAACGAATATAGAGCAAAGTTCTTACACTGACCCACAAGGCCTGCCACGGCTTGGCTCCTTCGTATCTAGCTGAACTGCTGCATCAGTTTCAGCCTGTTCGCGCCCTCAGGTCCTGTGTGGACAATAAATTAGCTGTCCCATTCCTCCGCTTAAAGACAGTTGGTGACAGAAGCTTTAGCTCCGCAGGTCCTAGACTGTGGAACTCGCTTCCACAATTCTTACGCAACGACAACTACTCTCTTGCTGCCGACAATGGCTCATCCTTTCCAGTGGTCCTGAGCTGCAACTTCCATGCTACTCACTACCTCAACTGCTCTCCTGACCCTGCTATACTTCCCACTTTCTCTTTGTTGGGTGAGCTGAAGTCTGTTGGCTACCGAATGCGTACCGAAAGCCGCTTAAGCTGTGAGAGCGCAATACAAAACTCTCCTGCGTAACACCCAGTCTTTTTATCTTTGTGGAGTTACAGACGGAGATACAATGCATTACCAAATCATTATGAGTGTGGTAATCCTCTGGCAATGACAAACTCTTAGGTCATTGCTTTTCTTGCAGTGAGCTGTACAGTGCCTTGATAGAGATGTGGCTCTCTTAGGGTGAAATGCCAACGACACATTGTAGTTAAGCCATTTATTGTAGCTTGCTCTTTTTGAAATTCTTTTTACTTAGTATTGTTTGGTTGTTGGCATTATTGACCAGTCTGGAAAGGCCAATCAAGCCTTGGGCAGATTTGCCAAGCACCCATCCCCAACACTCAAAAGCTTATCAATGTGCTCACCCACAGCTTCGGTCAACGATGCCCTTATTTCAGGGTCACGGAAGACTGCTTCGTAGAGGTCGTGACGAATTATGCTTCCGATTTCTTCAAGGGAGATACTAGTCGGTTAGGAGATTCGATCAACCTTCAATTTTCAGAGCTGCTTTATCGTTATAGTGGTTAGCCTGTAGAGCCAACCTTACCACTAGCTGTCCATGTTGTCTGAAGCTGCTTCACCAGGCACTAGTGAAGATAAGCTTTCCGACTGATAATCTCCAACGACAATTGTCAGAGGTCATGCAAGCTTTTTCAGTGTTTGCTGAGCTTTAACGGGGTAGTTGTCTAGCATAATTCCAAAAAAAAGGAAGTCAGCCTAACAGAAAGCCTTATCGGGTCAGTCCGGTGCTGCTGTGAGCAGGTGCTGCTGTGAGCCGCTGCTTTGCCACTTAACTGACCCACTGTACCGTGCCCTGCATGCTGATGCAACTGATTGATGGCAATGTCCGGTTCGTGCTGCTATGGAGCCAACTAGCCGCTTTGCTTAGCTGTTACCAGGATGGCCTCCGATGCTGGAATCTCAAAATGGAAGTGATAGCCGTACTCCTGAAGAGTTATTCCCAAGAAGCAAAATCCCTTTCTCTGCTTTTCTTCCTCTTCTGTCTCTTTCTTCTTGTTTGTCTACTGCCATTTTTTACCATTTGTATAGCTCTTTGGCCATTTTTCTACTGCTTACGTTCTCACTTTGTGCTGCCAGGATATTGGGGTCTTCTGAATAGTTTTGTGATCTTCATTACATCGT
Source organism: Cristatella mucedo (assembly GCA_009760855.2). Lineage (NCBI taxonomy): Eukaryota > Metazoa > Bryozoa > Phylactolaemata > Cristatellidae > Cristatella > Cristatella mucedo. The sequence continues at coordinate 7,516,442 of WPIO01000010.1, read as the reverse complement.
TGTGGGTTACCATCAAGCAATTAGTTTGGCCCCATTTTGTATTGCTACTCTATTCCTTTTTCAGCCCTTTTATTTTGAGTGAACTTTTCAGAAAACGGCTTGGCAGGCACTTGGCAACTAAATGGAAGTGCCTCTCTTCTGCTGCAGCACATTCCACTGAGCCCGAGTTTTACTGAGAAGGTCGGCCACCGGAGTAGGCCGAACAGGCTGCCTCAGCTACCTGTCAGCTATTGCTCCATTGTCATTCTAGGTGCTTCAAATCAGGTGACTGGCTGGGCCACTGCATCGGCACCACACATTGATTCTTCAAAAAGTACTTGACCAGCCTGGAAGTATGCTTAGAGTTGTTGTCATGCTGCCAAATGTAACGAACCCCGAGCAGAGTATTTGAGCTTATGAAATCCAACTGGGCTTGACCGTCAATACCTTGAGGAGTAAAGTCCTTTTTTTACGAATCCGATGTATTGCTGATGCAGTGGCCCAGCCAGTCACCTGATTTGAAGCCCATAGAACGGCTGTGGAGTATTATCGAGAAGCAGCTAAAGCGAGCCTACACCAGTAGCCGACCTTCTGAGTAAAACTCGGTCTCAGTGAATGTGTTGCAGAAGAAAAAAATACCAGCTGATTCAAGAGCCTCTGTTGTATAGCGACAGAAGAGCCTTTACTGCTATAACCATCGTTTGCAGCTGCAATGAGGGATCGCCCACCGCAGGATTCGAACCCACGACATCGGGACCGAGGTCGTGAAAAGCAACTGCCTTACCTAGTGTGCCATCACGGCTCACCAGCATAAGCTTGTGGCCTCTATCTATATCGGGCCAGACGTGGGAGGTTAGAAAGAATCGTGGTGGGTGGGACGTCACACTAAATGCATACATATCAAAAAGCATGTGTAAATTTTTGTGTTGTCAGGAAATATTTTCTCCTGCTGCCAATATGACTGGCATCGTAAAAAGCCCGAACGATTTTACAGCCACAGCAGCTGCAGCGATACAGACGCTGGGTGATACGTCCCTGGTTGCTGGTGAAGTACTGGCCCCTCAGAAAACAGCTGTAGTACTCATTAAAAAGCCGACCCTGGGTCATGAGAAACCACTTAAGTTTCGTCCTGTCTCCCTTCTGCCATTCTTGGCCAAGGCACTTAAATTAGTGGCGTCCTAGCAGACAAATGATTACATCAGGTTCTCAGATCTAGCTAGCAAGTTCCACTCAGGATTTGGAGCTAACTATTCGACCAAAACTGATTTGCTTCGGAGCTACTATGATCTAAGCAACAGGTGAGCTTGTGGACTTGCTTCGCTGGGTAACAGTAGAAATACAATGCTGTACGTAAATTTACACGTCTCTTACCTCTTCGTGCACTATGTTTTTGTCGTCGAGTGAGCCTGTGTACTCGCTAATGTGTAATTCTTAACTCAAGTCAGGGGTTAACTCGAATATGAACTCCTGCCGTCTGCGACTCAGGACCGCGCTTCGATTGGCTAGCGCCTAGCAGCAGGAATGCTGCGCTCTGATTCGGTAGCCAAAGTTAGGGGGCCCCCAGCCTAGTACCGGCAAACGACAACAGTTAGGCAGCGGTACTGCCATAGGTTAGAGTACACACTCTCACATCTCGATCGCAACATCTATTGTTGTTTGCGTGAGTGTGCACGTCATGCTGATCAGCAAACGACTTGGAGCACTTATACGCAACTGTACTCAGTAACGTTTAATTCTTAACTCAAGTCAGACATTAACTTGGAACGACCTCACGTCGGCTGCTACTCAGTAATACTGCACTTCGATTGGCTATCGGCTGCTACTCAGGAACACTGCACTTCGATTGGCTATCGTCTTGTCTCACGCCTAGCAGCAGGAACGCTGCACTGTGATTCGCTAGCCAAGGTCGTGGTGCCATCTCGCCATGTACCGGACTTCCACGCTTTAATTAATAGGGATACCGATCGGGGTAGGGCATCTCTGCTAGTTCTCGTAATCTCGCATCAGCGTTTGATGCAATTGACCGACCAGCCGATTCTTCCAGAGTGCCTCTCGATATGCATAGGTATCACTGGCACAGTGCTAAACTGGGTTACATCCTTTCTCAGTGAACGATGTCAGAATGTAGATGTAAATGGCCGTAGGTCATCCAGGGAGCCCTTAAAATATGTGGATACATCATGGTTCGATCTTAAGCTCCTCTTCTTTTTCCTATTTGTCTACACTTGTGCGCTCGTGAGCACACACACTCTTTTCTCTTGCCAATGAAATTGCCAAGCACAATCCGAGCTTCCATTTCTATGCCAATGACAGCTGTACCTATCCTTCGATGCTTCTAAATCTTGCTCCTCATCCGACTCAGTAAATATTCATGCAGCGTGCATCGACGTCATTAGCATTTGTGTGGTCATTAACTTTTAGAAGCCATAGGCCAACCGAATAGTTGCGGGCAAGCCAAGTGTCACTCTCTCAAGTTGCCAGACCTCACCCTCATGCTTGGCTCATCTTGCATCACTCCAGTGACGTCCGCCATTAATCTGGTCATGCTATTCCCAAACGACTTGTAATCGGATGAGCGCATTGCCTCTTTGTCAAGTCTGCCTACTTTTAGTAGAGAAAAATTGCTAACATTGGGGCCTGATTATATAAGAGAACTAGCTCCAATGCATTTGTGCCGTTGCATCTAGAATACTGCACTTGCCTGCATTAAGGAGTCTCGACCTGTATCCTTAACCCTCTGCAACTGGCGCAAAGCTCAGCAGCTTACCTGGTCTATAACGGCTGTAGCTACCACATCGCATCACTTCCGTTTGAGCTTCTCCGGGTCCTACTTAAAGATTCTCTCCGTCCGGCCTTCAGGTCACTTAGCTTGCTTGCACCTACTTACCCATCCAACCATCTTGCTCCTTCGGAGTGGGCTGTTGCACCCACTGCTCCTCGGCTTTCATTCGTCTCCTCGTTCTATAAATTGAAATTGTGTAATGATCGGACCTGCAGTTCATATTCACCAGAAGGGTGGATTTCGCTTCCGGCTTCTGTCGCTGCCTGCATGAACGTTGAATCGTTTTAAGTCTCAGCTAAGAGGCATCTGTTCTGCTAGCTTTCCCTGCACCGAGCTTGTCTTGTTTTGTTCCCGTGTGCTTTGCGTGCTTACCTGTGCACGATTTAATGTGACACGTTACTAACAAGAGGCCCTACTAACCGGTGGCCCTGAGTGTCTTCTTGTTTGCTTGTGCATGCTTGTCTAAGCACGGTACCTTGCTTGTCATTGAATCCTTGGTCATTGCTTTTCTTACAGCAAGTTGTAAAGTGCCTGGAGAGACATTTGATTCTCTTTAGAAGTGCTGTGCAAAAGACAGCATTCTTGTTATAATTGTTAGTGTGTTGCTTTCTCGGTCATGATGTTGGCAAGTTCAAGTGATGTTCATTGACAGAGCAGAACAGCGTTTGTGGCTCGGAACCTGTTGGGATTGCTTCACATTGGCTCGGTGTTGTATCAGTGGGATGGGCACTTGTGTCCAGCTGGTGGCCAGATGAAGTGTGCATGTGTCATGGAACTGGAATTCTCATGCTGGCAAGTCAGGAGTGATCAATCAGCTGAAAGTTTCTGGGCTTCATCCTGCAGCTGCCTATGCAGCTGACACGTGCTGCACACACGGGGTGGATGCTCATTGGCAGACACTCCTGTCTAAAAACCAGTTGGGCTGCATGCTTAGGCAGTGCACGTTTACCGCTGCTGCTGCAGTAGCTTCGGCCTTCAAGATCCTTGCTTGCCTAGTGCAGAAAGCACGAGGCAGTCGTTGCTGCTCCCACTTTCTCCTCACGTCTCAGCCTCTCGCTGCTCTGCCCTTCTCCAGCTGCCGCCGGTGTAGTAACGGCACGTAGCTGCCTCAGCCTGTACTAAGACTAAGACTAAATGGGTGTTATGGCTGTGGAGTTGTCTGTAGAGAACCCGAAGCCTAGTAGGCTTTAGCTGAGGCGTGGGGCTGCTGATCTGATAGCCTCTATCTCGCATAGCCTCTGTCTCGTGACCTCAGAAGAGCAGCCCAAGCAGCTTTCGCCAGCTCGCAGATGGCATCAAGAGCTACCGACCTGCAAGGCTCGAAAACCGTGACTGGGCTCGGGATATGCCACTGGGCCAAGCGCTGCCTCCGGCCCTCCAGCGGAGTGCCTCCAGTGTGGAGGCAGGCGCTCCTGCTGACCTTCGGGCTTCCTGGCTGTGGTCGGTGCAGTCGTGTTTTGAGTGGCCGCTGGCTCCAAGCTCTGCAGCAGCAGCAGCAGAGCTTGGAGCACCCTGTGCAAAAGCACGATCCTCACTGGCTGCCTCCTCTCGTGCTGCACCACTTTCACTTCCCTAGTGCCAAGTCTGTTCGGCCGCTTGAGGCACGTGCGCTAGGACCCGCATGCCCGAGTTAGGTGCCTCCCAGGGCAGCCGGTTCCCTTTGCTCTCGGCCACCGTATGCTGATTTTTTCCTTTTGCCACTTCTGCTCCTAGCCACCACCGCAGCAGCCATGAGCTCGAAGTGTGCTGCCGACTCGGGTGCCATCGCCAGAGGCCAGGTATCGGGAAAGCGAAAGAGGGCCTACTACAAGCCGCCGGGCGGCGGCGGGAACCTGGCGAAAAAGCAGAAGAAGAGGGACCTCGGCTCGGGCATGCGAGGCTTCATAATCAGCTACCCGCGCGGCCGCGAGCAGGCCGCACTGCGCGACAGCCTGGCGCTGCTCGGCGAGTACGCCGACCGGCTGTACGGCGCCGCCGACGGCGATGGCGGCCACGCTCCGAATGATCTGCCGACGGCTCCGGCGGTGAGCAGCGGCGGCCGTGCTTTGCTCGGCGCCTGCTCTTCTCTCTCTCTCTCTCTCTCCCAACCCACAGTTCGTCACCACCGGCGCCTCGTCCCTCGGCTGACTTGGAGCGCTTTGGCCCCGCACGCTGACCTCTCCGGCTCGTAGCACGGGCGGCATCGTTGTTTTTCGCTAGCGCGCACCCGACGAGGAGGAAGAGCAGGAGGACGACGACGACATCGCGGCCGCTCTCGAGCGCGAGAGCCGAGCGCTGCGCGGGAGCAGCGGCGGTGCTCGGGAGAAGCCGGAGCGCTTCACTCCCATGGACAGTCGCGTCAACCAGCTGCTGTTCATTGGCTGTTCATCGTCCGTGGATAGCCCGACGCGCCTGGTCGAGGCCATGCTCGAGGACGTCGCCTCGAAGAAGGCGGCGAGCCTGCAGGCGTCGCGTAACGTGCTTCGCGTGCTGCCCGTCCAGCTCACCTGCAAGGCCGAGCACGACAAGATGGAGGCCGGCGTTGAGCAGGTCGCCAGGAGCTACTTCGGCGAGCGGCTGCGACCCGACGAAGCCTTCTCGTACTCGATCGTGTACAAGAGCCGAAACAACAGCTCGAGCGTCATGCATCGTGACGTGGTCATTCCCAAGGTCGCCGACACACTGCATCGGTGCTATCCGAGCTGCAGAGTGGATCTCACCGACCCCGACTTTTTCCTCCTAGTCGAAGTCCTTCGCACGGTGTGCTGCATCAGCATCGTGGCCAAGTATTTCCAGTATAAGAAGTTCAACCTGCAGGAGCTCTGCGCAGCGTCTCTTGGCACAGCGCTTGATGGTGGCAGCGCCGGCGGCGTCAAGCTGGACGGTGACGCCGAAGGTGACAGCTCCGCTGCCATAGCTGCTGCTACCGCAGCCGAACCTGCGAGCCACCATCGCGATGTGATGTCGGCACCGGAAGAGGGCGGCAGTTAGCCGGCTCGCCTAGCCGTGACAGTAGTGGCAGCTGTCCGTGCGAGGGTCCGTGTGAGGGCCGAACGTAGTGTTCGAGGCACTGGTTCTCTTTCTCTGATTTCCGGGACAGCTGCTCGTCGATCGGTGAATGCAAGCCGAAAGGCTGTTGGTCTGTCGTGCTGCTGCTGCTGTATGTAGTGGTGATTTACACCATTGCACAATTGCTGTGGCAGGCACTACAGGATATCCTTCAGGCTGCCCCGATCGGCATCGCCTTCTAATGATGAAATTGCAAGAAACGCCCTCTTGTGCATCCTGGAGAGTCATCGGCGGCTGCAAATTTGCCATGAAGGAAGCGTAGTTGCTTTCGGGGGTAGAGTTAGTCACGTGAGAGAAATTCTCTATAGATCTCTCACAGCCTGGACTTTGGGCAATGCATGTTTGCTGCCAAGCATATTTCATCAAATTTAGCAAATATCGTGATCAAAGCCAAGGTAAAGCAGTCGAACAAGTGAGATTACTTTGAAAACGAGTTTGCTGCAAGCAGAGAAGGAAACAGTATGACGCGATGGCAACCCCTCCAAGGGTTAGTGCCAAGTTTGTGGCTGGGTAATTGTCACCAGCAGCCCATAAAACGTAATGCAACCGTCGTCGTCGCCTGCAACTGCAAACTTAGTAGCACGATGTCATTATACATTTACATCATTGTAGGCATTACCATATACCTGCCTGCATTGGTGCACATTCTTGCCTTCGGTAGTCTTAGTTTGCAAGCCTTGCATTCGGATAGCACATTGCCCTTGTAAGCAAGCATTAAATAGAGCCGTTAACCATGTTTGCCTCTCTGGGCGATCGTGCTGCAGGGTGGCAGTTGTCACTTGCTGGAATATGCCGAAGCAGACAGCTAATTCGATTAGTGATAGCGTCTTAAGTAATGTATAGAGAGTGGACTCGGAGAGCATTGTGTAAGGCACAAAGAAACTCGGCTCTTCGTTTGCTCGTAAATCTACCAGCTACTATACTGGAAATTGACAACAATATGTCGAATGACTTTTAAAGGGTGGCCGTCGTAGTAGACCTGCAGTGCAATCTCTGTTTCGGCAGGGTCCCACAACCCAAGGCCAACCGATTTCATTGGATCACCCACTGAGAGACAAACCACAAAGATCGAGACATTTAGTAGGGCAAGGTCCTCAGCCTACCTAGCAACTATCCATCTTAAGCTTGTGATTGTAGCTCTGGGGTCACCACTTGTTAGCTGCAGCTGTGAGGCTAAAATCTTCAAGCTGAAGTGGCCTCAAGGTCTTTATTTGTAGCAGTTCAAGCTTTAATACAGCAGCTACAGTAATAATTTTCTATCTCAATCGCCCCTTCCAACTGGATCATTTGACTGTCGGGGAAAGTATCTTACGAGTCTGAAGCGTGTTTTCTCATGTCTACTTCTAGTCAAATTTTCATTGCAGTTTGTCTCACGATAACTATGATCACTTCGAGTAATGCTGTTCATGACATACGCTGGAAAGCGATATTGTACTGGACACTATGTGGATTGTATGACGCCATTCAGATAAGGAAATACTACTCGGGACCCTTTCTTGGTTTTGGAGCTGGATCTTTCAGTCTCCTCGAAGGAGGCTAGGTGCCCAAGCTCAAATTTACCGAGCGCCTTCAACTTAGGGCAAGGAGCCTTAGGCAAGCTGGACTTTACTGTGACTAGCAGGCTGACAAAAAACAGATGACAACCTAGTTTTTGGTGAATGGCATCGGCTGACGTCAGATTTCTGCTAGAAGTTGAGCCTTGACACGAAAGGACTGTGCGAGATGCATAGACGGTACCGGAATTGCTTTTATGTTGATATCTCTGTAAATGCAGAGCGTCTTTCTTTGCAGCTGATACATCTCCTTTTTGAAAGAACGCGAATTTACATGATAGCAAGAGCTGCCGGTGGAGAGGCACCAGTGATTAGGCCACGGTATTCGGAGTGGCACTTCTGGGAGTGTCGGGGAAATACTCATTTATAGATCGATCTGCTGTCGCCGAGTTCTCACTCTCTTTTTGGACGTATGTTTCTCTTGCTCCAGAATACCTATAGGAAATACTTCCTACTCCGGCTTCGCATCCTACCACCAGCTCTCCTGACGAAACTCGATTAGCTGTGCCTCAAATCAATCTCAAATCCTTTATAGAGACCGTATTCTCAGTTCGTATGCTTCCGAGGTTTGGAACTCATTCCCAAAGCGACGTCCGTATATGTCCTTAGTGGACATCTGAAAGAAAGCATAACTCCATCTGCTCCTCACAGCATTTGCTCTCTCCGTCTCATTGGTCCTTGGTGTGTTAGCGAGTGCTGACAAATTGAGATGCGGTTCTCTTAGGGTGCTGTGCTGTGCTGATTTCTTGTTATTATCATTAATCCTGCATAGATGGAAGCGGGATCTTCACCTGTTGTGTTGGGAAGTACGATAGGGTGGCAGAACTACAAAGAATAGAAGCTACTGACCGCTGAATTCTTACCTGCCTCTTTTGGGTCTTGCTACTTTCTCAGTCGATCATGTTGAAGCGTACGAAGAAATGACTCTAAATGGTCCCTACTCCACTTGGGGTAGTCCAAGAAAGTGCTAGCGTCCAGCCTCGTTTTCTAAGAACGGTGCTGTAGGACGATCCAGCTGCTAAAACAACTCGTCAGTGGCCTCGAGGATTTTTTTAAGCAGCTACTCTGCGCTCGATAGGCAGGCTCAATGAGGCGGCAGTTACTGATGTCACGATATCATGCTCCGGCTCTTGGATTGTCGGATTAGCTATGCTTCGGCTGCAACTGATGCACTGGGAGCTAGAAAGCATCGATCTAACCCGGCGAATAGGCGATATAGAAATGCAGCCGAGGCAATGCTAGTCGTTTTAAATATTCTGCAACCAGCTGACTCTTCTGCCTCTTTTTTGACTGCCTACAATTAATGTTTGAAAGATTGCAGGCGTTCTGTGAAGGCACTTACAGGTACTGGCTGGTAATTGCTTCTCCATCTGCTTCCCACCCTGCCGATGGTCAGCGGATCGGAGCGCAGTCCCGGTTGCGGACCTCGAGCTGGGACGCTGGCCAATCGTAGGTTAGCCAGCGTTCCGGTTAGTCGCTGACGATAGTTTCCGTTAGAATTAACATCAGCGCGACGGTTGGATATGCAACGTAGCCGAGTATTGTTCGGTACTCGTGTTCTGGAATGTCATTTGCTGTTTAGCAAGCCGAGAACACCTACACTCGCAACACAAGCATATGGGGTATGGCACTGATTTTCGTGCTTCCGTCCATTTCAGTATACCTCTTTCTATATGTCTTACAAAGCAAAAAAGACTTAAGTGGTAGTTGAGCAGGAGTTTTATTTTTCGCACTCAAAGCAACTTTCGGTGCCTATGCGGTAACCAACAGACTTCACCTCATCAAATGGGGAGATGGAGCAGCATACCTGAGTCATAAGGACAGTCAAGGAAATGGGTAGCAAGTAGAAGCGCAGTAGGGCAGGAAATTATGTGCTTGAGTTGGCAGCGAAGAGAATATCCCTTTGCATAAGAATACTGGAATTGAGTTCCACAGTATAGGATCCACTGAGAAAATCTGTCACCGCCAGTGTGAGTACAACCTGGAACAGCTAACTGAACCATCTCAGCCCCTATAGAAGAGAAGACCCAACTGAATTTTTTGGATTTAGAAACTAGCCTTGCGATTGCATTCGTTTTCCATCTTTAGCCGCCTGCCATTTAGGCTTCATAAGCCCTCTTCAGTCTTTTTTGAGTGAAATGTATCTCTTTACATTATGAGAAACCTTTGTATTTTGATTAGAACGATTTTAGGCTTCTGTGCAGGTTTCGGATTATTTTAGACGCCAGTTATACAAATACGTATTGGAATCACAAGGAGCCGATGAAGGAATGTGCTATGTCTGCACGTGGCTACACTGTACAAATGTAAGTACTATTCGGCGCGTGCTTAACCCCAGTGATTATGCTAAGCCTGAGCCCCCCACCAGGCAAAACCTGGAGCCTTCGTTGCATACCCAGCAACCGCATGACGCTGATAATACACAGCACCTGTCTCAAGCAATAGCACAGTGGCAAGTGCATCGCCTTAATTGCATTAATATCCTACAGGCCTCATAAAGCCGGCGGGGGGATGCAAGAAGTAATAACATTGCAAAAAATACTTACCTGCGTGTTGGCAGATACAAGCGAAGCTATGCCGTAGCGCATGTATAAATCACACTATTGTACGATTTCCGCATTTTCAACGATGGAAGGCTTCAATTTAGAAGAATAAATGTAAATAAATATAATTAATCTGTATAGCCCCCTAAGAGAACTTAATCTCTATTCAGGCGCTTCACATATTCCACGAGGCTCGAGGCCACGACCTCGGTCGTCAAATGCATTTGCATTGACATTGGTCGAAGGCGCACCTTAACCGCTGGGGCCAAGAAGCTTGATTTATCTGTAAGAACGAGACCAAGCAGCAGCACCTCACTGCAGCAGTAAATGACGTATACCGCACTAAATATAGCAGCACTAGTGACGAAAGCCGAAGAAGGCCACCGGTCTTCATTTCCCCACGAAAAGTAGTAATTCGAAGGTAATTTATATTATCCCCACTTCACCAACCCTTTTTCAAGGTTTGTATATTTGCAATTTCTGTGTCAATCAATTCTTGTCAGCTAAAGCCATTTTGTCCTTCAATACTCACTGCGTGCCACCAAGCGATTGGTGGCTTATTGACAAATTTAAGGATTTTTATTACATTGCCATGAGAGATATTAAAGGACGAGTTTAGACTCCACTGAGTGGATGCCATTTGGCTGATCTTATTTCGATCTCCCATTTCCATTTTGAATTAAGCTTGACAAAAACATTTGGCTGGCTAATGATAAATTTGGTGGAAATATTTGCACTCCTCTGAGAGGCGTAATTTTAAAATGCAACCCGGGTTGAGCGTAAGGCCTCTGCCGCGAATTCTCATTGGGCCGCCTCGGCTACACCTCTTAACGGCTATAATTGGCCAGCTGTGTCATTAAAATGTCAAACTTGCTGTGCCTGGTTTTCTGCTGTATTGCTACCGTTCGGATTGGAGGGCCGTGATTGTGTGTGTACAAGTAGTGTCTCGACCCTGCGAATATTAAAGAGCCGGCAAATTTTAAAACTAAAAATAATTGCAATGCATTCTGATCGTGCCCAAAGAGAATCTAATCTCTTTCGGGGCACTTTATTTATGCTGTCTAATGGTTAATGATAACAAGCAGTGTCAGCACGAATAAGCATCCAAAATGTTTCATAAGCTAAATTGACTGTTAAAGTGAACAGCTACAATGACATCAAGAGCTGAAATAACAAGTTTTCAAGGGACTGATAAGCCTTTCGGAGCAGATTTAAGAGAAATTGCCTTGTCATTTTGTCACTACCCGTCCGCTAGTCCGTTGTAACACCCTTGCCTGCGTTTCGTCTCCGCTATCTCCTAGGTCTGCTCATTCCGCCCATACTTATCAGCAACAGCTAATCGCAGGCTGTTTGATGGACCGCAGCGTACCGTACCCTACTGTAATGCGGCCTGTACCGTTCACAACAACGTAATTCCAGCACCAGAAGACTGCAGTTTACCTGCCCAAGTAGCCAACGTCTGCAAGAGCTACATGCGCGGTCACCTCTGTGGTGTACGCAGGCATAATTTTTGGCGTTACTGGTCTGTCACGCTGAATGTAGTGTTCTTGTATTAATTTCGAATTTCTCAATGGGCATTGCAGATCTTGCGGGCTGCCCCATTAGGCGTCGTCTCACCAAGATGAAATTACAAGAAATGTCCTTTGGTCCAATCCAGAATCCTGGGTGTCGCCGCCGACATCGACGATGCTTTTAGTGCTTAGCACTAGTTATTTTGGGAGTGACGATTGTTTACATCAAATCTTGAGTAGCACGGCCGCACTGTAGTATATTGATCTTGCATGGAGCCATCCAGGTAAAGTGGACATAACTAAGAACCCCGAATGGCGGTGATATTGGCTCTGGATCTTATCCTCCCAGAATTCTTGGGGAGACTGCTGTGGGTTCCCTCCGCAAGTCGACTATCCACATCCTGCTTCTTTCTATCTGCAAAGTTACGATATTCCTGGCAGAGGTGTAGTAGCAGAGCAATATGATCTCTGCTGTCACCTCAGGTGTATTTGTATACTGGAAAGGGAGGCTTTGGAGTTGTTTCTTCGCTGGTCTTGATCGCTTGCTTGCCGCCATTCCTGAGACTTGCTCCGATAGAGCTAGTCGCCATACTTCAACGTTAATTTACGGGTGCACCCGTATTTGTGTTTTTTCTCCTTCTTAAAATTTGTATCTAGTAGCACTTGTGAGTCAAAATTGTGTCGAGGTAACATTTCATCGTGGAGATTGTTTTATTTGGGTGGGGCTATGCACGCTGAGGAATCGGTTCATTTTCATAAGACAGGAATTGTTACAATAAAAAAAGTGAAAAGTTGTTCTAGTTCTATCCTGGACCCGCACGGATTGCTGAGTCACAATGCTACTGCCGTATGATGGCAAGACAAACTATGCGGATGAGGGCCGTCTGACTTTCTGTGCAAGCACAGGCGGAAGAATGATTGACTCGTTGGTCCACAGACCCACACAAATGGACGGCTTTATGGCAGTTAAATCGCTATATAGCAGCCAGGTCGCGTTATAGTTGTCAAATTGCCTAACAACAGGAACATTAGGAAGCAGGCGTTGCATCTGAGAGCCCCGAGCTAGTTGGCAACATTTTTTGCGGTGCATTCGGTGACACGGTGATACAGTTGTCAGTTGAGCTAGAGAATGTGTTCAGAGACAGAAAAACATGGCGGTTGTGGCTAGCGATCCAGCTGAGCACAGCAGCAATTAAGATCACCCATATCTTGGCATAGCAAGTTTGCGTCCTTTGCTCAGTGCAAGTCTATTGGATAAGCCATGGATGGCCATGGGCGTCTGGAAGCAGCTGCAGTGTGAAACTCGCGGTCTTACAATCCCTATTTACACCAGACCGACTGTTATACGAGATGGGCTTTTGTGCTGCTCAACCATAGCTTATGACGTGACTAGTTCCTGATAAATACAATCTGGGAACCACAATTAATCTCTAGGCAGTCATAATCTGGCTGGTTAAATGTGCCACCGTTCAACTGGCCTCCGTAAATTAAGGCCATAATCTGCAGGTTCCAGAAACCTAAAAAACACAGCTAACTTCGGTAGGCACCTACGTTCGGCTTTGCTACCTCGCTAGACTCTAACGCAAATTTCTACCCTAAGATCTGAAGAAGCCTTCTTCGCAGCTGTCGCTAGTGCCGTTTCGTCATCGTCATCACCGACAGCCGTCACAACAAGAAGCTAGGTTTTAATAATGCATCTCAAGAACCGTCGGCTTTTACTTTGTTACGGTCATCGGCATTTGACTTGGGAGGAGACAGGCGAGTACCTTTAGCTTCAGCTCTAGCTTAATCGATACCTTAAGTGAGCTGAAAACTAAAGCACAATTAGTTCAAATAACGTCGAAGCAGTCATCTGTTACACACCGTTGCACAAGTGATTGGGACTGCAACTTATTATATTTATCTCGGCATCGTCTTGCTAATCTAGTTTTTCTGCCATACAGTCAGTTCAGTTGAACGGTCAATTTGGGAATTCCGGACAAAATCCAGCAGGGCTATTGGCTGAGCATAACTCTACTGGCATATTTTTTAACGCAGCGAACAATTAAGTTACTTCGAATGAATCAGAGCACAAAGTCCAATCCATTTACTTTTTCTGCGCACCCACTCATCAAAATGTTATCATTCCCAATGTTGCCCGCGTAATGCATCGTTGCTATTCGAGCTGCAAAGTGGATCTCAGTGACCCAGACTATTTTTAGTAGAAGTCCTTAAGAAAGTTAGCAGCATCAGCGTTGCGATTGAGTATATTCCAGCACAATAAGTTCAACCTACAGGAGCTCTGCTCAGCTTTTCTTGGCATTGCAGGATAGCATCGGTGGTGACATCAAACTGAACTTCGGTGGAGGTTACAGCTCTGCCTCAGCTGCTGCTTGTCCTGCATCGTTGACCCTAATGCTGCAGCAGGCACTACGGGTGAAGCTGTGCTTCACAGTACAAGTTTCGGGTAGTCAAGCTAGCTCGATTTTACGGCCGCAGCAAAGCTAAAAAGCATTAGCAATGCACCCTCGTTTTCGGCAAATGGCACGGGTCGGCCCAGTGTTGTACCTAGATTTTGAATCTTGACCAGGAAGAACCGCGTCGCAAAGAGGGCGGATGGTCAACGGTAGGAACCTAATCGGGCAGTTGTGAATATGGGACTGAAGGCACTAAAAGCGCGCTCACTGAGAAGCCCGATATTCACGCCCGTCCTTAAACAAAAAAAATTCCTCTGAGAAAATTCTTCGACGGGACACCGGCTTGGTTATCGAGGCTCTGCGGAGTCGCTGACAGAGAAACGTATACTGCAAGGTCAAATTAAAACCTGTTCTGACCTTCGCAGAGTTTGTGCCCTGCTTCGCATTCAGTCAATGTCACGTCGCTGAAATGAGCTAGTGGTAACCTACAGTGAGGTGGTGGTGCCTTGGTCTAAACGGGACTGCACATCCAACGTTGTTCCGGCCCGTTGTCCGCGGCCTGGAAAGCTCCCGAGTAGCCGCGGACGATCGCACGAGCCGAATCGTGTGTCTCGATCTTACGACGTACCTCCTCCCCCCCGAGTCACCCCCGTCGTTTGAGTTCTCCGTGGCCAGTGAAGACAGGCTTTCGGCAACAGTTAGATTCGCGAATTTCGTCTGGCCGTTCTTTTGTCGTCTTTCACGTACAGGCTTTTCGTTAAGCTTAGCACTAAAGCATTAGGACTTTGCCAAAGACATCTAAACTGAACAATTAAAATCGCACAGGATATCTTCAGGGATCTCTAAGGAGACAGAAAAAGGATAGGTCGTGTCATCCTTGGGAGACCCACGACCTGGTACCGTTTCCTGAGTCGAACTCACCTACATACCAGACACATTTCAACTACAGAATGTTGGTGACACACCCCAATCAACTATGAATCGGGCAGAGAAATTGACCCCTATCCGGAGGTAAACGAATTTGCAGCTATTTTTAATTTATGCATTCACACTATCTCACTTCCGTGCCTGAAAAATACGATAAAAAGTCATAGGAGCGATAATCTGTAATGTCGTAAATAAAGGCTTCCCAAAGCTCATTTATATAGCGGCAGAAGAGCCTTCACGACTATCACCACTCCTTGTAGTGATCAACAAAAGATCGACCACTTCAGAAGTCGAACCCACGACCACGGATCGGGAAGAGCGAGCACTTTACCCCTGGGCTAAGATGTAGCCATACAAGGTGATCTGATTTAACAACCTTATTTGTATAGAGGCAGAAGCTATCACCGCCACTTGCAGAGGGCAATAATGGATCGCCTGCTTTAGGACTCGAACCCACGACCTGGGTCGTTCAGTGCGAGCACCAAACCCTAGGCTAAGACGCGGGGGGGGGGGCAAGACAAGTCGAGGAAGGCATAGACTCGCGGTCAAACAAAATTATGTACATCCAAAAGAGCAGATGGTACTTAGTAAGTAAACTCGACCTGGCCCACCGCCGGTGTGTGTTCATTTGGAGATTCATCAGTAGCACATAATAGTAGTACGAGTCATATTCGCCATTTAACTCTGCATTCTTGGAATCTAATAAGTCCTTTATGTAGGAGACTTTTTTCCGAAGGGAGAGATAAGTGTGAGATAAGGTGAGCCATTTAAGACTTCTTATTTAGGAAGGTATCATATGGTATGTTTTACATATAGTTGGTCAGCTGAGAGTGTGCCCATTGTATGAAATACAGTGTTGCTTCATATTTAGAGTGGTGCTTGATAATACATTTTTTAAATAAATAATAATGGCATTTTCATGGCTAACGATGTTGAGTGATATGGTTTGAAGACACGGAGGCTTTACTGCAACAAGGATTCTCCCACGTATTCATCTGTCTCTTAAATAAATAAATCCTAGCTGATTAAACAGCCTCTTTTTGTATAGCGACAGAAGAGCCTCTACGGCTATCACCACCACTTGCAGTGGCGATAAAGAATCGCCCACCACAGGAATCGAACCCATGACCTCGGGACTGAGGTCGTGAAAGCAACCGCCTTACCTGGTGTGCCATCACGGCTCACCGTAACTTATATGATTACTATCTTCAGTTTTTCCTTAATTTGTTTTAAACCGAATTCCAAATACGTAGATACACAACACAAAATTAAGATAGTATGTTTAATGCGTTGCGCCAGTGCTTGAATGCTTAGCAGTCCCTCATGCGTAACATTGCTGGCAACCATAACAAGGTCATAAAGAAAGCCTGCCGGGAAGCAGGCTAACAATTGAAATCTTGTGAGCACAAGAATCAAGGGCAGCTGAAAAAACCATAAAGCGTATGTACAGTATAAGCGAGCCAAAGGGATATCTGCAGCTACGAACTAGCAAAGAATGGAGCATTTTTGTAAAAAAAAATTCCCTATAATAGCATCATGGCAACCACCCATGCTATAGTTAGATGTCGATTTTTCCCCCTTAACCTCGGGTAATTGATGACTAAATTGACAGAATTTCGTGAAGATTGCTAGAGTAGACTAACTTGGCACTTGCTTTTCTCATCAATACGCAAATGGTGATGCTGACTTGTGTCCACCTACCCAAACATTAAGCTATCAACCCAACCTGGCGATTCACACTGTATCCCGTGGGCTCTCGGCTCTGCCGTCCATCTTTCCTTTCTTGCTAATGCGCATCTCGGCTTTTTCAACAGCCGCCGGAATATCTTCAGCAGTCCTGCTTTGTTTGTCTGGCACGAGATCTGGGCATGAGATCAGTCGCTTCGAGATTAAGTCACATTGCTTCAGAAGGTCATAAGCAATGCTTTCGCTCACCACAGAGTCCCTTTTGTACTCAGGGTGCACCATAACGAAGTCTCGGATCCAGCGAGCTGTAGTCTTTAATGCACCTGAAATCATAGCACAGCACAGCATATATCTGTAAGATCCAACGGACGTATACAATGAATATGACTTGCTAAAATGGAAGACGTGGCCACAGCAGGATGGGATGAACAACTTGGAGCTGGTTGGTGAGGGATTCGCACTTGCTTTCTCAAGAGGGAAAAACCATCGACACAGAAATACTATTTGAATCAGCTGACCTATACTTTGTTATCTATGAATGTCCGCACGGAACAAGTTTACTATAGTCAGTGCTGAAACTGAACAGCTGTCGGTATCTTTTTAAAGAACATTATATGCACTGCAACACCTTGCCGACTGAAGTGGACTCGAACTGAAAGGCAGGTATCTAGCTCAGAAAAATACTAGCACCAGGGAGACAAAATAAACACAAGCCGGATCCGGAAGCTGAGACGTTCGAGTTCTGTAGGCAGATGAGGCAAACTTCCTATCTGAGACCGAGATGGGCACTCACTACCTTGTTGGCACGAATGGGTCTTGATAGCCTACAAGCTCCACTAGCTGCTATCTCAGCCATATTTAATTATAGAGTGTAGGTGAAGAAAACGTCACTAGAAACAGTTCACTCGGGTCGTTAAGCAAGATACTCGGCTTAGCTAATTGCATTTTATCTCGATGCTTAGAAGTCTCTGTGGTTAATGATGAACCTGTAAAATAATGCTCACACATTCCTCAGACTCCAATGCTGTTCATCAGCTGTAGACAATCATTTTCTCACTGTCAATACTCATTTCTTTTTGCAAGGTCGCTTGGTGCCTTGCTTGCCAGCCTCAAACAAAACCAGAGCGATTCTCTTGTTGCTGCTGCTGCTGCTTGATTAGACACCATTGAAGCAAGTCAGATTGTGTATTAGCTCACCTAACACCTTTTTAATGTTCAAGTTGTGGCATTTATAAAAAATAAAAATAAAATAACAGCTGATTTAACAGCTTCATTTATATAGCAGCAGAAGATCCTAACCAGCAATCACCGTCACTTGCACTTGGCAATACAGAATCGCCTACTGCAGGATTCGAACGCACGACCTTGGCCGTAAAGAGCAAGCACCTTACCTACTGGGCTATCACCGCCCCTACTAGCTGCAAATGGTGTTAAGTAAAGTGGCAGCACCGGCAAGTCACAACATGGTTTATCTGACTGAGGCTGGTAAGCAACGATAAATTGACAAAGAGAAGGGAAAGGCATCAAAAAACCTCACAGACCAGTCATCTAGTTCCATTCTTTAGCCTCAGAGCCATGACAATAATTAGAGCTTTGGAGTTTCATTATTGTAGGTTTGTAATGATAAAAATGCGTAATTCATTTTTATAGCACCCTGAAAAAAACTTAATCTCTATTAAGGCGTTTCACATATGCCATAGGGCTCGAGCCTACGACCTCGGTCATCAAATGCATTCACCTTGACCTCGGTCGTTAAAGACAAGCACCTTAACCACTGAGCCAAACTTTCCCGAGTGACCCCTAAAACAGCCGTATTGGGGAGTTGCAGAGTGCACCTTAAATTGCTTTGGCTATGATCTGCTGCATAGTGATAACAAAGGCTTCAGAGCAGGTGCACATACTAGGAGAGCTGTTGCAAGTATGAGTGCAGTGCAAGGTTAATAATCACAGCTGTGTAGCTGCTGCCCAAAATCAGGTGTCCCTAAATGTGTAATTGGTCAAGGCCAAATATTGCGCTCATGCTGATAGTCAGGCTTGCTCACGGGACAGCAAGTTGGGCCTATTTTTGCTGGGGCAAGTTGACATACAACAATCGGTTTGTGTGCATGTGATTGTGTGCATATGATTGTGTACGCGTGTGTGCTTGTGTGTGCATGTGTGTGCCTGTGCGTGCTTGTGTATGCATGTGTGTGCTTGTGTGTGCATGAGTGCGCTTGTGTGTGCACGTGTGTGCTTGTGTGTGCACGTGTGCTTGTGTATGCATGTGTGCTTGTATGTGCACGTGTGCTTGTAAGTGCATGCATGCATATTGTACATAACACATACCTAACCAGTTTATAGACACGCCGATTTATAGACAGTCCTTATACTTTTTTAATGGGACTGACAGTACAAACGGTTTCACATTAAATAATCAAGGAAAAGAGAGCAGATAACAAACACGGCATTTCCTTTCAAGCGGCTGAAAATCCTGAGCAGATGCTTAAAACTGCACAATCAGCATACATACCTGATGCTCGTTTCGATATAAAAGACAAATACACCATGATAGTACATTTTGTTTCAATGTCAATCTCGATGTTGTTGAGGTAGTCATGAATGAAAGGAACCAGGCCAGGGAATTCACTGCCCTGAAAAATGAAAAGTTAAAAATGGAAAAAACACGAATTTTAAGATAGTGAGATAAAACTACTTAGCTCTATTGTCAGGAAAAACAGCAAGCACAGTACTTATTTTATATTAGATTATAATAGATGCTATATCATGCCAATGCATCTAATGAAACAATCTCTACTAGCTAGAAAATTGTACGAATGGTTAAGAAAGCAATATCCAATAAAAGTTCTAGCTTCAAGCCAACAATTCTGAACTTCAAGATTGCCCTGCGATCCATTGAACTTTAGAATAAGAGCTCTAGGCTATCGCCCTGGCATACTGTTTCGGATATCCATCAAATAAACCTAATTGGTGCTGTTTTCCATTATCTATAGCTAGAGAACACTTTCTGGTAACATGTGCTGTACTTCTGACGATTTGTGATAGCTAGAAAAGTATAAATTAATTATGTTGACAAGACGTCAGAGATCAGATCGAGATTTGAGCATTAACGAGTATACCGGATGCAGCACCACAATTTATTCTTCCCAACAGTCTTGCTTTGTAACATAACCACATTTGCCCATAACTGTCTGATTTGAAAAAAGAATAACTGTCAAGGACAAGTGTCGACTGCTTGCCCCTACTTCTGCGCCATCGAGGGAACATGAGCATACATAGCGTAGTGAATAGAAGAACTATTTTCGTTCAGGAATGAATGAATAAAGACTTATGTACTGCTACAAGACCCAATAGACAACCAAGGCATGCAGCTGTTTCCAATTAAAAGAGCCAGAACAAGACTTTCAGGGTTTAAATAATTCACGACAAAAGATTGTTCCAAGTACTGTTTGCACTGAAAAAGTTGCATAGCAGAATCCTTGCTGCACCAAATAAAGGGACGAGGTGGACAGGGCCCTGCGGCAATGATTAGTAAGAAGCACGTCGTAACTGACAAGCAAAAATTTCAATAAAAAATCTAGCCATTACTTAAAAGCACAGCGCGGGCAAAATTTTGCCAAAATATCTTAATTAGACCACAAGCAATACTAGATCTGCCCCTGGAGGACTCACAGAAACTCTATTAATAGACAAGAACTACAGAGCCACATTAGGTATCTGAAAATTAATGACCATCTTTGCCGTTATGCTGCAGATTAAAAAGCTAAATGAAACAGAAGACAATTGGCTAACCTTGCCATTGATGATCTCATCAACTGTCATAAGTGAGTACTCCAGTTCTGGTTCACTCTTCAACCCCTTGTTGGCCGAGCATTTCTGAGACGACCTCATGCATTTCTCAACATATTCTGATGCCTGAGGAGGAGAACAACCTACAAAAGACAGCGATCGTCAGCTAAAATAGAAAACAATTTATGGAGGTGCAGTAATTCCACATGATTTGATTACATGACGGCATAAAAACTCCACCTATGTATTTCATCCAAAGCCGCTATCGTGCGAATGCATATTTCTCAGGAAGTGGTAAATATTTTCTTTGTATCACTAACCACATGCACAGTAGTAACATGCCACCAGAAGGTAAACCACAAGCAGGCTGACAGGTATGCAGCTACACTACAGGGTAGCATGCACAAAGAAGACTCGGTACAAAAGTCCACCAGTCCGACTGGGAGAACGCTTCCCTATCTGTGCTGAAAGGTGCAACTGATAACGGACCAGGAGGAATCCGAGGAGGAGTCCGGTAGCAAGAGTGGAAGACCCAGAGTTTATTTGTCAGGCTTATAGAATCAATGACTTGCAGCAAGTATCAATGAGATACTAGTATTGTGTATTAAGTATATCATCTATTTGCAATTAATTGACATCAACTGCACTTCGCCGGCATGCCGATTGCACCTTCAGAGTACAACACATACACACTAACAGCAGCTATGGCAAGATCAACATGCCGAAGTTGTATACGAAAATGCCTCACTTGCTCGACCACTATACTGCATCAGATCATCAGCTAAAGATCTAGCCATGCATAGCATTTTGTGTTGTGGTCTACCTGAGAGGCATTTACTACGTGAGTGCCAACTATACTAAGCATGCAAGGCTGAATGTGCAGACTCACTGGTAGTTATTTCACGTCTGAAGTAGAACTTTTCTGTGAGCACAGCATCACGATTCTGAGCTCTTTTGACACCCTCGTCTACCTGAAACATAAACGAGATTGAGGCTTGCATCAAAATGCATGCCTTGAATGCAGATTGTCAGTAGAAGAATTGGTTTAGTGGTGAGAGTACTAGCTTTTGACGTGTGAAGCGATGGGTTCAGGTCTCAAGGGCAAGAAGGCACATTCTTTCTTTCTCGTCCAGTGCTACTACATGTGTCCACGGCTGTACACATAAATCTTATATATTACTATTTGGCAATAAGCGGCTGCAGCAACAGTGGCCACAAGAGTGTAATAGAACATTTACGTCGGGAGAAAATACAAGATTTGGATCTGAGTATGTTTACTTATGCATTTCAACCAGCTCATGTGCAGGAGCGAAAAGTTGTGGGAATAGATATAATTATAGGTGGTTATATGTAAAAGAAAATCTGAAAAGAGGCACGCCAGATAAAGTTCAAAGTCATCAGTGAATCATTTAAGCCCTAAATACAAAGCACCAAGTTCAGCCCTTCGAAGGCCCTTCGAAGAGCTGATGCTCCCGAATGATGAACCCGGGAGGGAGTCCAAGAGCAAGAGGAGAGTAGGGAAAAAGTCGGCGGTGAGTGCCGAAAACTTGAGCTCCCACTCCACAGTCCAGCTACCCAAAGCTGCGATTGGCGAGCCAATCGTCAGCGCCGGGGACCGCCAGAGGCAGCACAATGGCAGCAGCTCCTGGTGCCAGTTACGTGACCTAGCTACTGGCAACCGGCAGCAGCTGCAGCTGGCCCTTGCTTGCCAACTCGTGGTCCAACCTGCACATAGCTGTGGGCAGCTATTCAAAGAGTAGCTCCGGGATAGCAGCCATCATTGCACAATGACTTACACGTCAACTGATGCAATAATCATTCATTAGTAAAAAGTGCTTAGTACCCGGAGAGTTTGGCTGACTGCTATCAATCCATGGTGTGTCTAGTTTCTTAGTCGAACCTGAATCAGCATTTCACCCGGTGACGTATTTCATCACCTCACCTAAAGGTGATAGAACTTAAAAGGCACGTTTGATTTCAAAGTGTTGGCCCTGTGATCTTAGTGCTGAGTAAGTATATGTAGCATGGTTTAAGTGTATTACTTGATCAATTAAGCTAAGCACCAAAATCCAAGGTATGTTCGACCCCTGCTACATATAAAATTAGGTAAATTTTGTCTACGCTACTGCTTTGCTGGATTTTTACTGTCTGAAACCCTACCGGAAGAGGTGGTACTTGGAAGTGCTCATGAGCAACTCGTGTATTGGTTAGCATACATGCACATAGTTTAGTGTACATACAAATATATTGTAGATGCATGCATCTCAAATTTTGACGTAGCCAAAACGGCTATTGGACTAATATTTAAAAGCAACTGTTCAGTTGCAAGTTACCAAACAGGCAAACGATTTCTAAAACTTGAAGCTATAAGTCAGAGCAAGATGGACACGGAACTGTGCACAAATGATAAGACTGAAAAGCCAAGGAATGGCCAAGGATGCATCTGGGAAGTTATTCGATAGCAGAGGCCAACTTCAATGGCTAGTCGGTTTCTATAAGGAATAGTAAAACGTGATTGTCTCTGGTCTGATTCTGCACCGTCTAACTTTCACACTACCATGACTGACACATACGAGGACAGCTAAGAATATCACCTGTTACCGGCATCAAATTTTGTTTCGACTACTCAGCTGCTTGCTCCCGGGCCATCTGCCCGAGGCTAAGCCAAGGGCCAACATCACAGGTAATGACCATAAACTGGAAGTTATTTTAAAGATACCAAGCTGCCAGCGAAAAAATAGTATGCAGCGAGACCAATACTTCTCAAAGTTATTTCCACAAATGATTAGGAATCAACCTGGGGTATTCAAGGAGTTTTGGCTATCGCTACCATAGAACCGCAGTGGTCTAGGTCCAAGTGGGCAGAGATTTCAGGGCGCCGATGTCAGTGGCACGAGGTCTTCCAGCAAGCCTCCGAAGCTGGAGTTCCCAGTGTATCTATTCCCAGGGTACCCATTCTTTTCAGAAAAATGTATTATCTCTACGAGCGATCTCGGCTTTCATTGCTAGGCACGTGGCACTAAGGTCTTCGCATGCCTTAATCATCTGCTTATCTTTCTGGTACTTTGGACTCTCGCCTTCCTTGAACATTACACAGCCGACATTTGCACTCAGATGCCACTTAGCCTTCCTAAATAAAACGACGACTAGAACCAACTGTATAGCTATAGGAAAAAGCTAATGCCACTTATAAACGGGAAACCATTACCCCCAAAAGGGCTCAGCGAGCATCTTTGCTGTAGTCTTGGCAAGAAATCTGGATGCCCATTCCAAAACGACTTTTCGCTAGATGGATAGATATCAGCTCCACCGTGCATCAGCTCGATATGTGCAAGTAGGGTACCGAAGCCGAGTTAGTTAATGCACCTTAGTGTGATCGAGTCAAGGCTTCCGTGATACTGTATTTCTCCTGTGCAATACGAGGCTTACAGATACTGCAAAAACGGCAGCTACACTCGTCTGCAGCGAAAGTCGAAATCTGTCACTCACTTTCAGGTCCTTTCATTCTCTTGCTCCAGCTGCCTTTCTAAAATACTTACTATTATAAATACTACTACTATTTACTATTATATATGTGTGTGTGTGTGTGTGTGTGTGTGTGTGTGTGTGTGTGTGTGTGTGTGTGTGTGTGTGTGTGTGTGTGTGTGTGTGTGTGTGTGTGTGTGTGTGTGTGTGTGTGTGTGTGTAGGCCCCCCAGCCCGGCTGGGCCAGGGCCAAGATGTAGGTTCTGCCAGCTAATTATTGGATACCCAAACACGAATTGTAACAACAATGCTGCAAGTTTTGGACAATATGATTACAATAGGCAAAGACCCTTTGAATCCCTCTAAAAATGGCACGGTTTGCACGAATAGACCATCGAGAAATGACCCCTTTATCAACTCATGCTGGAACCATAAGGCTGCGAACGACCAGGAACTTTAAAGCAACTCGTTGAGCATTATGTATTCTTCCGGGAAATGCCTACAGTTCATGCCGAGGTTGCCGAATTGTTAAGCTCAGTTAAGGGTAAAATTGTGGCACAGTACGAGTCGGGACACTCGTTCGGTCAAATTGCTACTACTCTACCAACACCGAAGAGTACGGCTGCGTACAAGGTGATGAAGGTAGTGAAGACTGGGAGCCCTCAAAATGCTTCTCGGTCGGGCCGACCATGCAGTACCTCTAGGTGGGAAAGCACCAAAAATTTGGAGGCATTAAAAGACCTTTTTGCTGCTGTTCAAGCTCATGCTCAATAAACGGCAAACATCGTATAGGAAGCAAGCTAGCGGTTATACAGTCAGAAGGCGATTAGACAGTGCTGGCCTGCATTATTCAAAAAGAGGACACCCCTTAGGTCCGAAAAGAAAATGGAGAGCTCTTTACTGTGGGCCGAGGCTCGGATCCACTGGACTGCTGAAGATTGGGGCAGAGCTGTGTGGAGGGACAGAAGCAATTTCATGCACTTTTCGAACTCCAAGAAAAGGCTTTATGTGGGCCGGCGATCCAACAAAGCCTACTCACCCAAATGTCTGCAGCCAACGGTCAGATTTGAGGAAAAATGTGTCATGGTATGGGGATGCTTCAGCACCAATGGGTCGGAGTCCTGCATCGCATACCAGGCATCACGAACCAAGATTCATACCTCCTTCCGTATGCCGGACTCCCAAATGCAACGACACTTCGTGGACTGGATTCTATTTTACAATACGACAGCGACCCGTAATACACCACCACTTAAGTTGTCTTTTTTTCTAAATTTATTTTATATCGGTTACCCTCCTGTGACGATTATAGACTGGGTGAGTCAGTCTCTCGACCTTAACTCAATCCACCATTTGTGGAATGAGGTCGGGCGATGGTTACGGCAACTGATCACCCATATCACATCCGAATATGTGCTTTTTGAAAACTTGTAGTGAGTCTGGGGCAGCATTACGGCCGACGTTTGTGATCGTTTGACCAGCATCCTGCCGGGCGAGTCCCATAGGTGGCTGCAAATAAGGGTGGCTAAACGTCACATTAACTTGATAAGTTAAGCATGATAAATGACAACTGTGGGATCATGTTGCTTTTTAAAATTGCAAGCACTGCTCATACTTTTGGTGACAGGAACCTTCGACATTTACTCAAAATGCAGGCGAGTAGGCAGCCGTTATGGCAGCTGCCCCAGCGGTCCAAATACTTTGCGTTTGGGTATCAAGCAGGCTACAGAGTCTGCTATATTAAGAGGGACGTGTAAGGAGTCATGTAAGATGTTCTTGCATGATCGGGTTCTTCAGCCCTCACTAAAAAGAAAGTACCAAGTGCCCTGATCGGGCTTGATTATTGTAATTCCCTTTTGGCTGGGCTACCAAAGAAAGCTATTAGGCCACTGCAGCTGACCACGAATATGGCTGCAAGGCTAGTCTTCAAGTCCCAGAGGTTTGAGCACTTGTCTCCTTTGCTAAAAGAGCTAGGATGGATGCTGGTTGAGCAACGGATACAGAGCAAAGTTCTTACGCTGACCCACAAGGCCCACCACGGCTTGGCTCCTTCGTACCTAAGCGAACTGTTGCATCAGTTTCAGCCTCTTCGTGCCCTCAGCTCCTGCATGGACAATAAATTAGCTGTTCCATTCCTCCCCTTAAAGACCGTTGGCGACAGAAGCTTTTGCTCTGCAGATCCTAGACTGTGGAACTCGCTTCCATGATTCTTATGCAACAACTATTCTCCTGCTGCCGACAATGGCTCATACTTTCCAGCAGTCCTGAGCTGCAACTTCCATGCTACTTACTACCTCAACTGCTCTCCTGATTCTGCTATAATTCCCACTTTCTCTTTGTTGTGTGAGACGAAGTCTGTTGGCTACCGAATGTGTACCGAAAGCCGCTTAGGCTGTGAGTGCGCTATACAAAACTCTCCTGCATAACACCGACATGGTCTTTATGACTTTGTGGAGTTAAATATGGAGACACAAAGACTCCAGTCAAATAAGTCATTCTGACTTAGTAATAATAATTAATAAGTAATAAGTCATTCTGAAGAGTGATCTGCAATACAAAATGGTGAGATTCCACGTTAATCAGTTAAGACTTACAAAGCATGACTCAACCCCGTTTGAGAATGAGTACCACAGCACTTGTGACCAGGTGACCAAACGCTCACTCGCTCACTGACACAAGCAGATAAGCAAGCATGCACTTGCATGGGCACGCACACTCGCATGCTTGCGCAAAACATGAGAGAGGATTGACAACAGAGCAATTTTAACGTTGATCAATTCAAATCATCTTTCTGGGCTTGGCTTACCATCCCAACAAACTAGAACTATTTTCAATGAAAGCAAGGTTATTAACGTTACTAAGTCCCTTCGGGAGTCAAAATGGAGACTTTCGAGATAAGTGTGTACCACAGGGCAAGTTAAAACTCAAATGACAGCTTTTAATCAAATGAAACTGACCGACAATAAACCGAC
The DNA here is from genome assembly GCA_009760855.2 of Cristatella mucedo. Classification (NCBI taxonomy): domain Eukaryota; kingdom Metazoa; phylum Bryozoa; class Phylactolaemata; family Cristatellidae; genus Cristatella; species Cristatella mucedo. Next base: position 7,489,795 of record WPIO01000010.1, on the reverse strand, counting down.
TTGCCAGTGCTGAGATATAAGATAGTCAAGATCAGCATTGCCTAACAATGTAAAGCATGACATCTGACAGAAGCTTGTACATCCCCATAAAAGTCTGTCGCATCCTAATACCTGTTGTCGACATTGATCGATGTGTTTGCATAGATATCGGTATGTCAACACTCTCCGAGCTAAGCTCAAAGGCATGAGGGATTTCTAAAGCTCGTGTATATAGATCACAAAGTCAACAGAGCCACACCTAATATATGCTCCCTAGCACAATCTGATCAAACGCTTCTGCCAGGCAAATGGAAGACATCATTATTCATCAAGTAATAATAATAATAATAATACACTTGATAAAGCGCCCTCAGAGAACTTAATCTCTTTCTAGGCGCTTTACATTTGCTGCAAAGGGAAATGCAATTTAATGGTAAGTAAAGTATGTTTAAGGAGGTCAACACAGCTTTTTGGATAAAACATGAGCCTAAACTCCTCCTTGACTTCCTCATAAACGATCGACAACATGTGAATAGCATACCATCATAACGTTTCAGACAGAGAGTAAGAAAGAAAAGAGATATAAGACTAATGGAGACAAAAGTGATAAAGAAAAATAAAATGACTCGAATGCAGTTAAGCGAAGCAACGAACATCTGATAGAGTATAACTATAATGATGTGCCTCGTTACTGTCTCCATCACATGCTACGTGCTCACTGTCTCCATTACATGCTGCTTGCTCATAATATCAACATCAATACCTGCACGACAATGTTAACTGGATGAAACAAGGCACTTTGAAACATGTAGCCCGTGTCATAAAGCCACCTATCGATAAAATAAACTGAAATGAGTTTACAATGTATGCCTCAACTGGCTTAGCAAAAATAAAGAAATAATGCCCCTACTCCAAAATGGAACGAGAGAAATAAAAGCTGCGATACATTGGTACATCTAAAGCATGAAAACATCTAACACAAGCTAGTCTCTTAAGGTTTAAAGGTAACCTTGAAGCATAAAAAAGAACCCGTGGATGTGTGAATACCAACCATACACTCTAAGAATTGCAGCAGTTTACAAGTACTAAGCCACTCACTTATTTACAAAAAATATGCACGATGTATATTCTTTATCACCTAGATTATTCCAGTCATGTGGGCACAGTGACAAGTCACAGACAGTGGTTTTCCAAATTGTCCCTTACGTAACTTAGAGAGACCCAGCATATATATGGTGCTGCTAACAAGCAGCTATACATGGTGAATATTTACCGATAAAACGAACATCCAACCTTAAAATCAGCCAGTTAAAATACTTATCTATGTATAGATACAAAAGTGCTAAAGCATTAGCATATAGTGACAAGGGCACTAAGGAGCATCAATATCCTTAACAGCAAAATTCAATTTTACTAAAGCACAGAATTGAATAAGTCCTAATAAAACTGTAGTAGGACCTGTAATTACATCCAAATCGCAGATGTAGCAAGCAGGCCTGCAACAATAAGAAAATCTGTATGCAAGAATACCACTCAAAGGCATACCTTTGATATGGGGATGAGTAAGTTTAGGTTATATGACAGAATGACCCGAGTAAGCATAACTACAAAGACGGTGAATGCAGCATTCTCGAAGTCGGTAAGCTGACACTGTAAAGAAAATATCAAGAAAACCGATTGTTCCAAAAAGCATTTGCACTTAGAAACATAATGCATAGTTTACGATTATGCAGATTAAAGAAAAAAGGAGGATATCTTCACACGTTACTTCTGGCTTTCAAAAATTGCCAATTGCAATGACAGAGCACTTCACTGATACGATTGCTCATATTAAAGAATGTCAAAATTCATTGCAAAATGAGGTGGTTATCTATTTTCATGCAGCTCACTAAAATGTTATGAATTGTATAAGAGTTCACAAAGAAGCAATATTTTGATACGATAATAAAGCTATTGTTTTGTAGTTTTTCAGTTAAAGTAAACAACAAATTTTTACAGTGCATATATACATATCCTATGAGCATCTAGCAGCGACATTTAAATATGCATTGCTCTAACATTGGCATCAAGCCAGCCACGCCAAAGTAACTAAAAATTTTCTGCCTGAAACTCAAATTACATCACTGTGCAAGATGATCGGATCGCAAGCTAAGCCAATACAAATGAGACAAGACACTGAAAGAGAAGTAATAATAGAATACATTGCATATGATAGGACATTGAACTATTTCTCAGCTCTAGTGCTTCTGTAATAGCAATCAAGAAACGGCTGTCAAGCATCGAATATTTAACATTCTTTGTAAGCAACAAGGACATATTATCTTCGATATAGATTATCATAGATTATCTTCGAAGCACGGGTACATCTGTATACAGCTTACAATCGCAAGACTATTACTAGCCTAAGCCATAGGTCAGTTTGTTATAATCATCAAGGTTTCCTGGATTCCAGCCCTATTATAGCTCTCCCCAGTACTCCAGTAGCTGCTCAAACCCTGTTGTAGCATCAGTAAAAAGTTACGAAACGTGTAGCAGGTGTGAAGTGAACTAACCTATACTATCAACTCACGAGAACATCAAACTTTCAATATCGTGTACAGTGGTAGATTCTCGAACGTTGCAAGTATGCTATGGAGGATTTCTTACAAAAGGCACACTTTTTTTCAGAAATGAACCAATAATACCACTTGACGACAATACAGGAAGGCAGCTAGATACAAGAAAACGGCTGCATGTAGCTTGGGTACTGGGCAGCACCCGGCTTCATCACATAAACCGGCCTTAGATGTGATTTGGGCACAGGGCTCTTCCTGGAAAGTAGGGGCAGGGCTAGGAGACCCAGAAGATAAGAGCAATGCAACGCAGCCGCTGAGGCTGGGCAGTCGTCTGCTGCTGTGTTGGGAGCCTAGAGAGAATATACGTTTTCTGAAGCCCGCTACAGTGTTTGTGTCAGCGCTTAAATCGTGCTACTCTGTATTCTGACCGACAACAAATATTAGTCAGCAAGCGACACCGAGGTGTGCTCATCTAGTTCTGACGACATGATCAGCAGTAGCCTCCTGCTTCAGGAGGTAGGTCATGGGATGACTATTCTTTCTAGCAATAACGGTGGGCAATCAGGAAGTAGAAAGCCAAGTGTTTTGCATAGAGAGGCAACTGAAAGAGGGATAATACATGATCATTAATTTTATGGACTATGCATATCCAGGTAGTGCTGTGTTGTCAGATAAAAAGCAAAGAACACAACTTACTAGCCCAAAGAAACATCCCGAGTGGTAGTGAGAGGATTCGGTTATGCTTGCTCTCACTAGCACAAGCACAGCTGGTGGCTGTCTATAAGCATAGAATGTCTATATACATAGAATAGTATAGGACCTCTAGAAGGTAAAACGGTGCCGATAAAGGGAGCTCTATCTGCAGTTGTACACCTAGGGCCACACACTGTAACACAATCTCACGACAGTAATGGTTAGCTGACACATAATAGCATGTTAAAATTGTGTTTGCAGGGGCTGCAACATTGTAAAGAACGTACCTCAGTTGGACGAAATTCCACCCGCCAACCAATCTTGCTGTTTGCAGGTGGTGGCTTGAAACGCAAAGTCTGCCAGTTCGTGGACTGTATGTTCTACAATACAAACACACTACTAGGCCAAAAAGTGCTTCAAAAATACATCTATAAAAATATAAAAAATAAAATAAAATAAAATAAAAAATACATGTATTAGGTTGCCACTTACACGTTAAATACAAAAGTACTTGCAAGCTCATATGCATCACAAATAAGCCATTTGAACATTTGCACACAAATACTTTTTATGCCGGAAATTGTGTCACACAAATAGGAAACTGGCGAAGTCTAGGCTAGTATATAAATCATTATCACCATAAATGACAACTTTAAAACTAGCAGGAATATACAAGAAGCTATCTGCAACAGTTATCTGCATGAGAAGTAAAAAAAACGAGTGGTCGGCAGAGCCTTCACTAACTATTTTACGATACATCACTCTTCCTATTAAGTCAAAACTAGTTCTGCCACTGACAAAAGTACCATTGCCAACAAGCTTCCAATCTCATGACAGATCACCGCCTTCAAGAAAAGATATTAAACACAGTACATACACTAAAAGAAAAGATTTGCAATACCTAAAATGATATGCAGAGAATAGCACTGACGGCTCACACGGTGGCAGACCCATCAAGACGCCTAGGCAAGCCACTTCTAAGTTCTGCCACTTCCTAAAGTGAACCATTTCGGCTTCCGAATGACAATGCATGGCAAAGCAGCAGCACTCTCGCTAGACCCACAGCACGCAGCCGGCTACAAGGGATCTTTCCTAGCCAGAAACGGTTTTTCACGTTCGCGGCAGTCACTGCTACGGATCTCTCAGTCTGAACAAAGCCCATTCAGTCTGTGGTTATGGGTATTCTTTTTGACTAGCATGCACGTTTTCCTTGAGCCACCCCCCCCCCCATTTCAGTCCATCTTCTGCCTTTGCAATGCCGATCAAGAGGCAAGCACAGATCACGTCCAATCAGCCATGCACTGATGAGTCAGTGCACATCTTCTAGAGCCCAGAACAACAGTTCATTTCTGCCACAAGGGAGTTGCACTGTCATCATTAGTTCTGATTTTTGCCTGAGCTGACATTTATAGTGCCAGGTGGTTATCTACAGCTACGGTTAAAACGTATATTCATTTACGCAAGAGCTATTGAATATGTGGGGAGCATTACCCAGGCGTAGCCCGAAGGCACATCTATTTAGAATTAGGCCACGATTGAGTGCCAAAGGCAGCTTAGGTATCCCAGGTATGCAACTATAGTTGAATCGAGTAGTGCAACCAGCAAACTGGAACCAACCGAGGTGTTTGCTGTTTATGTTCCGGGATTGCAGCAAACTAAATCTCATGCCTTGTATCTGCTACATCGGCCTCTACATTTTGACAATTTACAGCCGGCTGAACTGGACCACATTTAAGTAGCATGCCATTTGGTGCAGATGGCAATTGTTAATCAAACGTGAATGTGAAAAATTAAAACTCTTACTGGGAGCAATAAAATTAACCAAAGCTCAAGCCAAACACAGTCACAAATAACCAAAAGGTAGACTGCAGGTGAGGATAAAACGTGCTGATATAGCAACACCAACGAGTGCCTGGAGAAGGGCACACATTGGTCACACTGCCAGCCATATGCAAGCACTGTGGCAAGCCATGAAGCGGTGCAAAGCCATGAGAAAGAAAAGTCACACCAGTAACTAATGCCAGCTTGCCATGTCATGTTCATTCTAAAACAGCATTGTTGCAGCAGAGCACGTTATTAGCAGAGATCGGCATATGGTGATAACATTGCAAGACGTTTAAGTGGCCGAAAGCTTCGCAGAGCCATGGAAGGAAGGCCATGCCAACTCTTCGGGCCAAGGCATGCAGAAAATGCTCGTGGGAATTTCCATTATGGCAGAGAGGGATGCTAGTTCATAATCGCCTTCCTCAGGGACATTACATGGGAATCTGTAAGCTAGCAGGACAAAGCCTCGCCTCATATGATTAATAAATTGCATTCGTGAATGAGTTTATAACGACTTCAGGATTGCAGCATGAGAAGGATAATATGAAACAGTGACTTTCATTGGCCCCCACAAGCTTCCTCTGAGTAGTTCGTAGAGTTCCTACAGTCTCCAGCGCCACTGCCGCTGGTCTGCAAAGTCTACGGCTGCATAAGCAATGTATGCATATGTCTCCCACAAAACAAGCATAGCCAGGTCAATCTGTTTGCCACCTGAGTGGGACCCATTTGCCAAGGGTCTCATGTGACCCAGGGATCCCCTAAGCTCCCAACAAATCTTTCGCCCATCGAAGGCAGACCTAAAGATAAAGTGAGACAATGCATAGTAGAGTAACAAATTCCTGTCGTAAGTAGACTGGTCGATGCGATCCTTCAATTTTTCAATTTGACTGTTGACCTTCACCAACCGCACAGAAAGCACTGGACTACTGCGCTGTGAGTAAAAAGAGAAAGTATTGTGCAGTGCACTCAACACACCCTCACCAAGCTCCACCTCTAGTCAAGGTGACATATTGGCACGGCACTACTTGTGCAGTTTCACAGTCAACCCTGCCATGTCTAGCTGACAAACCCTTTGCTGCCAAGAATTGCAGCAGAGGATTATTACATGATCCAGAATCTGCTGCAAAGCAATGGTAGCCGTCGGTTTGATTCCAAAGGAGTAAAGACGATGTCAACAAAGTTATTAGAGTGACCACTAAACGATTAAAAAAATGGATACAAAATTCTGCTCAGATTCCGAGACACAAGCCTATGCATTGCACCCACAAGGAAAGGACCACTTGCTAACGTCCGTAAGCATACTGAAATACTATGCTGATTCTAACGTAAGACCAAATGAATGGTTTCTCCAAAAAATACCAATTGCTCCTATCCTAATACAGACGACTCAACTTATAAGAATGCACTCGGCTGGCAAACAGACATTCTTATATGTAGAGTATTCCCATATGGGGAGTGAGACTAATATTGCTTAAAACTTAAAATGCAGAACTATTCTTCTTATAAGCAGAGTATTCCTATATCCGATATTCTTATACACAGAGTCGACTGTAGCACGGTATGACACATTTACTCATCAAGTCTGTTTGGCAAGTCTGAGAAGGTAAGTAGTCCACGAAGCACCAGAAAGGCAGATTTTATAAGGAGAAATGCTACATGAATAAAGGAGGAAAGAATCCCCTACTCGATAAGGACTGTAATTATGGAGCAGACTGTTAATTGTAGCCCACACAGCCAAGACCTTGTTAGGCCCAAGCCGGGCTATGGGATGTCGTTGCTATCCCTGGATGTGGCAGAAGAGCCTTAACGGCTATCACCACCACTTGCAGTGGGTAGTAACGAATCGCCACTTCAGGACTCGAACCCACGACATGGGTTTCCAAGAGCAAGCACCTTATCCCTGGGATAAGACCCAGGGTATGCGACGAAGCAAACGAGAACAGGAAATTGTCCATTCCTCATAAAGAAAAAATAAAGGATCGACTGAAATGTTTGAGACTGGTGTGCAGAGAAAACTGACAAGTTTGATTTTTATAGCATTCTAAGGATAAGCAGTGCTCGATCACCAGTTTCATCCAAATGCTGATACTTTTGTCAGTTTTTTCCAAGCACTGGTAGTTTTCTCAGTTTCATTAAAAAACTGGTAGTACTGAGAGTTTGTACTTTCTCATGACATCTGACGGATCAACCTCTCGGCTACCACAGACTATGGAGCCACAAGCTGCCCAGATGTACAATGATAATGCGATAAGCATCTACATACTATGGTTAGACCAGGGTTCAAGTAACTAGAACATGACCCAAGTGCTGAATAGCACACCAAAGACTATGTTTAGGTGCACACTTGGAATTTTTAAAGGCCTGGCAAAATATATGAGAAATGCTTAAGCACGGGCAATATCTTGGCAGACAAGTTACCTCAAAATGATCCGTATCGCTCTCATCGTCAAGGTCAATTTTCTCTGCAAACAGTGATACTGGATCCCTTATGAACAAATGTGCCACGTGCTTGGCAAGGATTTCATCGATCCCTAAAACAGTAAGCTACGGGTGAGACCAAAAGGCCAGAAATTAGCATGCACGGTTTAGATCTGCACTTGGCTTTAATGGCTTGATAAAGCAGACCTCCATCAAGCAACATCTTGTAGGATTTAGCATCGTATGTCAGTTCCAGGTCATTGTATTTGCTGCCTTCGGGCGAGATGTAACAGTCTATCGAGTCATACCGAGATTTGCTGATCCTGAAGCGGCTCTCTTTCAAAGGCTACACAGAAAGAGCAGTAGACAACAGTAGAAATATCGTGACTACAAGAGCCATGCAACAATACCCAGCGGACGAACAGGCTGTAATCTCAAAATCAAGTTAAAATTAAGTGCATTGTCAGCCAGCACAGCAGACATCGACAGAGCGGTACCTGTAAGCCACGTTCTTCGAAAGTCCTGTCGTCCACGGATGCAGAAATAACAGACCAGCGGTGGTCAATGTCCGCCAGATAACCACGATAAACCGGCGAGGCAGCACTTAAGGACATCTACAAAAAAACAATAAATACTTTATTCGTTCAATCTATCCACATAATTGCTCTGAATCGTATGCAGCCAATGCACAATTAGCCGAGTCAGGGTCTAGCCGTAGGAGCACAAGCAGAATACTACATAATCTGATAATGATCATAAATAATCAAGCAAAAAAGACAATGTTGCAACAGTTCTATCGTCCAGGAGCAAAGCAAAGCAAAGCATCTCAGGTTATTTCAAATGAGCTGGAACGTGCCATGGTGGTATGAGTGCATAAATAACTGGTCCATATAGCACATGCCTTACCATGAGCTATAAACAGGTTAAGCTAGCACATTTGTAAACTCGCCATGGCCAGGAAGAACTGGCAGGGTGTAGAAATGCATGGTTTTGCAAACTATTCAAAACCCGAGAGGTTCAAATAAGCCTCGGGAAACCAAACACTTGTATCCACGTTTCAGAGCACAGAAAAAAGGGTAGAAAGACTAGTTGAAGCTGGAGCTTAGTTTTAACATGAGGGCAAAGCAGTAAGAAGCTGCCTTAAAGAACACGAAAAGCTGCAAATTCAAGCAAGTGGTGGCACTTGAAGCAAGACTAACTTCCGAGATAAGTCACGCATTCTATACTCTCAAAAATTTTCACCAGATACAAATAAAGTAATCTTTGAATCCAATCAGATCCTTTTACGAGTAAGACGAGGGCTGGTTAAATTACCAAACATAAAAAATCTCAGCTGCTTAAACAGCCTCTTTTTGTATAGCGACAGAAGAGCCGTGACGGCTATCACCGCCGCTTGCAGTGGCGATAAAGGATCGCCCACCACAGGAATCGAACCCACGACCTCGGACCGAGGTCATGACAGCAACCGCCTTACCTAGTGTGTCATCACGGCTCACCAAAAACATACCCTAGAGGGGTGTTATCGAGGGAGGACTCAAATGCATTTATATCTAGTTGATCTGTACAGGATTGGGACACAGGAATCCCTAGTAATGAGATATTTTTACTAGTCTTGGCAGCGGTAACATGATCTCGTACAAGAGAGCTTGAGAAAACATATACATAGCAAACCAGAGCTACAAAGTCCAACAACCCCCGAGAGAGAGAGAGAGAGAGAGAGAGAGAGAGAGAGAGAGAGAGAGAGAGAGAGAGAGAGAGAGAAGACGTACCGTGCAGTCTCTGAAAATGCCACGAGTGTTTCCAACAAGATGGACAGTACCAATAAGCATAGAAAAAAAACACGCAAGACTGCTACAACACACTACCAGGCAAAATTTACCAACACGGCCTTCAACATACCAGCACTGGCGTCAGTGGTGCTAGCTGATCGTACAGATGACGAGCCTCTGTGATGTTGCACGCCTGGAAAGTCATTTGCAGGCATGAGCAGCCCATGCCGAAGCCCATCGCATCCATGTATATGTGGTCGGGCAGTGCTGCTCGAGCCGCCTCGCCGCCGTCATCTCCGAGCAGTGAGAAATCCTCAGTGAAAGGACTCGGCGTATTTTCATCTCGGAAAACTAATGCAGAAACATAACTTAAGTATAGGTGGCATAAAACCGTAAATTTAGAGCCCATGAAACCTCAGCAAAAGGTCACTGGCAACGTCGGTGGTATAATGTGGTCGGAGTAAACCCACCTATGCACGGTCTGTCAGCTCACGGTCGACGATACTACTCGTAACATAAAAGCGGCAAGACAAAAGCAAAGAAATGCAAATAGAATGCAAAGAGGTACGTTGATGACCTACTCGGTACGTTGATGACGATCTTTTCTCCCCTTCTTTGACGGATGTTACGGGTTAGTGTTCTACAGCGACAAAAGACGTAAGCTTGCATACCACCCAACCTGTGCTTGAGTGGGCATAGCCCAAACGGGTGTACACGCTCTAGTGCGCCGCCCAGCAAATCATCCGAGCGGCTAGTACATAGCAAGAAGTTGCTCGAGCTTAATTCTGCGCCGGCCTGTCAGCAATAACATATGAATCCTAGCGCACTTGCAATTTGAGAATGGCGAAAACTGAGCAAGCGGCCAGGAACAAAAGCCCGTATGGCAGCAGTCAAATGAAAGCACTGCTGCAACTCATAGCGACGCGAGCAAAGACGCTTTGAAAGTGAAATCAGTAGCAATGCTACGTGAAAGCACTTTGAGGGCAAAAGAGCGACAAGAGACAGTTCAGCTCTAGCAACCAACTAAATATATATATATATATATATATATATATATATATATATATATATATATATATATATATATATATATATATATATATATATATATATATATATTGCATACTTTGGCCGAGCCCATGCACGAGCATGGGCTCACGGTTGAAGATAGGCAAGAGCAGAGAGCGAAGGAATATGAGGTCTTGAGGTATATGAGCGAGGTATATGAGGTCTACATGAGGTCTTGCCCATCCCTGCGCTGGCGCTGGCTAGCGATGGCTGTGCTGCAATTGCTACCTCAAATGCACAGGATGATGAAAGGAATGCACGGGGGCCGGGGTGGGACGGAGGAGGGTGCACCGACCTTCAGGGCTAAATGTCCAGCTGTTCCTTTTTCCGTTTAGACTTTAATAAATGGCAAGGAAAGGCACTCAGGTGGCTCAGAAACAGAAACAGCACGCTTTTGGGATGACCAGGACTCCGTGCAGAAGGTCTACAGCTTATGGCACAATATAATAGCACAATATAATAGCAACGGCTTGAACGACTTTTGGCAGCTTCCTGACCACAATACGGATTAACGAGTGAGTCTGAAAGCTTGAGCAAATAGAAGATGCAGGTTTTCTGCCCCTTGCTCTCTTCGTACGAGTCGGTGACCCGATGCTGAAAGGAGGTGCAGACTTTTCAGCTTGATCAGCTCCAAAAATATTCACAGCTAGGGTCTTTTAGAAAATCTGGAAACGGGTCAACTCCCAAAAAATACTCGAATAAGTATGACTTGCGTATTTCTGGTCTTTTGCCTCGCAATTCTATCCACTGTCAATAGCTCTATTAACATGCAAACGGAGCTAGGAAAAGTACGTGCATTTTATTTCCGAGCCTGCGCCCAATGCTGAGTTAACTTGAGCAGCAGCCATTAGCCATCCAGCTCCTTTGCCTGCCCAGCTTTGCCTGCATCAGCCTGGCTGCACCTGATGTTAGCAGGCAGGCTATAGGTCAGCCACGCCGACCGAACAAGGATGTGTCCGCAACCCCACGTCCATTTTGGTCTCGGAAAACAATTCACTCTCTCCTTGCAGCTGGGGCTAAGCTGCCGCTCTCTTCTCTGCCTGCCGTCGTGCTTTAAACTACTACGGTGGCAAGCAAACGCTCCAGAACCTGACCTTTGTTTTTTACCAACGAACCCGTGCTTTGCAATCTCATCTAACAATGGCATATACCAATGGCAGGTTTTAGGCTCGAACTACAGGTCCTTCAAACGTGAGAGCTGCAAACACTGAATTCACCAAGCTACACTTGCTTCGTCCGAAGACGAGTGTCAGCAAACCAGCACACTTCGACACATACCAGCTGGCCACTTAAGAAAAGTTTTGGGCACATTCTTTTACAATAATAGCTGACCGTGGAACAGTACCTGAAGCGTGGGTGGCCCTGGTTAATAGCCTCGTCTGGGAAAAATAAGGATCTAGACGCACCGTCAATGTTCGGTCGGTAAACTGGTCTAGTAAACGGCTCGCACCCGAGTCTAAAACATCAAGAGAAACACAAGAACTGCAGCAGCCATCGTCCTCAAAAGTTGGCCTGCACTCACTATAACTATGCAGATAAACCGGACCGCAGAGAAAATATAAAACCAAATAGAGTGTGACAAAGTATCAAAAAGGTCGGTAAAAAGAATGGTAACTAGATGAATGTGCAATGCAGAAATATAAAAACCACATAGCAAATAGAAACAAGTGTAACACATAGCAAGTGTAACCCGGTCTACATTATCAATGGAGCCTTTATGTTCAATACATATAGAAGGGGCTACAGCCCTACGTGTGTCTGGCTCAAAGGGCAGGGGGAGGTAGGGCTGCCCCAAGCCAGACTTGTTGGCCTTGGTGCTCCCTTTGCCAACAATTACTCGTAGCCCTCCCCCTACGCCTACTAGCCCACACGTGGCTGGTTACAAGAGTGGAGCTAACAGGCTTAAGCCGACGTCGTTTGCATTTTCACCGGCTTCGTTTAGGAGCTAATCGTAATTCATGCATTCTTTTTGACGACAACTTAATATTAAAATTTCATTGAGAAAACCACGTCCACAGCTATTCGTCTTGCTCGATCGTTGTTCCAGGATTAGGACTGCCTCTAACGGTGGCTGGCCATCGATCTGACTAGCTCCCCAGTTCTGTCTAAACTTCAATTTTGGCAGGGCTACCAAAAAAGCCACCAAGCCTCTCTGGTCGGTGACGAATATGGCTACACACATTGTTAATAGTCCATGAAACTCGGCCACGTGTCACCTCAACTGAAGAAGCTGCAATAGCTTCCAGTTGATCAGTGGCTACAGAGCAATAAAAGTCTTACTCTGATCGCCCACAATAGCCTGGCTCATTGATGGCAGTCTCCTGGTCTCCTCAGGTCCTCCCAGGATAACAGATTGGCTGTTCCATCCTTACACTTAACAAACTCACTTCCACATTTATAACGTACCCATTTCTCCTAATCTGCTACTAACTGTGGCAGATCCTTTCCAGCTGTCCTGTGCTGCTAATTTCAAACTATTCACTTCCTTGACTGCCTGTCCTCCTTCAATTATACTTCTCACTTTCTCTTTGTTACGTGAGATAGAGTTAATGAGCTACCATATTTGCACCGAAAATACTTAAGCCTTGAGTGCATAATAGAAAACTTCCGCAGCATAACGCCCATCTTGACTTTGTGGCTTTATGGATTTTCTCACAAACATATAGTCACGCATACATACTTGTAATGCCTTAATAGCACCATCCACAGAGTGATCACCGGAAAGCTGCAACTGATCGCAGCCGACGATACACCTGCCAGCTCAATGTCCTACGCCGATCCCAGCAATTGACGTTACTGCACTCTCGATGAAAAGTCGTTGTTTAACTGCCTTTACGGTCATGCACCTCAGAAAACGCTAGAAGCTTATGCATTTCCACCTGAATCAGGCGTTGTCGACGGCTTAGGCTTGGTGATTGTCTTCACTGCCTTCACCCTTAAAATCCAATTTATCATAGCTTACATATATTATTTATTATAGCTACAGCTTGTAGTGTCCCGCAAAGAGGGACTCCGTGAAATGGATTGATGATGTTGTTGGCCATGCCCTCTTTAAGCAGTGAATGAGTCAGGCTCTTGACGGCAAGTGATTTGTCGTTTGTTCCCAGCTCCAGTCGGTTTGGCTATGAAGTACGTACAAACCATGCTCAGCTTCATCAGTATGCACAGGTAGTTGATTCTTGTCAGAAACTCCGTCAGTCTTGGTGACGTATGCACCAAAGACGCAAGCAAGACCGAAGCAGGACCCGAAGAAACCGACCTTGTAAACCTGCCTAGAGAGCTGCTCTAGAGGCGGGTACAGCGCAGTCGGGGGTACAGCACAGCAGATGTGTTTCTCTACAGAGGATCTACTAATTTTACGTAGACGGGACTAAAATGAATGCTAGTGCTTCACAAGTTCAGTACTAGCATCTACGGTCAGTCTCGCATTGTTCTTTCTTAAGGAGCAGTCATATTTTTAGGGTTGCTAAGGGGATAAATTCCCTTTAATTATACTTAACGAGTCCAGCCGAGTGGCAAGTGTCACACATTACATAGGCTCTTAAAATTGGGGTAAATATTTCTTCTTATATGGCTCCGAGTATCGCCTTCAGGCTCTTCTAAAATAAGAAACGGCAATCGTTTGGTGGGACTAGAGAGCTTTTCTGCAGCATGCCTCAGGCACGCTGCTTCAGTCTGTTTCTTCTGAGGGATGCTAGCGATATTTTAAGATGTTGTTGCGTAAAACTGCCAAGTGAGGAGGCTTCGAGGAGCAGCTTCACACTCTCCAAATAAGGGCGCCACTCTCTTTTCAGACGAACAATTTTTTGAGGGGCTGAAAAGCCCATCGTATCGTTACTTCTTCGAAAGGCAGAATCGGAGTCTGCTTCCGGAAAAGGCTACCGTCGTCTCGTCTTTAAAGTAGCTTATGAATTCCTACAGTAGATAAGGTAGGAATACATGCCAGGTGGTACACTTTTCATGCATAGCTTAATGGTCTATCGAGAGAGAGGAGACCACTAGGCCTAGAAGGATGCTCAGAAAAGGCTCGTAAGATGGCTCTCAAGGTTAAAGGATTGCTAAAAAATTTAACTTTTTAAGAGAGAGCTCTAGGCCGGTAAACGGCTGCAACTTATGGCTATTAACCTGCAGCGAGTCGCCCAATGATGGTAGCGTTTCGCCAGGTCGATCCTGGCTGCTCTGGGCATCGCAGTGATGCCGAATGAGCAGCATGCTGTGAGCCTTCAGCCTCCCCCTCCCCGAACAAGCTCGACATTGCACCCTGTCGAGTTGCCACCCTAAATCTGGGTTGGGGCTACTAGGTTCAAGAACTACGCAGACGAACTAATAATTAAGAATAAAATACTCCATGGCGGCTCTAGAAGAGTGTGGGGATTGCAGACTCGGTGTGCTTCCCCAGAAGACGTAACCAATTGGATTTTAGTTGTGGCTACAAAGACTGCTAGATCAACCTGCATTCGGTTCATACGTCCAGAGTTGCTTTCTAATCCTTTCTTTTGGGTGGGATCAGATTTCTCAAGACGCTAAATGTGTATTTCTTCTTATACGCAGTTGAAAAAAACAGCGCATACGGCGACAAACCAACGAGGCAAGCAGCCTCGGGCTTGCCACAATAGAGACAACCAGTGGAGGAGCCAGTTTTTTTATCTAGGCTTGAAAATGTTTTAAGTAGGGACCAGACCCGCAAGATATTCATGGAGGCAGGGCTAGACCCAAAATCAATGAAAAATTATGGCTCATGATTAGTGTTTATTCGACACGAACACGTCGGTTTCTCATCGCGTCGAATAAGGCATAGTTTCGCCATTGATGACGGTAGGGACGACAGAGGAATAGGGGGCGGCCTAAGTTATTGCCCTGCTGTAGGGGGGGGGGGACAAATGCCTCCTGCTACCTTGGCTCCACCACTGGGGGTGATGAGCATTGACTTTCCAGCATGCCGCAAGAGGCTTGGAGGGATGCACACAGTCGGCCATGGACCTCAAGGCTTTCAAAAGATCTTTAAGAGTTAGGTTACTAGCTAAAGTCAACAGATAAAATAACAATAGGACTTACAAGTAACACATTTTTAGATGGGCTAAAGAGCTATTTCGGTCAGATTTCAAGGAAAAGTCCTTAATCTGGCTACGTTTCGACAAATACCAAGACGCCAGGGATATCGCACATACATTCACGTTCATACATAGTTCCACATTCACATGCACATTCACACGTGCGCACATGCATACATGCATACATACCAGTATGGCTGTGACAGACAATCAAGTTATGTAGCAAGAAAGAGACCTGCATAAGAAATGGTTTATATTTCCAGATCGGCTTTAGATTAAAAAACAATGTTCATCAGCATGCAGCTGTAGCCGGATGGTAGAAACATGGATGGTGCCATCCCTCCTTCAGACTCCTCTCTCTTCTCTCTCTCTCTCTCTCTCTCTCTCTCTCTCTCTCTCTCTCTCTTCTCTCTCTCTCTCTCTCTCTCTCTCTTTCACTTCCTCTATGTCTCTCAGGTCTCTTTCCTTTTTCCTTTCAGTCAAAAGCTAATTGTCTACCTGTATCCATTATCCAAGGCTCACTTTTATCATGAACGAATTTTGCACATCTTATAGAGATCTTCAGCTTGCCAGGCCTGGCAGCCAAGCTCAAGAGGTTGCTCTAACAAATGTAGCAATTTTTTCCTTTATAGCACATTACAGTGCCTAGAATAAGATCTAGCTCCCTTAGGGCACTGCACAAATGTGTTAGTATTATTATAAATTAATAATTCATGGATAAGAGAACTTAATTAGGCCAGCTAATACAGACCGACGATGGAATGGTGCAATACAGATACAAGTGAATTATCAAGCCATCAACACTGCATAGTCTGAGTTGGTACCATGGCATGCAATGCACATGACTAACAGAACAAAAGCACACTCCAGTGTCAATCCCGCATGCGCTCCATACCTCGGAAACACAGTTATCGACAGAATTGTCTCACCAGGCTCGGACAGCAGGCTCTGAACTAGCTGACGCCTGCAGAAAACCAAACAAAAAACCTCAACGATCGTCAATCAGCACTGGCAGAAGCAGCCCACTTAACAGAACTCGAGGTTTGCAGCACGAACCTCTTTTTCATATTGTCCTCCACCACGTTGAAGTGGGCACTGAGAGCTCCATAGGGCTTGCCAGGCGTTCCTTCGATCATGTAGCTAGCATACTCGTGCGTCCAGGACGTGTGCGCCAGCCTGCAGACAGGACCCGCTGCAAGTCGTTACTTCACAGCATGCACGCTATTTAAGCTTCGAGAGGCACTGGCAGCACGATGAAATGAAACGATATTGAATGCAAAAGGAATGCACGGGTTGCATGCAATGGTTGGCCCATTCGGAAGCTGAACCACTGACAGTCTGAAAGCTCGGCCAGCATAGCTTCTAGGCTCTGCTCCAAAATGACCATTTAGACAGCTTTTTCTGACGTAAGCATTCAGTATGAGCGCACACATCGTCGTCGAGTTGAGAATCGATGCTTTCCAAGCATCGACAGTGGAGTAGCAGGCAGCACCGGTGCTGATGCACTACCACGTTCCACCAGACCCACCCAGGTAAGTTTGTGCCCTGCAGCATGAAATTATTTATGCCGGTGCAGAAAGCTAATTTGTTCGTGCTGAAATTGATTATTATGACATCATTATTGTTATTATCGTTATTATAAATAGCTGCTCTTCACATCACTGTTTCTTCACATCTCTTAAGCCGCCTGCTTAAGTTTGCCAGTATGTGCAAAGCCGTAAAGATAGTTGGACGATGCCTACAAAAGCTGTAATAAAATTTGAACCCAGCGAAGATGACAGTGATTCTACGGCGTGATAGCCGCTAAGACTCGTCCTTTGCCATATAAAATAGGCTGTTCAAATAGCTGATCCTTCCTTGTATAAGCAACCAAAAAGTTTGCCAAACCGTAACGAGGGCGCAGCCTCTCATGAGTCAGGGAATAAAAAAGGCTTACATGAACAAACAGTCTAATTTTTATAGAGGTCGAACATCTTTAATTAATGGCTTCAATTGCATGCCCGAGAATGGGAACCTACACAGATGACTGAAGACGTCGGAAGCCACAGAACTACTTACACAGCAGCCGAGTAGACAACACGAGAGGGGCTGACATGGCAGCCAGAGAGCGAGAAAACATAAACAAGATCGCACCAAAATCACTCGGTCGCGAACTCAAACTTGTCGAGACGACTAGTTTCCGACAAAATCCGAGCGCACAGGCTACTCATAGACCTGTCACTGATGCCCTGCAAGAGAGTAGTCTCGTCTACGCTAGGTGCAACCTGCCACACAAGCCCGCTAAGATACTACCGGCTGTTAGCCATGAAACCGGCGAAGCTCCGCCCGTACGAATGCGTCGTTCTCCGAGGCTCGGGGTGGGGCTGGGGAGGAGCAACCTTGGCAAAGCAACTTCAGATGGCCGAGCTGAAGACTGAACGGCTGAGAGCCGTCGATTAGTCGAGGGGGGCATGCTGGCTGCTGGCTACTGCCAGCACGTCAGGGTTGCGGCGGCGGCGGCGACGACGCAGGTGCTGCCGTTCGGCACAGCAGCAAAGCTGCGGCTTGACTCACTCGGGAAGTTCTGCTTCCGCCGCTTGCCCGATGTGCTGGAGATACTGCTGCGCCTTGAGACTGAGCCTGGCCTCTCGCTTTTCGTCATCGAGGCAGACGAGCGTGTACTCGACCTGTACGCACATCGCACCACGCTGGCTCGACCGCGGTGGCGGGACGCTACAGCCGGGCGAGCGCTTCCGAACAATGAATGGCCCGCGCGACGGACGGACGCGCACGTCGGGAGGCCGCGATAAGGACGGCTTCCACCTTCGGGCTGAATGCGGCGCTGCCTCTCGCCCGAGCGCCCGCCGAGGCGATCGAAACGAAGCGCTCGGGAGCTTGCAGCGCCGCGAAACTGCCGTCTGATCCGGCGGCGCCGCTCCCCCCCCCCCCCGCCGACCCCGTCCTCTGAGGCCAACTACCGCACCGCGAGCACCGGTCGTCGTGGGAGCGCCAGAGAGCACGCGCCACCGGACTCTCTCTCGCGGCGTGGGAGAACTGCAGCGAGTGCGACAGGTTCGGGCGCAGGGCTAGCGCGGGAGCAGGACGAGCAGCCCGCGGACGGGCTAGCGAGGCGATCGCCGCCGAGCCTTTAGGGAACGGGTGGGTGGTCGCGGCAGTCACCTCGTC
Organism: Cristatella mucedo; assembly: GCA_009760855.2. NCBI lineage: Eukaryota > Metazoa > Bryozoa > Phylactolaemata > Cristatellidae > Cristatella > Cristatella mucedo. The sequence continues at coordinate 7,471,273 of WPIO01000010.1, read as the reverse complement.
TCCGAAGTAAAGCGAATCGTTGGTGCGCTCTTTCAGCCGCTTGTAGATACTGATAAACTGCAGAATTCCATGCTCGCGAACGTGATCGGCGTACTTTTTGGTCTCTTCCCACGTCAGCGGCGTCCCGACGGTCAGTAATCCCATTTCGCGAGTTGCGCCCACCAGGCAGCCGGTCAGGGGAAGCCGGGACACACACCACGGATAGAAATTGCCTCGTCACGACAGTCGGCTCTGGCTGACCCCTCGACCCCAATCACGTGTCATACGCAAGTGCGGCTATTTTTTGCGAGACCCGGAAGTCGATCGCGGTTAACGACATCGCCTATATATATAGTTGTGCGGTCTTTTGACGTTACAGCGAGACTGTGACGTCACGGAGCTGGTGACATCATGGTGTGGTGGCTACGCCGTTAAAGTACGTGCTAAGCGCATGTAATGCACTGTTGGAGCGAACAAGCTCGCCATTGTGGGGGGTGCCTGTTGTTGGCCGAGCCCTGTTGTTGGCCGTGCCTGCCCGAGGTTGTGCCTGGTGGAATACAAAGTACAGTCGATACGGGCGACCAGAAAAAAGACCATTAAACAGCCTCATTTGTAGAGCGGCGGAAGCACCTTAAAAGCTATCGCCGCCACTTGCAGTTGCCAATACAGGATCGCCCACTGCAGCATTCAAACCCACGTCCTCAATATTGAAGAGCGAGCACCTTACCTCATGTGCTATCGCAGTCCTGGTCAGCAGTGAGTCCTGACGGAACTAGCGTCCCTAATGTTACGATGCTGAAGCCGTCACCACCCCTGGCTAGACAGCTACAAAGTCAGCGCGCGGTATTGCGACTGCTGTTAGCCGAACGCCGCCAGAGTCAATACGCTAATTGGTTCCCTTCCGCGACGCGTAGATTGATTGTATTTTATGAGCTAATCATACTGAATTATTCTACATAAGTCTCCTATCGCTGGGCGGCATTTTCCTTGAACTTCCACTGGAAACAGCGTTGGTTCGCTACCGCTCTTTAGATTTGCGGTGGCAAAAGTTTACCGGCATTTTTTGGGTTTGTGATGGTGTAAGTACCTGCATCTTTTTCCTGCTCCATTCTTAAAGTAACTTTGCGCCAAGCTGCACACCCTTCTAGCTCTATTTGAAGATGGCAAGCCAGTAGGAGCGTTGTCAGCATTTTCCAAGGAGGAATATGCGAACCTTCCTGACTGCGATTAAAAGCCGCCGTAGAGGTAATTTCGGACACAAAAGCCGCACGATGCCCTCGAGCCCAATTTTTTTTAGGATATTTTTCATTCGAACCAAGCGTAGTTGCGCTATACCTAAAAAGTCCCGGAAACTGGGTCTCCAAGGAAATTAATAAAAAATAAATATAATTCATTTATATAGCGCCCCAAGAGAACTTATTCTCTATTCAGGCGCTTCACATATGCCTCGGGGCTCGAGCCCACGACCTCAGTCAGACCGTAGTCGGGGCGAGCACCATAACCGCTAAACCAAACTAGCTCCGCCAGGAACCAGACTGCGGCAAAATGTGAAGTAGGCACAGCGCCTTGGCCAATCTCACCGAAGCCGCTATACAGTCGTCCCTCGCTACTTCGCGCTTCGACTTTCGTGGCTTCACTCTATCGCGGTTTTTTGAAATACGTGTATATTCATTAAAAAGTTGATCGAAATAGTGAAAATGATACAGCGAGCTCGTTTGTCTGAGTCAATTAAACACCCGTGTATTACAATTCAAATTAAAATTACTGTACGTATGGAACGCGGAAGAAGACGACGACGCACCTGTTGAAGATACTGCACCACCTGAAGACTCTCTTACTGAAGGCGGGCCTCAGAGAAGCAGTAAACTTGCTTTTCTTTGCTGTGCTGTACATTTCTTCATCTTAACCGCTTCATCACCGAACGCACTATTTTCACAGCTTGGTGTTTGTGCGTAAGAATTGTGTGTGGAATTTTAATACGTCTTATTTTTTCTTATTTTGTCTCATATATTTGGTAATATAAGTGTAATGGTGACTAAAGGGGTTTTATTTCATGTCCGGATGACTCTAATAATGTTAAAAATCGTATTTAGAGGGTTATAAACAGGTTTTCTATGCTCTAACTGCGAAAATATTCGATTTATAAATAAAAAAACCTACTTCGTGGAAATTCGCCTATCGCGGTAGAGTCTGGAACGGATTAACCACGATTAACGAGGGTCGACTGTCAACGGTATTCCTACCTAGGGTGCATATCTGATGACTATCCACGAAACGCAACGGGATAAATGAGTCCGATGGGGTCGCTTCGTTTCGTAGCCAGCTCTCGCGCATTGAATTTTCCGTAAAGGTTAAACAGATATTCAATTCCATTGTATAGCGCTAGAAGAGAACTTACTCTCTAACCAGGCGCTCTTCACACGCCATAGGGCTCGACCCCACGACCTCGGCAGCCAAATGCAAGCGCCTAACCACTGGGCCAAACCGGGCATTTCCGTACCGTACAGTGCATTGTACAGTAGCAATCGTCCTATCCGATTCCGGCGGAACACGGTTGCATCATTATCCAAACTTTGTAAAACAATGGACTTTCGAAAGTCGTAGTTAAAATTGTTAAGCGCAAAAGGAACGCGGTGTGCTTGCGACAAATAACTGAGGGCAGGCCAATCAATGTCTTGTGCCTCCTACAGCCTATATGGTGCAATTAAGTTGAGACCGCCAACCCGAAAGGCATTTATTCCAGGCTGAAAAGTAGGCAAACAGTGAGTATAATTTGTCGCAGAAGCGCTCGAGTGATGCACAATAGCGAGACCGAAAAACCCAGTTATAATAGTAAACCTGCCATCCTCATAACTAGGGTTTCTGGTAGCAGTATAACAGTAACAGTGAAACAGCTGTTTTTCACCCAAAATAAAAAACCCAGTAAACAGCTGTCTTTCTGCTTTGTTTATAACAAAAATTTAAAAAAAGACGACTGAAGCTCCAACGTTTCCAGAAGCATTTTTTAATGTTAGCAATTTTTATGATTTATTTATCAAATTTGCGAAAAACTAAAATTAATGTGCAATTTTGCAGAATTTAAGTACGATATTAATTAAACTGAGCTTGTGGCATAGACAAATATTGGATGTTCTTTTCAGCCACGTCTTCAGTTTGGAAATACGCTGCAAAACGAAAGAATCCAATTATAGAAGAGCTAGGCCAATGTGGACGATGCAATACAACCATCAAATGTTCGGGAAACTCCACAACAACGTTGAAGAATCATCGGAAAATACATGGAATTTATTTTGATAAAGCTGCTGGAGGGTGCCATCCAAGGAAGAGCCAGTGAACAATAAGAGAACAAAAACGATTGCCGATTCCCTGAGGATTCCTTCCGAGTCTGAAGGGGATTGCTACCTATTTGGCCACTGGTGGAATACCGATTAGAGCCATCACCAGAAACAAGTATACATTATATATATATATAGCAATCAATCTCGCGGGACGGATTCAAACTTCCAGCGAACGATAGCGATGTGATGAAGCTGGTGCACGATTACTACGAAGAAAAGAAAAAACGGTTGCCAAAATCGAGGAAAAACTCTAGAAGTAAAGTTTAGCATGACTGTGAAAGAAAACACAACCGTGAGAGAACGTCGATTCTGCCTACTCCTTATCCAGAGTGCTGGTTTTCAGAATCTAGGGATCGCCTTAATGCTCTGTTTTGCAATCCGTATTGCCGGATCGAAATACCACGTACTATTCGACAACCGCCTAGGCTTATTTACAGAAAAATAGGTCAACTGTACATTTTCCAGGTAAGCACAACCGGCAGCTTTTAAAAGAACAACGATTTGATGACCCAGAGCCTCAACGATGCTTAACGTATAAGTTAATTAAGGTACTATTAGTTCATTAAAAGTCTCTCGCTGGCTTCGACTTCTTGGTCTAGGGGGTGTGCACGGGCAATTCATTTTGGCCAATTTGGCCACATGCAGCACTCTGGCAACATTGCCCCAAAATTCTTCCACCTCAAATAAAGACCTGCTACACCATCGCTACATTGCTAAATGCGATAGTTTCTCCACTAATCTCGTTAAATTCTATTTTTGTGACAGGAGAGGTGATAGGGATACATTAATGTCAATTTTTGCTGACAATAATATTGTTAAGCGACATGAACTCGACGGCAGAGATTGGTCCAGTTATCTTGCATGACACGATAATGTCCAATTCTCGTATTTCTTTGCAGACAACTGATTAACATTCAGGGTTTCCTGTAAAAGGAGCACCTCTTTTCCTAGTTTCGCTGTTCACGTAGCCTTCATTATACACAGGTAACAACATGACCTATGCTACCTATCACGAAAGGTAAGTATTACATTATGTGGGGGCTAAGGTTGGGTAGTTCTGGCTTCAAGAACTACAAGTTCTGTGAATCAGCCCTAGAGCCCAGGCAGCCTAATATAACTCATACTCATACTTTTTAGATCCCAACATTGATCCTACTAAATGTCTATATATTTGCTTAGCTGTTTACACAGCGCCGACATCATAGGCAGTAACTAATTCCAGACCATGGCAAGCAATTTCAAGGAATTTCTGATTACGTGAACAGCCCTAAACGGTATGTTGGCCTACGGCACACAACCAAGTATAGACATACGTGGGCGCAAACAAGCACCCACCTACATAAACGAGTGTACATGCACAAGCACTCACTCTCCATCAGACACATTGGAACAGGGATCAACTTGTGAAGATGATGGGGCAATTCTCGAAACTTAATACAAGTAATTTAGAACAAGTAGCAACGATGACAAGAAACAAGCCGAGTGGTATACGACTAATAGGCAGGAGAGTAATCGGTAATACGTGGTATATTCAGCAAGCTGAAAAAATAGTAGAATATGTGGGCATCATCAGTATGCCAATACTCATGATCCTTGGTAGAGAGAACTTGAATTGCGGCCAAAGTGGCCACAGCAGCACCCCTCAAAGCTCCGAGTATGATGGCAGATATCAGTAGTAGTTGGCTTCCTTCGTACATTTTGTTGCATGCCTTTGCCCTCTGCTACAGTTCATATACAAGACCAAAGGAGTTGCCAAAATTTCTAGATATTACTAGGGATTATAAGACTATTGATATTTGGTGATATTTATATTATCGACATATTATTATTTTATACATCTATTGCTTTAATACACACGTATATTTAGTTGCATTATATTATAAGTTTAAATTAGTCTATTGACTTTGCTTTGATTGAGTTCGTCAATCATAGAGACATACAGAAGGGCGTGCACCCTTACGGCTGAAGCTTAAGTAAGGCGAAGGTAACCTCTAAGCAGCCCCTTTCCTAAGTATGCGCCTGAATGGCACATTAAGGCCATGTTGCATGCATGAGCACAACACACTGCTTGAAAACAATTCGCTTAGTAGTAAACAGTTCAACAACCTTCATTGCTTAAATCTTTAAACACAATATGCCAAAGAAATGGATTGCAACAACACTCCTACGATGCCTGTATAAGTGTAACAGACAGACTTGATGACAGTCAACAATACAGCCCATGCCGGTTAGCAACAGCAGAGTGCGCAGCTAATGTTTCATGTTCATGTAATGTCTGTTATGAGCCTCGATCCCAGGCAGTCTACAAGTGGCTGTTCTTGATATACCAGTTGATGCACATTAGAGCTTCCCAGCTATGAGGAGCAGATATCATATCTCAACAGATCTCGTGATCCATCCAGCTGTTCATTGAAAGTCCCACTGTAGGTGTCCCAGTGTAGGTGTTATTGACCTAATTTGCAGCACCCAATTTATGCAATGGGGTCCAAAGGTCTGTTGAAACCACCTCTGCGATTCATGTACTGCCTACAACAGATAACGATTTGGTCAGCTTGAAATCTGATTGCTCTTCAACTACAGCATTGCAGGACCAAAACCAGGACGTACTTTGCTCTCACTGACGAAGGGCACGAGTCATTGACCGGCCGTATTGGCACATGATAATTTGGGTTATAACATAGAGACATACAGCTGGCCGTTGATTGTTGACATCCTTTCACACGCCAAGCTGCCAATGTAATGCGTATGATGGCCTAGCCCACAATGCACATATGATACAAAGCCTCGTAAAGGCTCTGATACATACACTTGTGTTTTGTTATATACATTTTTTTACCTTCAGTATTTAATAAAATGCATGCTGTTATGCGAACTAAGGCAAATCACACTTGTATGCATACTAGAAAATTAATATATTATTGCCAACAATACTCAGCACGGCTAAAACAAGAGTAGCATCTTGTGGCTACCACTAATCACCCTGTTCAGAATCGCAACAAACTAAAATGGCATAACGATGACAGGCATTGAAAGGGTCTGCTTGAATTCACTGCCGTGAAAGAAGACCATGTAGACTTTCACCCTTAACATCTAGAATAGGAACGAGATTATGAGGGGTCGAATTCTGTTAGCTATTTCAATTGAGCAGCTCGTTGTTCATGACTTACATTTTTATAATCTGTTAATAATTTGTTAGTATTAAATGATGGCTTTCACGGAAGATCAGAAAAATAATAACAAGTGTGCAAGTACTAATCGAACAAAAACACGAAACACAAGCCAGGCACTGAAGACCAAGAGCATAGCTGCTAATTTGCTAAAAAGGCAGAATCCTCAAGGCGAGGGGTGAATCTTGATCTTGACTGAACCAGCCAATCATAATAGGCAGCACGTTCATCATAAGAAGCATGCTACCCGGCTTAATGGGCTTTCGGATGGCAGCCTCTTTGCGACAGCCCTGCTGACCCTAAGAGAAAAAACAGGTACGCACACAGAAATCAGAACAATGTCGACAATCAAGGTAAAAAAGCATCAAGACTAACCTGTATCTCCTTTTGGTGCATATGTTCGCTGCACCAATTTCGTTTCCTTGAACCTTCTTGCCCTAAAATGTTAATATAGGGTTGCTAAGTCAAGTTTGATATGGAGAGATGTAACAAACACAGTGTACAATGTGCATATATACACAAAAAAAGCCGGAAGGTGAGATATGTCAAAAGAAGAGTGGCACAGATCTTTTGCGAGTGCTGAGAAGTCATGCTTAAGCATCGAGGGCAAATCTAGTTCCCAAAGGCCGACATGACGTATCATTCTCTTTCTTAATGTCTAGCACAATGACTGCAGATTGGGCTCGCAATAGTGCAATACAAATTGAATCCCACAAAAAGGATACTTTTATAATTTAACAGGATTTATTTGATCATGTAATTTTCCAATGGAAGCATCCATCTACCAGTAAGGCTAGAGGGAGCTTGTCTATTCAGTTAACAGGCGATGAAGCTCCCTGCATTAATTGTAATATGAGGATGCAGTAGCACAATGAAAGTTTCCACTAACCAGATTATTTCACGCCGTGTATACAACTGCTGCATATGAATCATTAGCCCCCTTTTTTCTCTAGATCGGTACAAACTCAAGCTCGCTTTAATGAATAATTCCCTAAGTCCGACATCAATGTGTCCATTGCAATGGCTCTTGGCATGGTCCTAACAATCTTCCAACCAGCTACGTCTTCCAATCAACAATATTTAAAAGAATAACCTCAAAATTGCTGAAACTGTGAAAGCTAAACACTTTACAGTTCGATTTCATGACACTTCATTAAATATGAACAGTTAGGATCCGAACACTGGTTTGCTAGCTGATCTTATCTGTGTACTTACTTGAAGCTGCCTTCTAAAGAAAGTGCTGCCTTATAACCTTTCTAATAACGTTCTTATTTATTGACTAAGAAAATTGTATACATAGTATACACTGCTATGTGTAGCTATCTGTCAGCCAGAAAAAACTTGAAGGACACGAATGTCCCTAATTAATTAACAGTCGTGGAGGGACCGTCCTATCATAACCTAGAGATTCTGGTCAAGATTCATGATCAACAACCTTTCTTAAACTTACAAGCTGGATCAGTCTCCTACTTCTGCGTTGACAATTGTAACTTCGTCTTTTGCTTGCTTATGCATGCTGATGCTGTGCCTGCTGCTACTAACCATATCTAAATTTAGACCCTGTGCATGTCACATCTCACAATGTTATACCGGATGACACTGCGACACTACTAATCATTTGGTCATGCTTTCTTACAGTATCTGCAGAGTGCCTAGAACAAGACTCAGCTCTCCTATGGCGCTAAACAAACGTACTATTATTATTTTGTAACACTATGAATGCCTTTACAGTCAATCCATACCATGCTAACGTCACAATAACCCAGTGGAGTAAATGGCAACAAAATTGCAGTTTTTCCATTACCTTTGACGAGTCGAAGCCTGCAAAGCCCATTAACTTCATCATTTCAATCTCTTCTTCGGTCTTGCCTTCAAAGTCAGTCGCTACAATTAAAATGTATGTTTAGTTTATGTTGCATGTGTGTTTCGTACTATTTAACTACAAACCACGGACTTTATACATGCAATCAATACCACACTCCAAATTCTAGCATTTTGACGTGCATTTGGTAGGCAACACCGTATTGAATTATCTCATGAAAATGACAAGCATAGCTTAAGAACTCAATCTTCAGTTCTGATAGCATTTTTGCAGGCCTACTAGCTAAGACAAAATAAGTGGCTAACGAAGAAGCAACAAAAACAGTAAAAGTAATGAACTCGGACAGTATTCTTAGTGCAGAAAAGCTATTTAAATTAGCAATTAGTCAGAGCATGCTAGCTACTAATACAGGTATAAAAAAACCTTTGTAGAAGGAATAGCATAATGAAAAAAATTACTAGCAAAGACAAAAGCCTTCATGTGTGTACCCACCTTCTTATCTCACCATAATATAAAAAACAACGTTGGAATTCTTGGCTATGAGCAAGCATAAAGTCCTTAGACACCATTGCACAATACGATGAGCCTTGGAAAAAACGGTAATGCAATAACGAAGCATATGGCACAACACACCGCAGCATCATTCTCAGCCCCTGACTCTGTCAATCTATTCTACTGTCTAGGAGCAGCAGTGCCAATGGCGACCCACGGGGTGGGTGGTCTCCTCTCTCTCTCTCTCTCTCTCTCTCTCTCTCTCTCTCTCTCTCTCTCTCTCTCTCTCTCTCTCTCTCTCTCTCTCTCTCTCCACACACGTCACCAACTTGAAAATCGCCGTGGAGAATCTTCGATGAGAAGTCACGATGCTTTATATGTCCGGGTTGGTTTATTTGCTTTGTGCTCTCGCTGTGAATTGTCTTTGTATAGAATATATATATATATATATATATATATATATATATATATATATATATATATATATATATATATATATATATATATATATATATATATATATATATATATATATATAAAGACGATTCACAGCAAGAGTACAAAACAAATAAACCAACCCGGACATATAAAGCATAGTGACTTCTCCACGAAAAAGATTCTCCACGGCGATTTCCAAGTTGGTGAATGAAGCAGCATGACCGGTACCGAGAAGAGCAAGCTAAAACTCTTCTCGGTTGAGCAGAGCAGACCCCAGCCCCAACACAAGAAGCAGAGATCAGAGATATCTGGCACACGCAGAGTGAGAGAGAGAGAGAGAGAGAGAGAGAGAGAGAGAGGAAGAGAGAGAGAGAGAGAGAGAGAGAGAGAGAGAGAGAGAGAGAGAGAGAGAGAGAGAGAGAGAGAGAGAGAGAGAGAGAGAGTCGAGAGTCAATTCAAGAAGACGTCCTTGCCATGCCTTGCCTCCGTGGCACGACCAGCCAGCTGGACTCGACTGGACACTCGGTCCCTCGGAGCCACACAGTGACAGGGCAGCCACTGGCACACAGCAGCCAGTAACTGGTGAGGGGCTGCCATGATCCATCGCTAGCTTAACAGGCCCAGCAGAACTACAAGCGGTTAAGAGTTGCTCCGGGCAGCCACACCGAAGTCTAGCCAGCTGCCTGTAGGAATTGGAGCATGCAAGATCGAGCCATCATTCTAGTGGACATTAGCATGGTAGAAGGGCAAAGACAGAAACACAGACCCATGGATGACAAGTTCATCACTTAACATGAAAAAACGGAATGGATAGAAGATAATGGAAATCGCTTTGGAATGTACTCATAAATGACCTCGAACAGGAGCTGTGGGGCCTGCTGGGCTTCTGCTGTAGTAATTAGCAAAGCACCCTTACACTAATATATGCCTGCCTACAGCAGGTGGTTGGGCAATTGACTTGGCACAGCTTCCGGCCTTTGATGTAAGGATGTTGCCCACCACAGACGAACTCCCCTTTTCTGGTGAGTCAGCCAGCTCATATATGTACACATTGAGGGAATAAAGATTGAGTCTCATTTACGACTCACGTCTGGCTGTGTCTCCGTGAGACTCCACAAGAACAACGGCTGCCGGAGCCATTGTTATACAACACGGGTCATTTCAATTAAATGCTAGAATCTGGTGGAAGCATCTTTTACCGCACCTTTGCAGGGTCTTGTAAACAAGGTGCAAATAAAGAGCAGGGATGTGGAATTTCAGAGAGGGCACACACAACCAGAATGATCTCATATATCAGATCATCAGATATCATACATCGGGCTGTCATAGGTCGGAACCGCAAGCCAATCACTAGCCAACAGCCACTCGATTTCCTGGCTGTACTATAATCCCAAAGAGTCACAAGAATCCTGTCCTTTGCAAGACCCAGAAAAGTGTAAAATAGCACACAACCGTTTGATTAAAACTTAATGAAAAGACCACTTGATAAGAATAAAAGAGGCTAGAGTAGGCTAGAGTGACATTCCCCTATGAACTCCCCAGCAAAGTGAGTTAAACACAATGGCATTCTCACAATAAGAACAGCACGGGTCTTTGTATACTAGTCTAAAATTACATGCTGCGCTCCCACAGTAAGGACCGGTAGTGACGACGAACCTGTAAACTGCTTTGTTGTTGTGAGCTGAGGTGCAGGAATTTCTTGCTTTTCTTTTTCTTTTGACTTTGATCTACAAAACAAAAATATTCCACGTGCATACCTCATTATCAAACAGAGAAAATACGTAATTTGGTCATAGCAGGGGTTGTCCATTCACCTGCTTCGTCGGCGTCTCTCACGGGATCTAGACCTGCTGCTTCTTCTTCCTCGGTCGCGATCACGCTCACGTTCACGTTCTGCACAAAAGAAACAGATCACATTCTTTAAAAGACTAACAACGCTGCCCATGAATGTTTCCTAAAGCAGTATAAGCAAGTGCGTATACTGCTTTAGGAAACATTCCAGCGCGAGGTCCACTGGGTACACTTATCCAAAGAATCAACCTATAACTAGCCACTGTTGCTGCAGCACAATTGAGAACCACTGCAGTCACTAGTGTAGCCTTGTCAAGAAAGTGATTAATAATTGGAGGAGTCAAACACCATTTTGTTTCACTTCAAAAGAAAACCGGGGCTACAAACATGAGTTGCATTCTAGTTAAAGGGTTGATTCATGCCTGCCACCAGGGCTCCAGCCTAAAACCTGTTAGCACTGTGATAAATAGCCACGGAGACAACAATCTACCGTGTGTATTGTGGGGAACGAAAAGCACTGAGCACATTCAGATTTGCATTACTACTGCAGTGTATGAAGCCTTCACTCTGCTGAGCACAGTTCTTTAGTAGAAGCTAGTTCATATCACAGCAGGTCTCATGTCTACATACGGCACTGTGGAACGGAACCCGGCTGGAGTCTGATGGGCCCCAGCTGGTCTGTGGCATTCGGGAAATCACCGTGATCGGACTTCCTTCTCGTCTGTTTGCTTATCCTTGCCACGGTAGGGCTTGTGCAAACAAATATAATCCTGTTGTACACAGATTATAAGAGATATGGTGGCACCGGACAATTTTGCACTTGACCTTCTACGTACACGCAATAATGACGAATCACTCCAGTAGGTCGAAAGCTCAGAATAGCAAAAGCAAAAAACTAGACACACATACGGCAGTCAATCACAAGAAGAAGTCGATCAAAAGACAGTTGGTCATACACTAAAAGGGCCATAAGTATTTACTAACTTAAGATCGGGGATTATTAAGTTTTTGCAAACTAAAGGTAAGACGACCTTTTTACCAAGCTAGCTGCCACGAAAGGATACTTCTGACAAAAGCAGCAGCAAGCTAATAATCTACTTCAAAAAAATGTTACTTTGCCCAATACAAGCTGCAAAAGCAGTAATTAAATATCACAGATGAATGATCTAATGATCTACATCAGCGATTGCCACAAGTATGGATAAGTGGTGCTATATTTGAGCCCAGCCTTATTTGCTAGCTGACTGAGGCTGAGCCTCAAAATTGACTTTTAGAGTGAGTGTCCTTGACTGAATGTGAAAGTGTGTGGGCACGGGAGCACATGTATGTCAATCTGCGTCATATGCGTGTAACCCTTTACATTAAGGGTACATGTCCATACGAGATGTTCAAACTCATTTTTGGTTATGCTTACAAGATAGTTCAAACTCATTTTTGGTTATGCTTACCATTAGCTTTGGTTGTGGTGACACTAATGATAAGGGAACAATGATAATAGGAATAAGAAACTTGTATAGCACCCTAGAAGTACTAAATATCATTATAGGCACTATATACATGGTGTAATGGAAAATGTCAATATGGCTAGTGAAAACATACAGGGTCAGCACTCATCAGCACACTAAGAACAATCAGGTCAGGTTGTGCGATGCCGTGATGTCAGTCAAAAGTGAGCTCCAAGCTTTGACACCATACGAACGCTCTCTATTGAACTCGAGGCTAGTCAATACCCTGATTGATTGAGAAGTAGTTCGGACAGGTAGGCTGGAGCAAGAAAATAACGGGACCTAAAATAAGCAGCAAAACTTTGAAGTCAATATGCTGCTTGATGGGAGCCTGATCAGGTCGGTGAAGAGTGGTGTAGTGTGGCAATTGCAAAATTTACGACAGACATTCCTAGTAGCAAAGTTTTGAACCAACTGCAAACGCCTTATTGCATAGGTCGAGAGACCTTCGAGCAGTGAGTAATAGAAGTCGAAATGGGATGTCATAAATAATAATAATAATAATAATAATAACAATAACAATATAATTCATTTGTATAGCGCCCCAAGAGAATTTAATCTCTATCCAGGCGCTTCACATATGCCTCCGGGCTCGAGCCCACGACCTCAGCCAGACCTTGGTCGGGGGGGGGGGGGGGAGCACGTTAACCGCTGGACCAAACCAGCTCGGTGAGGACCAACGTGGATGTGGTTTCCCTGTCTAAGCATCCCGAATTTTTGCAAACCTGTATCGACTTGGGCTTCATAGTGGTGGAGTGCATTCAGCCCTGATGCAAGTGCACAGGAAGTAAGAATGCATGACTTGCACATCCCGATAGATAAAATACACTCTGCCACAAAATGTTCAGCTTCCACAGCAGCTACTAAGAAAGTTTAGCTACTTAGTACACTGCCTGAATGACACACGGAAATGTAAATCAAGAATGCCAGTCAAAACTGCCGACAAGGCCGATTCCCTTCAGCCAATCATGATGACTGACCAGAATCCCTAGGTTATCACAGGGCAAGGTCTTTCACGATCTTTCCACGACAGTTAATAAATTAAAGACATTCAATTCATGTCTTTAGTTTTGCCCCGTTGACGGATAGCTCTCTCTCTCTCTCTCTCTCTCTCTCTCTCTCTCTCTCTCTCTCTCTCTCTATATATATATATATATATATATATATATTTTTTCTTAGTCGATACGTAAGAACGTTGTAAGGAAGGTCAATGCAGTCCAGCCGAAGTTTTTCTAATCAAAGTAGCAGAACTGACCCCGATGTTGTTCCTCAGATTAAGGAGGATTGTGCTTATTCTAGACAATCTCTGCCCACTCCCTACTTATTAGCAGTGCAAGTACAATGAAAGTAGCAGCATCACCAGAGGTCTTTCCCTACAGGCAGCTGGGTTAATTCCCCATTAGTAGCTTGACAAAGACTGGTACAATTTCTGCTTGAAAGCAAATGTTGACAGACCAAATCTGCACCATGGCACTGCTGCAAAGTTTTAACACGAAGGCATGCACACGGCTCTTTTATGAGATCATCCCGATTATCTTATAGTCTTGAAGACTTGCAAATGTCAACATGAAATATACCCTTGACTAGGAAATGTTTACAACAATGACATGCTATAATCTTACTAGCTCCGTTTCTTTTTAAGCTGAACTACTCAAATTCTGTTTCGGCAGGCTACAGAAAAAAGCCATTCCACCCCTGTAGCTCGTGATAAATTTGACTGCAAGGCTAGTAAAAAATCCCGGAGGTTCAGCGATGTGTCTGCTTTGCTGAATGAGCTGCAATGGCTCATGGTCGATCAACGGCTACAGAGTAAAATTCCTACTGTGACCCATAAGACTTGCCATCGCTTAGCTCCTTCATACCTAGCTTAACAGCTTTATCAGTTTCAGCCTCATCGTACCCTCGGGTCATCTATGGATAATAAATTAGCTGTTCCATTCCTCTGCTTAAAGACCGTTGACCACAGAAGCTTTTGGTCTGCAGGTCCTAGACTAAGAGCTCACATTTACAGTTCTTACAAAAGGACATATATTCTCCAGCTGCTGACTGTGGCACACCCTTTCCAGCCGTCCTGAGCTGCTACTTCCATGCTATTCACTTCCTTGACTACCTGATAGACTCAGATGTGCTTCTCACTTTCTTTGTTGTGTGAGATGAAGTTTCTCGGCTACCGTATCCGAACCGAAAGCCACTTAGGCATTGTTTGCTATAGAAAACTCACCAGCATAACACCCAGTTAATCCCTGTGGTATTGTGGAGTTACAAATGGAGATACATACATTACCTTAAGTCAGGTGGAATATATTAAATCGGATGGAAAACTGTACTGAAAATTCATAAAGACAGAGTGATGGCGATGGTATATTAGGCAATCGTGTTCAGCAGTGGGTGGAATAGCGACAGATATAGTGAATCGAAGCAGCCTGATAAACTTTCTGGAGTTCTTAATATGATTTCAGTTGATAACACGGTGAATATTCAAAGTTTCATGTGTTGATGTCAGAACATCCTTGACAGTTGGCAGCAAGCAAACTACACATCCTACTACTGCAGTCATACGTTAAGTGCCTAGAACAAGATTGGGTTCTCATAAGATGCTATGCAAATGTCTTATTATTATTATTTATTATTATTATAAACTTGCTTCAGCGATGTGCTCAGGCAGTTCATAACGACATGTAGCTCTTATTCATACATTTTATTAGTTAAATGCTACCAGAAAGAACAAGCTACTGCACTTGATCACGTAGCACTTACAGAAAGTCGCAGTTCTTGGCCGTTGTTAAATGAGAATTGCACTTAACATCCTACATTAGTTGTTCTAACCACTAGCACTTCCTAGCTAGTACAGCTTCCAAAGCTTAGTACTCACATGCATACAGTCGGTGCAAGAAAGCAAAGTACATACATGCATATCAAGTCAGTGCAAGAAAGCTTAGTATACACATGCATGCAGTCACTGCAAGACATGGGGTGTCTGTTAAAACAAGCACAGAATTTAGCCAGGTAGCTTTTGCTCTGCAGGTCCTAGACTGTGGAACTTGCTTCCAAAATTCGTACGAAACGACAAGTACTCTCCTTCTGCCGACTATGGCTCATACTTTCCAGCGGTCCTGAGCTGCAACTTCCATGCTACTCACTACCTCAACTGCTCTCCTGACTCTGCTATACTTCCCACTTTCTCTTTGTTAGGTGAGATGAAGTCTGTTGGCTACCGAATGCGTGCCGAAAGCCAAGTCAGGGGATGTTATAACGCAAGACGGGAGGGAGTTTCAGGCTTTGTGAGCATACGAACTAAATGCACGGTCTCCAAAGGATTTGAGGTTTGTACGAGGTATTGGTAAACTATTGGATTCCGAAAAGCAGGTGGTACTATCTTGGCCTGGTGGGGGAGTAGATCTGAGAGATAGGCTGGAGCCAATGAATGAAGTGACCTAAAAGTGAGCGAGTTTGTTTCTGGGCTTTCAATTAACTAACCAAACAAATTTACAGCCACAGCAGCAACGGCCATACTGCAAGGATTTCGTGCATGCCTGAATGCAATAGGACAGATCGTCGATTTTAGGCTGAAGCACACACCTATGGTCATGAGTATAAAACAAGGTATAAGTGACATGCTAAACGCTCCATCCACAAACAAGTGAAGCCGTCACTTGGCATGAGCAGCTGCTGACTGCAAGGGTCTAGTCACAGCTGCCTGCCCTGCTTGGCACAAATACATGTAATTATAACTACTAGCACATTTCACTGTACTGTCAGCAGCATTGTACAGACACCAGCCAATACCTTTGGATCGCCTACGCTCCCGTGATCGAGATCTGCTGCGCCGATGACGGTCTATAAAAAGGACCAAGTTTATGCAACAACTGCCATGAGAGCTGTAAAAAAGACAGAGAACACAGCCCTATTATAAACAGGCACTTCAATAAACAAATGCTCGTGCCGGTTACATAAACAGAGGCATAAGCAGAGGTACCTGAGAGTGGGTTCTGAAGCTTCCTTTATGGATCGAGTCATACTCTGTGCACAATCTGCTAGACATGTGCATTATTGTCAGTATTTACTGTATATTTGCATTTTTTTAAATATGGATGACAAACAGCTGGTCATCTGGTTACTGCATTCTGCCCAATTTACAAGATTAGATATCGCTTGTAGCCACACCTACCGAGAACCGGCACAGTTAACTTCCACTGACTGGATTCACTTCATTTCTTTAATTTGTCTTTTGAGTGGCCTAAGGAACTACGACGACAGGTGTTCGGAATTGCCACTGGGGTTTTACAGTGCATGTCAGTATTCAGCAAGACTCAGCTTCGGATGAGAGTGAAAACAGGCATACAAGAAGCTCTGAGGTTTTTGGGGCCTCATCCACTGCTTGTGCAAGCCTACTTATAAAATGACTTCACCACGACATCCTGACTCGATATTGCTAGAGCACCAACACCAAACGAGCTGGGGCACATATTCGATTTGATGTCGACGATCGTGTTTTCTATACCCACAGGTTTTATTCACAGCCCTCCCAACTTTATCCTTTTGCCCGTTTTCAACGTGAGTTGAAATGGAACAGCAAGTAGCACATGCTGCTTCGTGGTACCTCACATGTACACTATATTTTCTCACTCAATGTATTACCCAAAATCATTTATAATATTACTCATAACCACTCTCCCAAGCACTTTACTGGCCAAGTACATTTCCGTGAAGCTCATCTAAGCATCAAATAGCAAGGTAAGGTTATTTGCCATGAATAGATAACTAATAACTAGATGACTAAGGAAAACACCATGACTATTGTGACTCAGTGGATTGTAACTGCATGACTTATATATTAAAAAGCTTGCCGCTAAAAATCAGACCTGTCAACATATTACCAGTGGCACCTGCACGAAACCTAGGTGTCATGCTCCAAAATGACCTTTCATTAGATGATCACATCAGCTCCACAGTCAAGCCTGCCTACTTTCAGCTATGTAGCATTGCAAACATTCGGGCTGCTTAGGCAGTGACAATACTTCCAAGCTGTTCCATGCATTTTTTTACATCTTGTCTCGACTTATGCTACTTACTGCTTGCAGGCCTACCGGCCTATACAACCAGGTGCTTACAGTTGGTATACAACTCTGCAGCTAGGCTTGTCTGTTGGGAGTGGTGAAGTTGCCTCATTACACCACTTCTGGCCAGACTGTACTGGTTCCTCATCAAACAGTGCATCGACGTCAAAGTTTTGTCACACTTTTAGATTTTTTCATACTCCTTTTCACAATTTATACTCTTCGTAGCATACAATCTCTAAGCACAATCAAAGCTTTCATTTTTATGCAGATGACACAAAGCTGTACCTGTGCTTTGATCCCTCCTTATATGCAAGTACTTCGAAGGTTTATAACTCCCTTACTGGTACATTGCTGACATTTACTCTTAATTGGCAGCAAACATACTCAAATTGAATAATGATAAAACTAAACTAATAGTTAACTCTAAAGCTAGGTTTGTCTATCTGAGCTTTGAAACTCCTCCACTATGTCTCTGACTTCCACCACTTCCCCATCAAACAGCACATCGACTTCAAGGTATTGTCACTCACTTTTAGATCCCTTCATTCTCCTGCTTTGTCCTACCTATCTGAAATAATCACTCCTTAGGCTTCTATAATAGCACCCGTCTTCCGAGTCAAATCGTTAAGCTATGCCTCTAACAAACATCAAATTCAGTGGTGACCATGCCTTCAGTTCCT
This sequence comes from Cristatella mucedo, assembly GCA_009760855.2. Lineage (NCBI taxonomy): Eukaryota > Metazoa > Bryozoa > Phylactolaemata > Cristatellidae > Cristatella > Cristatella mucedo. Next base: position 7,453,001 of record WPIO01000010.1, on the reverse strand, counting down.
GTGTTCCCAAAGCCGGAAACTCGATACCTATTAACACACCTGTTTATTACAGCATTAAATAAATAAAAGCCGATTTAACAGCCTCTTTTGCATAGCGACAGAAGAGGTTTTACGGCTATCACCACCGCTTGCAGTGGCGATAAAGGATCGCCCACCGCAGGATTCGAACCCACGACATCGGGACCGAGGTCGTGAAAAGCAACCGCCTTACCTAGTGTGCCATCGCGGCTTGGGTCCTTGTCCTTTAAGTGCTTTTGCATGCTGACACTGTGCATGCTGTGACTAACCATATCTACATGGTAATCCTATGATACCACATCTAACAGTGTCATGCTTGATGACATTGCGTATGTTAACACTAATCATTTGGTCATGCTTTCGTTACACCATCTGTAAAGTCCCTAGAAAGAGATTAAGTTCTCTGAGTGCACTATACAGCTGTATTATTATTATTGCATCATCACATTCCCTGACTAACGATATTCAAAAGAAAGCTAAAAACCACATTCCTCACAGCATTTTGCTCCCATAAATTGTCCTTTCTGCATGCTGAAATTGTGCACATTATCATGTACCAGTTGAAACACAGCCTTTCCAGCCCACTAAAGTGCCTAGAAACTTATTTGTCTTAGGGGGCCTATGAATTTGATCATTTTTATTATTTGGATATTATTTTTATCCAAAAGTATGGTCAGACTATCACAGCTGGTGCTAGGCCCAGCATGGTACTGAGCATGCAAAAGGGAGGCACCTGGATCTCCTGATCGTGGCAGACCGCCACTTTTTCAATCCAGCACGACATATTTAGTATGGAGTATTAAGCAAAAAGCGTCAATTGTTTGGCAACTATTTCAAGCCACGAGGGTAACTATGTATCGCAGATACTGGCTGACTGAGCTCGTGGCAAAGACGACCGAAATGAGCGACAGCGGATTTCGGATGCTGCAAAAACTCCCAGGATATGATTCAGCGCTATAGAATGACGGATATTTATCTGGCGTTGTGGGTTTTGCAAGTTTTTGATAACTCGCAGCCGCTTGCGGGAAATGCAGCGAAACCAGGACATAAGTACAAAGGTAGCAACGACCAGGTTCAAAACGGGAATAACTTAAATAACTCGGAATCTAAGCTGAACTGCTGTGGCGATCCAATAATTGTTTACGAACCACCGCTCAATACTACCGGACAAGCGTTAGCGCGAGTCAGCTAATACCGCGCGGTCTAAGCTTGGTCCCGAAGAACGACACTACATGCAAATGCCGAGATAGAAAGTATGCCAGGGTAACCACTTCGTAACTATAACCACTTCGTAACTAGCAGCGGGCTTGATCAATGCTTGCGCTTACCTCTACGGGCGGGAGATCGACTTCGGCTACGGCTTCCACCCATCGTAGTACAGACAGCCTTCAGCCTAACATTGGACTGGATACGACAGCGGACCCATTACTTAATCAGATAGCCGGAAGTATCAATACGGATGTGGGCGATGATAAAACATTTCACAGATATATAATAATAATATTAATAATAAATCTGTATAGCCTCAGAGTACTGAATCTCTTTCCAGGCACTTTACAGATGCTGTATAGAAAGCACTACCAAATGATTGGTGGTAACATCAGCAAGCAGCAGGCACATTGTAAGCAGGCATATGCACACGAAGAACGAATCACAAAGACCCACTAAATGCTGTAATAAACAGGTGTGTTTTAAGCTTGTTATGTATAAGGGTACGGGCAATGACCATTGGTGTTATGCTGGTTATGCTGCGCTCGACCGTGGCCAAGGTCATACATACGAACCAAGAGCTTAGTGGGACCCCCTAGTCGTACGTACCTACAGAACGATATACAATGATCTGTATGCTTGCTTGTGTGGGAGTGCATGGGTATGTCCATGCATGTACCTGTATGTGTGTATGCATCTGTGTATATGTGTGTGTGTGTGTGTGTGTGTGTATGTGCGTGCATGCATAAGTGTACAGTTGCAGTCAATTAGAATAAGTTCAGGACTCCTTACTCTCTCTGCTAGTGCTTGTTGTGCAGCCCCCTAGTGCTACAATTGGTTGCAGAGAAAGCTTTCCCAAGATGGTCACTGGCTGAAATCGGAAAAAATAAGAAAAGAAAATTAAAGAAGAAAAGTAAGTTTGTGCTGGATAGATTCTGTATAATCTTAGGGATTTCACTTACAAGGTAAAGCTATCCAGCCACTGGGCAAAGCTCTGCCTTACCTGTATTTCTATGGACAAGCCATGAGCGCCATTATACCGCAATGGCTCATTAGGTAAGCCGGTTGCTTTTCACGACATCTGCCCCAAGGTCGTGGGTTCGAATCCTGTGGTGGGCGATCCTTTATCGCCACTGCAAGCGGTGGTGATAGCCGTCAAGGCTCTTCTGTTGCTATACAAAAAGAGGCTTTTAAATCAGCTGGTATTTCGATGGGAGGAAAAGGCAAGTGAGGCTTTGGTGGACTGAGGCTTGCTTACCGAGAGTCGGGTAGCAGATGCCCCTACGTTGTGCATGTCGAGATTTAAAAGTTAGACCATTGACCGAAGAAATGCATTTTTTATTACCCTTTCGTTGGACCAAAGGGTTGCCCTCGAAATGGGACACTAGCATTATAGTGTACTGTCACACGGGAATGATTTTGGGACTAATTATTGCTAGACGGAGAGATAACTCTGCCACTAAGGAGGACATCAGAGAGAAGGACTGAACATGTGTCCGAATCTTTATACATTATCATGTGCATATGTAATAATAATATCCTATATATAAGATATTTTATTGCACCTCGAGAGAACTCAATCTCTTTCTACTTACTTTAATATGCTGTAAAGGATGCATGTCAATGTGGCTACTAATAACACTTGCAGCAGCACTCATCAGTATCCAAATGACAACTCACACGAACCCAGACAGGATTCTGAGGAACATCTGCGTTTTTAGCTTCTTTTTAAATGTCATCAGGTCAGTGGAAGTCGTGACATCATTTGGGAGGAGTTCCAGGATTTGGGAGTACATGAACTAAGGAGCCCGGTCTCCTCACGATTTGAGGTTGGTTCAAAGTACAGCTAAGCAGCCCGAGTCAGAAGAGTAGGGGGTGCAATGCCTCGCTAGATTAGGAAGTAGTTCGGATATGTAGACAAAACAAGAGAATAAAGGGACCTACAAGTGACTGACAAAGCCTTGAAGTATATATATATATATAATTTATTTGTATAGAGCTCCAAGAGAACTTAATCTGTATTCAGGCGCTTAACATATGCCACGGGGCTCGAGCCCACGACCTCCAGACCTTGGTCGGAGCGAGCACCTTAACCACTTTACCAAACCAGCTCGGCGAAGTAGATGGGAAGCCAATGCAGATCGGCAAGAAGTGGTGTGGTGTGGCAAATACGACGTTCGCAACAGAAATGCCTGGCTGCAGAGTAGTCCAAAAACTGAAAGCCTTTCTAAGGAAGCTCCCACTGAAAACTGGACCTGATCCATTGCAGTGCAGTGCCAGCGATGCCCAAGCGAGATGCATGAGGCTCAGGAAGGACTTTGATCAATTGTATGGAATGCTGCCGAAAGATCAAGCAGCACAAGCAGAGGCTTGACTCAAGTCTGCATTCCTGAGAAGGTCGTTATACACCATAAGCAATGCTGACTCTGTGGATTGATTTGCTCTAAAGCCAGACTGGAACTTACTTGCTAGGTTTGAGGTCTCAATATAAGAGTTCAGTTGGTCTGCCACAACTCGTTCCAGTGTCTTTGATACGAACCAGAGAAGAAAGACTGGACAGAAGCTACTCAAGTCTTCTTAGTCTAGTGTTGCTTTCTTAATTAGTGGCCTAACTACAGCTTTTTTGAAAGGTGCATGGACATGACCTGAGGCTAAGGAATATCTATTATGTTAGTTATGCCTTGCAGCAGCAGATCTAAGCATCGTAGAAGTAGGACAGTGGGAATAAGGCCCAGAGGGCTGGCTATCTTCTTTGACTGGGAGATGAATTTCAGGATAGGGTCACGTGTGGCCTCCTTGAATGTAGACATTGAGGTAGTGCACGGAATCGGTGGACGGGAATTCTTTGCTGATGTAATTGAGGGACAGGAGTTCAGAGGGGATGCTGCAATCTTAGAGATGAATTTTCTGATCTTGTCTATCTTGCTGACAATAAAGCTAGAGAAGCGATCGGCTACGTCTGTCTGAATAAAACTAAGTTCGCTCATAGCTAGTAAGTTGATTGTAGCAGCATTCAATTTGAAAAAGTTTGTTGCCATTTAAGTGCAAAGATCAGTAATGCATGCTGCATGGGTAGCAGAGTGGGTTTTCACTACAGGGAGGTAGGGAGAGATCAAAGAGTAGGTATACCTGTGTGTCATCTGCATAAAAATAAATACCTATATTGTGCTTGGCGATTAAATCCACAACAGTGAAATTCTATGTTGTGAAAAGCAGTACATAAAGCACAGGTCCCTGCAGAGACCCATACTTTAGAGCTTCTTACATTGACAGTTTTGAGTTGATATCAATGCTATGGAGTCTCCCACTGAGATGGGACTTAAACCTGTGCAGTGCAGTGCAGTGCCAGTGATGCCTAGGCAAGATAAGATGCTTTCGAGAAGGATCGTGATCAATACTATGCAAGTTCCTGAGAAGGTCGTTACACTCACACAGGCAGCAATGTTGACTCGATTAAGTGATTAACTCTAAAACCTGGTGGAATTTATTATTTACTAGCTTTGAAATTTCGATTGAAAAGTTTAGCTGGTCTGCCAATAATAGTTAGTCTTTGATAGGAGCTGAGGGGGACTTTTAGGGAACCTGGGCTGAAATTGCTTTACTTATCTTGGTCTTACGTTGCCTTCTTACTGAGTGGCTGCACAACTGACTTTAAAATATGCAAAAAAAGACCTGAAGCTATGGGCATAATTTTTATGTTAGTTGTTTAGGGCAGCAGCAAGTCTATGCATCTCAGAAACGGAACAGTGGGTGTAGGGTCTACAGGACAAGTATTTATTTTAGTCTGGAAGATTTAACTTCGAGATGAGGACACTGGTGACATGAGGTGTCTGACTTGAAGGTGGGTATTGAGGTGCTGCATATATTGAGGTGCTGCAGGGGAATGGAGGGAGAGGAGAGCATTGGGTATTTACTCTCTGATTGAATCTATATTGCTGACAAAGAGACCGGAGGCGTAATCTGCTAGATCCCCACAAGGATCACAAGGTAAGGTGCTGAACTGGGAGTGATTAAAGATATGGTTGATGGTCAATATCAGCATTTTCGCACTGTGTATCTGGGATTCGATTATGTTTTTATAGAAGCTGGACTTGGCCCTCTTGTGTTCTTGGCCCTAAGTGACTTGGGGTAGTTAGTCTGCTAGACCCTAGGTAACACGGGCTAAAACTAGCAGGCTGGCAGGCTCCAACGAAGCTTGCAAGCAAGATGTAGTAGATAGCCTGGCCGTTGAGACATCTAACCGCAAGAAGCATATTATATAGCTGAATATGCTGCTCAGCCTGAAGCCTAAAGGTTATGATGGTTATGCCAAAGTGCATCTAAACCACGGCTAGCCGCCGACTGTGCTGATGTTGATTAGTTGACAGCTGAAGTTAGGCTTGAGAATAGACGGCACAAAACAGCTGTTGGTCTTCAATCACACTAACACTGGGGAGCCACATACAAAATTGCACTTTACGGCTAAACTTGCATTCAGCATATTTCACCAAATAGGCACAACTGTGATTACAAAATTCGCAATCCACCAATAGAATGGAAGCAACCACATTACCATAAGTATATCCATCAATAACGATATATTTAAAAGTCAGATTAACACATTCAATGACGTTGGCATAGCCATTTTACCAAAGTATCACATGTCGTATAGAATGTCAAATTTAGACGACTGGATTTTGCGGCGACTGCTCCAACGGGGGAAGAAATGGAGCTGGCTAGTCCTTGGTACTATATGTTATACCAATGTAAAAGGGCTACCACAAGAAAGGCATCGAAGTTCAGGATCGACCTGGCTGTGCGTTCGGTGTCTCTCCTTATGTCGGACTTGTGAAACCCATAGGAAAATTATTTTGCAACTACAAGCATCAGTTCCCTTAATCTTGATTAGTCCTTGTAACGGTAGCCGGCTGTAGGCATGGATTGAAGAACTTGATGAGACTTCGAGCGGTTCCACCAGCTGATGCAAAAGCCCACACACCCATCAACAACACATTGACATAGGTGACTGTCAACGTCGCAGAGTACACAGGGGGTGACTGTTGGTTGAGCAGTGTCTGCAAATATAAAAAAGTTAATAACTTTGACGATAAATATATGTATGCAGTAATCGGCATGCACGATTGATCCCATTATTCGATGCAATAGCTGCACATTCCATTAAGAATTGCATAAGGCAAGTGACAAGTTGGCATCTGAGCTTGCCTATCAACGAACAAAGCAGGATTTAGCAGGCACAATTACAGGAGCTATGTACATACCCAGTACAACACACGGGATCGACTGCTACCAAAACTAGATACACCCACTGAACCATTAATAAATTTGAAATATTCTTCGCATGCTTAAAACCACTTAATTTAAACAGAGGTGCCTCTTCAAAAACTAGATTGCCTCAACAACGACAGAGACCACAAATCTGTCCGGTAAGTGGTTTACACCTGTTTTGTGCTATAATAAAGCAAATGTCACATAAGTACACCAGTACAACAGATATGCATCCAGCAACTATCTTAACAATGCAGGACAGTACATACACTTGAGCAAAAAATCTCGGCAATCCCTAATTTACGATGAGTGGTGAGCGTCCGGCCGTGAATCATTAAACCGAAGCATAATGAATGAATGCGCCCAATAAAAACAGCTCCTTTCATGATAGCGTTTTCATATATGAGGGTAGCCAGCAGAAAAAGCTGGAGAGAATGTGTCTACAAACCTAAGCATTTATTTACAAATGGCTGATTTCTACATTTTATAGCAAGCTAAAAACTTATGCATTGCTTGCTTCTGGCGGTACTTCGGGGTGCACAGTAACACGAATGCTACAGCATACCAACTATTCTTGTTTAGTATCCTCAGGCTATCGCCATTCAGTATGCCTAAGACCAGGGAGTATGGAAAGCCAATTTTTGACATTGCACCAAACAAGAATAAGCAACTTCGCAATTGCTAAAGAATTGAAAATTGGTGAGCGTATGGTAAGGCACAACCTGAAGAAAATGGCTCTCCAAGACTGGTACCATAGGTAAAGCATAGAGACCTGGCCACCCTCGAGTCAAGATAACTATGAGGACAGACTGATAAAGATAAGCTTTGAAGCATGGCTTCACCACTTGTGAAGGTTCATGCTCAAAGCCTGAAGGATGCTACTAATGAGCTAGTTGGTTGGGATACGATTAGGTATCGACTAGATGAACAGATAATGTTAACATGAATCGAAAAAGGAGCAGAAGCTGTCTGTCAAGCACGAGGTGGTTTGTTTGCAGTGGGAAAGGGCATGAGCACACTGACCCACGAAGACTGAAGCAAATTCGTACAGAGCGACGAATGTAAATTCCCAATTTGTAATAACCGCAAACGTAGGCAATACAAAACATCGTTGGTATAATGAAGGCTTCAAAGATAATTTCCTTCAAAAGACGGTGAAAGTTGGTGGCAAAGAAGTCATGGTCTGGGAAATTTTCTGCAGAGATGGGCTAGGTATGCTGCATCGGGTACTAGGTATCCTGAAGCAAGGCATTTATGTGGACCTATCCCAGAACGTTGCCGTACCTACTGCAATGAGGCTTGGCGGTTATTTTCTAAAACAGTAGTGGCACTAAGCACACGGTTGAACATATTAGATATTTTTGCGCTATGCTTTTGAGTTTGGTTTAGAGCCCATTACGCTAATGGAACACTCGATACAATCTCCGGATCTGAATCAGACTGAGCATCGCTGGGATGAAGTGGATAGAATGAAAGCTCGGAGGACAGCGGAGGCCCAGAAGTTAGGAACATGCCATTACTGATTACGGTGGTGCATCTTCACTACTGAAAATTTTCTTACATGCTATGTAGGCTTATTTTATGTACAGTGCCTGATTACAGCATGCTGCACTAATATGTGTTCTACAAAATTGGAACTTTTAGGGTACGGCTGCCATTTTAGGTAGCCTGCCTGGCTGTAACTCTTTTGCACTCGAAAGATTAAAATGACATCGGCAAAAAGCCGGTGTTACAAAAAGTGGCAGTAAAAACAGTCCAAAGAATAACTTTGCAGGGCACACACAGACACACACACACACAGACACACACACACAGACACACACACACACACACACACACACACACACACACACACACACACACACACACACACACACACACACACACACACACACACACACACACACACACATATACACACCTCAGCACTACCAGATACACATGCAAGCATACGGACACACATGTTGGGTGCGTGCATGTGAACCAGGGACATGCTCAAAACACACTTTGCTTTCTTATAATACTGTCCATGATATTCCAGTAAAGTAGGTGCACGGCGGAAGCGATGCGTCAGTTGCTCTTACCACTGATGAAACGATGAGATGTGATACAACCACAAGACACACCCCAAGAGCCTTTTTCCATGCTTTCTGGGAGTCAAGAGCACTGCAGAACACCACTCCCCAGAATATGTGTAACATGACAAACGCTGAGCTCATGAAAGCTATAAAATAAATTCGTAGTCGTAACTACATGACAGAAGCTACCAAGGCAAAGGCAAAGCAAATTATACGATTCGGGAGAGAGCAATATTACCTGAAATCAAGAAGAAGTATTGGGAGTCACCCTGGATTCCAATGGTTCCTGGACCTTTCATTTCCCGTAATATGTTTACGAAGGAGAATGCACAGCTGATAATACCAAAACCGAGCCCCGAAACTGCAATATAAAGCAAGGAAGATTTAGCCCAGGGGTAAGGTGCTTGCTCTTCACGATCCAGGTCGTAGATTCGAGTCCTGAAATGGGTAATCCTTTATTGACTGCTGCTAGAGGTGGTGATAGCCGTTAAGACTCTTCTGCTGCTATATAAGATCTGCTAACATTTCTTCTATTTCTTACATTAAATCAATGACAAATCAAACAATGTATAGGACTATGGCTTCAAAACACAAATGGCATATATACTGAGTTAAAACGCCATGTACATATACCTAAACATACATCAGATGTAGCACCAGATCAATGCAAACTCGAGCACAAAAGTATCTGTTCCCCTTCTTTAGGTCATCTTGCCATCTAGTGTCTAATTGGGTTAATACTAATTAGCCTGCACTCGAGCCAAAAAGTCTTGGCTACCTATTGTCTACGATGGATAGTAGGCATCAGGAAGTGAACCATTAAACCAAAAGCACAACGAACGAATTCATCCAAAGAAAATGGTGCCTTTCACGATGGCAGTTCTCATAAATTAGTGCACAGAACAAAGAATAACGAGAAATGCATCTTCAACCCTTCAAATTTATTTTCAAATGGCATATAACCACATTTTATAGCACCTAGAAAAACGACTGCATTGCTGTTTTTTGGAGGTACTGAATCGTTCAAAGTAATGCAAATGCTACAGCACATCGACTATTCTCTTCCCCTAACCTCACACTATTGCAAATCGGCACGCTTAAGACCAGCGAGTTGACTGCCCTTACGTAGTGTAAATTGCGGGCATTGCACCAAACGAAACGTAGCAACGTTGCAATTGCTAAATAATTTCGAATTATTGAGACTGCAGTGATACAACCTGGATGTCAACGACCGGTACCACGGATGACATCGGCCGAACAGGTGTGATGCAGTCTGCTCACACAGACTGATAATGAGTGATATTATAGGCATCATTTCACCCATAGCGAGGGTTCATACTCAAAGCCTGCAACTTGCTACTAGAGAGCTACTTGGTAGGGATACAATTAGGCATCGACTAGACGAACAGGTTACACTGACTTGGATCGAAAAAGAAGGAGCAGTAGTTGCCCGGCAGGCATACGGTGGTTCATTGCCAGTGGGCTAGGGCGAGAGCACATTTGGAATCCTGGAAGACTGGAACAAATTCGTAAGAGCAAATTCAAAATTTGCGGTAACCACAAACATAGGCAGTACCAAGCATCGTTGGTACAGTGAAGGCTTTAACGATAACTGCCTTTAGATATTTTTCTGCAGAGGGATTATTGTCTGAGGATGCTTCTGTATCGATCGGCTAGGCACCCTGCATAGGATATGAAGCCTTATGATGCAAGACGTTTATTTGAAACTGCTCTAGAATGTCGCAGAAAATAGTTCAATGAGGCTTCGAGGATAATGTTATTTTCCGACAGTGTAATGACCCCAAGAACATGTTTAAGCATGTTCAAAAAATTTTTGTTTGCAACATGGTTGGGTTTGATTTAGGACCCATTATACTAATGGAGTGGCATGGTCAATTTCTAGACCTGAGTCCCACTGAGCATCTCTGTGATTAAGTGGATAGATGGATCATAGCACATGTTGGTCGTATTACATCTGATGACTCACTTTTCTCAAGTCTACAGGACGTTTGGAGAACAAGAAAGCCAGATGCACGCAAACACTTAGTCCGCTCTGTACATCGAGCAGCTCAAACAGGTTAATGCTAATCGTGGTGGTGAACTTCACGTTGGTGACTTCACTTTACCATTACATGCTAATAAAATTATACTGAAACTTGCTTCAATGCCCTGTAGGCTTATTTCATATATCGTGCATGGTTACAGGCACATTGCAGCAGTAGTGTGTATACTAGATTTGGAACTTCTAGGGTTCAGCGTCCATTTTAGGTAGCCTCACAGGGACTTTTGTGTTCGAGTGAATAATACTCTTTCCACAAGAGTTTGCTCAATTGTAACTCGATGCTGCTGCTGTGCAATGCCCAAACGAGGTGCATAACTACTGCATTGCTGAAGACAGCAGAGCTCAGAGCAGAAACAGCTTGTCAGGGTCAACCTCGTGTAAAGATTAACAAAACAACACCCATTATTTGTGCAGCTTCGTAGGCAGCTTTTCCAATTTACTGCCCCTAGCCACTTTGTGACATCCCGTTATGGCAAGAAAGCAGCCGAGAATCGACCCTAGTCCCAGTGAAAGTAGAGCATAAGGGCACAATGGTCCTCGTCTCAATTTGGGCCCTATATACAATGCACATACTCGAATCCTCATGTTCCACAACATCACTATCTCGTTATGTTGGCATCCAAAGACATTTACTATCCTAGGACTGAGAGCAGAACCGCTGTCCCCCCACCCACGTGCTAGGGCTCAAATGACTTGAGCTGCAGAGATATATATTCCACAGCACTCGGGGCTTATGGCATTGACTTCAGATTTCCATCCAGATGCTCGAGACAAATGCCGGCACTGTGCCTGAATTATTAAGTATTTATAACTATTATTGGCTTCCGAGCTGCCACCACTACGATTACTGTGCTGGCCACCATAGGCAGTATTCACTGCCCGAGTTGTCTGCCGTAGAAGTGATTTGCCTCGAGCAGGGATCGATCTTGTAATCTCTCGTTTACCGGCCATTGCTCAGGCAATTGAGATTGAGAAATAAATTAATAGCCCATATACGAAATGTATCAAAGCCACACTAATTATTCATAAGAAACACATGAAAATTCCCAATTATGGTGATCAAATTGCATTTCCACCTTGATGAACAGTTGACACAGTCAGCAGAATGCTATTTGCAATCTCAAATCACACCACAGGGTTTATAATTCTTAGACATGAGAGAGAGAGAGAGAGAGAGAGAGGGAGAGAGAGAGATTAAGAGTCAGGAAAGTAAAAACAAACAAGGCACCATATCTTCATGTATCTGTATGATATCTGTGACCAAGTACTTTTCAATGTAGCACCCTTGGCTAAAGCACGTGTATGACATCACTCACACACTTTGAGGAGGGCGACAGTTTGACCAAAAGAACAGCAATTTACTTTAGAATGATACATTGTATGCTCTTTATCATGCAAAATAGTGCTATGACATCCCAGCAGAGTGCTTAATGCTATACATACACTTCATAACAAAAATCGCCACAGCAACAGTACTGGCCACTATTTGATTGCTAGTTGCATTTTCTTCGATTGCATGAGCACTAAAACTGCTTACAGCATTCAAACATGCTTACTATATGCAATCTAAAAGCATAGATTCCGTTGGTTCACAGTAGTTAAAAAGAGGTAGCCATGCCATGATTCCTTACACATCTAACTCGCTCTGGCATGGGGGTCAAAGGTTAGCCAGTCTGTTCCACAGCTGTACTAGGCTAGAGTCCATATATTTTTTCCGGCAAGGTTGGCAACCGACAGGTTGCCAAACGAGGTAGGCCGATCCCCCACGTTAGACGTTGGTCTATATCATCATATAGATGATCTATTGGGATTAGATCCACTGACTGGCTGGCCCATCGTGTCACTACCACCCTGAACTAGGCAAAGAGGTGCCTTAACAGTGTCAGCTGGTGCCATAGTCTTGCAGCCAAACAATGATTCTCATGCAGTGTGTTGGAACTATAAAGTCCCAGTTCTTGAATGACCCGGACGCATAGATATTGGTCCACCATAACCTCAATACGATGCAACCCCTTTTGTAGAAAAGCATAGCCAAATCATGACTAATTTGCTGTTAAGGTCGGTTGCAAGAGCTCAGCCTAGTATCTATCCTTTATCGTTCCATCAGACTGCCAGACTGTGTAAACTTACTCTGATAATAAGTCAATTAAAAGTTACTCCATACCTCTGGTGTCCAGTGGACATGGTTGGCAAGCAAATTGCAAGTAATATGCTGCACACCTGATGGTGTGCAGAGGCTTGCATTGAGCTACTCCTCGGAAGATGCCCCTAGTTGCTAGCCTTCAATTGACTGTTTTATTGCGAATATCTGCAATCTGGAGCCTTTGTCCCATCTCCCGGCTGCTATAGGCCTGCTCATACAGCAATACTACTATGAAAACATTGCATAATGCATGCGATCCGATCTAGCCATAACTGGATATACTATTGATACAAGCTCTCCTTCCTCATCAACTCAGAATTGATAACTTTGACGAAAAGCAACACAATAGGACAAAATTGAGACTGACTGGAGGGCATTAACCCAAAAAATTTCAGCTTCTTCCAAAAGGCGATCTAGTATTGCTTAGAGGTATGACGAGCATATACGTCTGGCCAGCTCTCTGATCTGAAACCTGGGGCACATAGCAGAAAACTCACTAGCAACAACACTTTTGCTGTCAAAAACCATGGCAACGGCAATATTTTATATACCTCCTCTGGCACTAGGTATCACTAAAAGCCAAGGATATGCCCATCTCGAGTGGAACATTGAGCACTGATCGATCGCCATTCCATGAAGTTAAACCCGCACATTCATTACTGAAGGCTGACACCTTTTAAATCGCACATGTATAAATGAGCACATAGAGACAACACTAAGTAATGTTTAACTGTATCCTTATTTCCGAATAGTAAGTGCTATTTATTATTAGCTTATTCATCAAAAGTATGGAAAATACCCATTAGTACCCATAACTTGGCTTTAGAGATCCGGAGATTAATGCATTTGAAATGTACTTAGTTTTCATAACATTGCAGATATAGAGATACAGCTATGGCCAGAAGTCTGATCCCAGGTAAAAATCTTCATATTTTTTCTAAAACGTGTTTTCGTACATAAAAAACATGTAAATCATAATGCAAACAAAATCAACCGAAACAACTGTGAGAACTTACTGCAAGAACGTCCCCCTTAATGACGTTATAACAGTATTTAGCACCAGGTATTTCACAGCAGTAAGTGGAAAATCAGAAAGCGGTAGCAATGCGCAGCTGTAAGTGTAAGCCACATACCATTTCGCAAAAATAACACAAATTAGATATAATTGCACAAAAACCAGTGATAACGTGATACACTATTTAAAATTGATAAATCTGGCAACGAACAGACCAGGTTCTCACTTTTATTATAAACTCGTGAAAAGAACTACTATACCCACCCAAACCATGCAGCTGAACCTACGAGTGATTCATAGCAGACCACTGTTACTCTGAATCATGCAGAACAGGTAAGTCCAAACCATGATACTCAAGAGTTTGCTATTATGAACGAAAATTCAGCTGATGACTCAGCAGTGTTTTAATTAAAAAAAAAATGTCAACAGCTACACTCAGCGCAAACAATCCTTGAGTTATGACTGGTACTGCTGTGGCTGCAAATTCGTTCGGGTAATAAGAGGATTCTCCATGATACCAGGTATATGTAAGTTATGCGAAGCATTTGAAAATGTTTATTGACAGCCCAAAAACAAATACATATGCTTTTGGTGTGCATGTGCTTAGTGTGAGTCATGCTGCCGATACTTTATGACCTCCATTTTCTGCCCAGGAATAGAGGCCGTCAGCTTCTGCATTGTCCCTTCTGCTGTAGCACATTCCACTAAGCCTGAGTTTTACTAAAAAGGTCGGCTACGGGTGTAGACCAAACACCTGTGTAGGCCTGGCCTCAGCTGCCAGTCACTATTGCTCCATGGTCGTTTTATAGGGTTCAGATTGGGCAAATGGCTGAGCCGGTTCAGATTGGGCAAATGGCTGAGCCACTGCACCAGCACCAAACAAGGATTCGTCAAAAATAACTTCACTTGCCTTACAGTCTGTCAAGGGTCGTTATCTTGCTTCCAAATGTAATGACCCCAAATGGAGCACTTGAGCATCAAAAATCTTCACATCAAAAATCCACTGTTTTTTTTACCACAATGACTTGAGTAAAGTACTCTCCGAAATCAAGAGTGGAGTCGACACCGGTGGGGGAGGCTTTGGCCCCCCCCCCAGCTGCCACTAGAGGGCCAATTCGAGGAGGACCCCTTTAAGAGTGGTTGCGAACGGAGGAGACTGACCTGCCAGCAGAGAGAGGAATGCAGAAGGAATCGTGCAACCTGCGACTCGCCAGGCAGGAAAGGAAGCTGAGCTTAGGGATCGGGCTTAGCCAGGTGCAATTCACCAAGACCTGGGAGTCTGACCCACGTGCTGGAGCACGTGCCAAGGCTGATCAGAAATAGCCTGGAATCGAACAAGTGAGACTATCTGATTGATGAGGGTCGGACTGATAAGACATAGACCGAACGGAGGGTTGTCCAGAGCCCGTAAAACAGCTGATTCTGCCAAAAGCCTGTAGGAGCACATAGATGAGGCTTGCCCACTCTGTTCCACTAGATCAGAGAATAGCTGATCAACCTGCGTGGTCATGGGGCACAGCAGTGGCATAGACAGCAGCCATTGGGTGCTGGATGCCGGCCCCGACTTGAGGCAACAGACCTGTCTGTTGCCCGACGAGGCGGAGATGGATGTGAACTCAAGAAACGTGACTCAGGAGGCCGTGAGCATTAGGCATCAGTCGCACGAGGGATCAAACTCCTTAAGCAGCCTCCGGTACCCGAGGGGGTTGAAGGGCAGACAATGGCTCACGGTGAATGGGGGAGGGGGAGGTCAAGCAGTTCTGGCAAGAACGATGGCCCGACAGTGCAAAAACCATGCATGCACAGAATGTAAGGGCTGCCGAAGAACAGGAGGAGAGGAGGGAGTGGGCTAGATCTCTCTATGCCAGAAGCCGTGTTGAGTGTGTTTCAGCTACATAACATGGCTAAAATTCGGGCTTGTTTAGATAAGGATATCACGTCTAAGTTGGTCCATGCATTTGTGACATCCCGTCTTGACTTCTGTAACTCACTGCTTCCTGGCCTACCGGCATGTGCAATCAGGCGATTACAGCTGGTGCAAAAATCCGCAGCTAGAACCTGCGATGGGTACCAGTCAAGCAATTCATCGAATTCAAGATTTTGTAACTCACTTTTAGGTCCCTTTATTTTTTGGCTCCAACCTACCTGTCATATCTACTGCCTCATCAGGCTAAGCCTCGTACCACCTGCTTTTCGGAATCTGACTTTTTACCAATACCTCGTACAAACTTCAAATCCTTTGGAGACCGTGCATTTAGTTCGTATGCTCCCAAAGCCTGGAACTCACTCCCGACTTGTGTCACAACATCCCCTGACTTGACCACATTTAAAAGAGCTAAAAAACACCTATTTAGGACAGCATTTAGTGGGTCCCTGTGATTCGTCCTTCATGTGCTTATGCATGCTGATGTGCTGACACTGTGCATGCTGCCACTAACCACATTTGCATGCTGACCCTATGCATGTCACCCCTAACCATGTTATTCATGTTGTTTATCAAGCATGATAGTACTCACCATTCAATCGTGTTTCGCTTTGTAGCAAATGTAAAGCCCCTAGAAGGAGATTGAGTTCACTGAGGGCGCTCTATCAAGTGCATTATTATTATTATTATTATTATTATTATTATTATAGCAACTGCTGGCTACCCAGTCGCTTGCCAGCCGCAGGTCCTTCGATGTCAGATAAGCCCGAACCCACGTCCGTCTTGTTGTAGCAGATAAAGGACACTTCCCTCCCACCGCTTTGGCTAAGCCGATGCATGCTACTCTGCCTGCCGTTCGGCCAGATCGGACTCTTTCTATATTTTCCCATATGCTCAAATAAGAAGCCGGCTATCACGTGGCCTGTCTGGCCCATTCCAAAAAAAACAATGAACAACCATAGAACTGTTAATCCAAAGGGTCAACAGTCACTAATAAACGATCAGGAAACTGACTACAACTGCAGTCGTTAAACCCGGGTGCTTATCTTGCCTAAGATTTGCAAATAGAAAAGTACAGTCGACCGTGCTTATAACACTCAGGAAGGCAAATAGGCATTCTTATATGCAGAGCATTCCCATATGTCGAGTGAAAATGTTATTGCATAAAAATCTGGAATTCAGAACTGCTATTCTTAAAAGCAGAGTATTCCTATATCGAATATTCTTACACTCGAAGTCGACTGTATCTACGACGTTGAAGAGAATAGTAATGAATCATAACCAGGCCATCTGACGAAATACATCAAGAGCTACTGCAGACCTACAGTCCACTGCACTACAGAAAGGCTCGGAAATCCCGCCTTATGAGCATACCACTAGTCAGACTGCCAGGGAATAATAACAATAATTATTATATTACACTTGATAAAGCGCCCTCAGAGAACTTAATCTCTTTCTAGGCGCTTTACATTTACTGCAAAGTGATATGCAATTGAATGGTAAGTAAAATCATGCTTGAAAAACAAACAAAATGAATAATATGGTGAGCGGTGACATGCACAGGGTCAGCATGCAAATGTGGTTAGTGGCAGCATGCACAGTGTCAGCACGCATAAGCACATCAAGGACGAATCACAGGGACCCACTAAATGCTGTCCTAAATAGGTGTTTTTAAGTTTCTTTTAAATGTGGTCAGGTCAGGGAATGTTCTGACGCAAATCGGAAGGGAGTTCCAGGCTTTGGGAGCATACGAGCTAAATGCACGGTCTCCAAAGGATTTAAGGTTTGTACGAGGTATTTCCAGACTGTTGGATTCCGAAAAGCGGGTGGTACGATGCTTGGCCTGATGGGGTAGTATATCTGACAAATAGGCTGGAGCCATAGAATGAAGAGACCTAAAAGTGAGCGACAAAACCTTGAAGTCAATCCGTTGCCTCACTGGTAGCCAGTGCAGGTCGGCGAGAAGTAGAGTAATGTGGCAACTGCGACGCTCACGACAGACAAGCCTAGCTGCAGAGCTTTGCACCAGCTGCAATCGCCTGATCGCACATACTGGTAGGCCAGTAAGCAGTGAGTTGCAGAAGTCGAGACGGGATGTCACGAATGCATGGACCAACTTGGACGTGGTATCCTTATCTAAACAAGCCTTGATTTTAGCAATGTTATGAAGCTGAAAATAGGCAGATTTGACTGTGGAGCTGATGTGGTCGTCTAACGAGAGGTCGCTTTGGAATATGACACCTAGATTTCGAGCTGATTCAGCTGGAGATATGCTGGCAGAGCCAATTTTGAAAGTCAGCCTTTCCAATCTCTGAATCACACTGGGTTTGCCCATAACTAGTAAGTTAGTTTTATCATCGTTTAGTTTTAGAAAATTTGCTGCCATCCATGTGCGGATGTCATCAATGCATGCAGCTAGTGAGTTGAGAGAATTTGAGGTGCTCGAAGGCTGGGAGGGATCAAAGCTAAGGTACAACTGAGTGTCATCCACATAGAAGTGAAAGCCTAGATTGTACTTGGCAATCACATCAGCAAGAGGCAGAGTATAAACCGTGAAAACAACCGGACCTAGCACAGAGCCCTGAGGTACTCCATATTTTAGAGGTACTTCAGATGATCTTTGTCCATTCACGTCAACACTCTGGAGTCTCCCACTGAGATAGGACCTGAACCACTGCAGAGCAGTGCCAGTGATGCCCAGGCGAGATGAGAGGCACTCTAGAAGTACTTTGTGATCGATGGTATCAAAAGCTGCCGAAAGATCGAGCAAAACAAGAAGAGACACTCTACCCATGTCTGCATTCCTAAGTAGGTCGTTGTATACCCGAAGCAATGCTGACTCTGTGGAGTGATTAGCTCTAAAGCCAGACTGGAACTTACTAGCAAGGTGTGAGGTTTCGATATATGAGTTCAGCTGGTTTGCCACGACCCATTCCAGTGTCTTTGGTAGGAATGGTAGAAGGGAGACTGGGCGGTAGTTGCTCAAGTTCTCTTGGTCTAGTGTAGCTTTCTTGAGAAGTGGCCTGACTACAGCTTTTTTGAAAGGTGCTGGGACCTGACCTGAGGCTAATGACATATTAATGATGTTAGTTACGCATGGCAGCAGCAGATCAATGCAACGTAGGAGCAGGACAGTGGGAATAGGGTCCAGTGGACTTGTTGTCTTCTTTGATTGAGATACGAACTTTAGGACTAGATCGCTAGTGACCTGCTTAAATGCAGACATTGAGGCGCAGCCAGGAACCGAGGAACAGCATTCTAGTGGGAAGGTTGTCATCGCAGGGATGGATTCCCTGATCTTGTCTATCTTCTGCACAAAGAATCAAGAGAAGCGATCGGCTAGATCATCACAAGGATCATCAGGTAACGAGCTAACCTGGGAACGGTTGAGGAGATGGTTTATTGTCGACATCAGCATTTTTGGATTGTGCATCTGTGATTCAACAATGTTTCTATAGAAGCTAGACTTAGCCTTTGCTAGGATCGATTGGTACGACCTACAGTAGTCTTCATATGCCTGTCGATGGACAGTTAGTCCGGATCTTTTGTATGCCAGGGAAATCAAGCCAGCATGAAAAACTGGCAAGAATTACCACACGGTCGAGGCTACACCTCGCTGCTCGTACGAGTAATTCAACATGCTTGTAGTTGAACTCAAGACAGTCATACCATAGTGAAGTATAAGCGCGTTCAATGGCACCTTGACCTGGCTGCCAGTGTTTTGGACTATTTCCAGTCCACCTCTGGCTTTTCTGAAAAATATAACAGTTGTGTACACTGAGCTAGCAGTTGACAGCAGTAAATATGTAGGGGGTACGGGAAAAATCGCAACACGGTGCATTACCTTAATATCAGATAGAAAAGAAACCTGAATAGCTCCTGAAACAGCACAGAGAATATCAGCCCGAACACGTAAACGTCCTGAAGAGGCGTCACCAGGTACCATAGTAATGACGACACCAGCAGTGACATCAGCCAGAAGAACGCACTGCAGTGAGAAAATATGCAATTTAATGTCGTCTGGAAATCTCTCTAATTCAAAGGCAGAAAACGAGCTGATGACCGGGCTGCCAATCTACAGCTAGGGAAATCTCCAGGCGTGTTGCATCAGCACTGATCAAAGCCGTCCAACATACGCCAACCAGCAAAATAATTTACATGCGCTATCACAGGGTGAGTAAGCATTTAGCCACCATACGGGAAGCATCGCAGTCCCGATGTGCCGGTTCTGGCGATTACTGTCGGTTTCCCATTACCGGAGGCCAGGACGCTATGCAAGAGGCTGCGTAATAATTAATTAATACAACCTTTACTTGCCTAGCCGTAAGCAGGATAACTCTCAAAGGGTTGGATGCTACAGTAAAGACGAAAAGGCAAAACGACGGTCCAAAAGCGATGAACGCACAGCCCGTAAGCTCGATTACGGTCATTCCCCGAGGCTACAAGGAAAAGCCCCACATAGAATGAGCAAACAAATGGAGCCGAAATAACGGTTGCTCCGGAAGTATAGAAGAGGTCAAGGTACCGACTGACCCGATGTCTAGCAGAACTCGTTGTTTGCTTATAAACAAACCGTGCGCCTCCGCTCGATGTTGCACCGCCGTAGTAAACTTCATTGTCACAGATTATTAATTTTTTAACCTTCGACCGTGATAGACCCGTCGAAGTCAAATGGAATCATTGGAATTCATGTTATTCTTGCTTTTGTGTTGTCCTTGAGCACGCTACCGCTAACCATTCGACCATGTTTCCTCTGCAGCATATGTAGAGTGCCTAGAAAAAGATTAAGTTCTTTGAGGTCGCCATACAAATGTATTTTTATTACTATTGCCTACTTCAAGGGTGCTATATTAATCTTAGGGTTTAGCAACGCAGTGTCATTTTTCCGATGTGAGGGCTTGCTCGGATCTTGACCGAAGGCTACTGATTTTAAAACAAGGTGTAACTTTGAGGACAATGGATATACGAAATGATGCCTTACCAAATATCGGAGACGTCGTAGCCATGGCTATGCCTTTCCATTTCCAATATGTAATGTCTGCATCCTATGCGTGTTAAAAATTGGCCTATACTTTTATTATAGGGATTGGTTTACCAGGTATACATTGTGTCTAAAAACAACTGGCTATGATGAATGTATCTATAACCGGAGTATTCAAATTAACGGGCAACAGTCATCCTCAGAGCCTTTGAATTTAACGGCTTCGTTCGTATAGCGGCCGAATAACCTTAAAGGCTACCACCACCGCATGCAGTTGGCAATGATGGATCGCCCACTGTAGGATTCGAACCCACGACCTCGGTTAGCCGAGATAACCCAGGGGTAAGGTGTTCGCTCGTCACGACTTCGGTCGTGACGTGCGAACACCTAACCTCCTGGGCTTTCACGGCCATCCTAGGGCTTTAAGCTATGTAGGTCTACTTCTTTTCAAATTTACTCACTCACTCACTCTCTCTCTCTCTCTCTCTCTCTCTCTCTCTCTCTCTCTCTCTCTCTCTCTCTCTCTCTCTCTCTCTCTCTCTCTCTCTCTCTCTCTCTCTCTCTCTCTCTCCCCTCCTCCTCCTCCTCCTCCTTCTCATCCTCCTCCTCCCCTCTTCCTCTCTCTCCCTCCTCTCTCTCTCACTTGTCGGTTTAATTAATAGACGCAATCTAGGCTTTTATTGTTAAACAGATGGCACCCTGCTTTACCTGTGATTAGATCCCTCCCTTCCTTCCAGTACTATGGCAAACTCTCTCGACGCCCTTGCTGCGTGTATTACTGACATTCGCAATTGAATGGCAACAAGCCTTCTCAAATTGAAAGACGATGCAATCAATTTACTCGCTATGGGCAGACTTACTCTTTCTCGGAAATTGAAAAGCCTAACTCTCAAATGGGCTCGGGCAACATCTCTTGTAGCGTCTGCATGAAATCTGGGTTTCTTGTTCAAAAGTGGCCTCTGCCTAGACGACTGCATAAGCTCAATATTCAAATCTGCCTACTATCAGCTATGTTATATTGCAAACACTTGGATCAGTTCAAACAGAGATGACACATTATAGTGGGTCCGTGCATTTTTGACACGCCGTCTTGACTTCTGTAACCATCTACTCGCAGGTATTCCGGTCGGTGTAATAATGGGGTTATTTTTGGTGCAAAACTCGGCAGCTAGGCGTTTCTGCTGTGAACATCTAAGTTCTCGCATTGTATCACTTCTCATCGATCTGCAACGCTCCAAATCAAGCAGAGTATCGACTCCAAGGTTTCGTCACTCACCTTCATTCGCTTGCTCGGCATAGCTACCCGGACTACCGATCAAATGAAATAATGGATAATATTTAGAACGTAAAGAGCACCCTTATAGATAAATTTATTTCCTGTTTCAGTGAACCTTTAGTTTTGCTGAGCAACCTCCGAAAAAATGGAAATGACACGACTTACCCCAAAAACTACAAGTACATTCGTTCAACGGTCCATGGTGACGTAGCAGTTTTTCGAAGGTTATTATCAAGTAATCAAATTTAACCCCTATCAATCAGGCTAGGTATCGGATCGCCTGCTCGTGTGAAAAGGCGACTGTGCCTTTAGTTAATATATTCCACAAGCCTGAAACTCATTCGCAACTGACTTCACGACATCCTCTGACTTGATGACGTTAAAAAAGAGCAAAAACGGAATTGTTCTTCACAGCATATGCCGGGTTAATATGCATTTCCTGTATGTACTTTTGCCTGCTTGCAATGTGCATGTTATCACTAACCTTATAGATTCTTCCTTAGCAGCTTTAGTAAAGTGCCAAGAAAGAAACTCAGTTCTCTTAGTGTGTTATGCAATTATTTTATTATTATTATTATTAATATTATTAAAATAGACCCACGTCTTTTAGGAGGAAAGTCAAATAGCTGTCTCTCGGAAGTGTGTGAGCCAGGTCGCACAGCGTGGGGCGGTCAAGTCGAGGACGCTTTTGTTAGAGTCGAGTCAACAAGGGATGTCAAAAATGAACGGTGTACAGAAAACATTTCCCACTTGGATTAAATACCTCGAGCATAAATTGCCGTCATGTTTAAAGTCATCATAGTCATCATATTGGTATCAAACAAAGATATCCAATCTTTGTATTGAATAACACGCAGACCTTCAAGCTTTGCATATTTACACTTAAAAGAAGTTGTTGCTGTGTAGGAAGCATGAGCGCAGGATTTATTACAACATACAATGTCAACATGCATAATACGGCTATCAGTAGCAGCGAATGCTGTGAGAAACATGAGCGTGTTTTTAGCTTCTTTTGAAGTGTCATCAAATCAGGGGATGTCGTGACATCGTTCGGGAGTGAGTTCCTGTCTTTGGAAGCGTACGAACAAAATGTATGGTCTGTAAACGATTTGAAATCGGTTCGAGGCATAACTAAATGACTTGACGATAGCACTGAGTGTCTGAGTGCTCACTCTGTGCATGCTGCCACTAACCATTGACGAAACCATTGACCCAGTGCATGTCACCTCTAATCATGTTATGCTTGTTGACATTGAGCATGCTAACATTAACCATTCGATCATGCTTGCATGCAGCAAATATAAAGTGCCTATACAAAGATTGAGCTCTCTGAGGGTGCTATACAAAAGTATTATTATAGCAAGTCTGCGACTCGAGTCTACCTGGTCTTGCATCGGTCATAGCCATATGACCGGTGTGTTCATCGGTCGGTATCCTAAAGGTCTCCAGAAGATTTAAGGTTGATTTTCAGTCATTACTACACTCGATGGACGCTGTCGCACCTACCGGAAACCGGATCGTACGATAACTTCTTCTGGGTGCAAATGGTTAAGTATGGTACAGACCATCCTGTCTTGTGTAATCCTCGTAAGACTACACGTCTTGCGCAAAGTTTACTTAAAAATTGCCGTGCTAATACCATTGCGGATAGACCCGGAAAATGGAGGCGATTCGTGCTTGGGATATTTCTGCCAGGATATGTCTCGATCATACCGCGGTAGTGAGCACCGGTAATGATGCTATACTACAGCAGTCATTAAGCAACACTCCACCTACCTATTGACTTCTAGCTGTAGCCAATCGCTGCCCAGGCTTTTTTCTACGAAGTCCAGCATCATAATGTACATGCACCGCTGGGCTTCTATCATACATTCAGGAGTACACTCTGAAAAAGGTGTTTTGCTATAATACTGCACAGCAAGCCCATACATACCCATACGAGTTGCGTACAGTTGTCGTAAAGCCACCGGAAGCCTTTGTTGAAAGTCTTTTAATCTCAGAGCTAAGTCCTTTCTTAATTTAATTAACCTCGTAAACAATGAGGCGTCTTATTATTCAATGCCAATATTGATAAAGAAGGTTTCACTGACAAAGCCCTTTTCCGATAGCGATATTATATGTCATTGAGTGAGAAACCAGTCACTCTTTTAACTCGTTTAGTTTATCATATGCAATTCGCTTTGTAAATAAAATTCACTTGGTAAGTAAACGTCAGCCTAGATGTATATGATTTTGAATTTTATTCCGTGAGTATGGGTCCCGTAAATACGACGTAGCGCTTACGTTGTGCCCATTGTAGTATTTATTTGTAATAGTTAAGATATTTATTTACTACTACGTAGTTAGATCTATTTATCTATGGTGTCATGTCAAAAAGATTAGGTGAGATATTTAATATTTTAAACGCGTGGTTATAAATGCACTTCCCTAACTGAGAAATTTAAAATTAACTTGTGCATTAAATTATGAAATAGTTATGAGCAGGCTTTGATCATCGTAATTTAATTATTTATGTAAATGCTGAGATTATCTTTCAGTGAAACTAATACAAATGAAGAGTTTGATCTGTACAGTCGGTCTTAACGATGGTCTTCGTCATCGAGATTCTGTGGCTTAGCCTTTGCATAGCTACGCGCTTACCATTCAATTGCATTTCACTTTACAGCAGATGTAAAGCGCCTAGAGAGAGATTAAGTTCTCTGAGGGCGCTTTATCAAGTGAATTATTATTATTATTATTATAAGTAGCGTCTTTAATTTTTAAATGAATGGCACGTACTCACGGTTTTTCGTGGGTACCGGCTAGCAGCTTACAAGCCCGAGCACTAGTTATAGTTCTAAAGATTAACGAATTATGGATTTTCATATTTACTGAAAGACTTTTAAGCGCTCCCGAGGTACTCTTGCATGGATAAAAATGACGTAAGCTAGAAATAAGCAAATCGAAACGCTCGGTCGCAGCTCGAAAAAGGAATGCGTGTTATCTGCGGCCGGATAGTTTCTAGTAGGATTCATTTATTGAAAGCCGGGAACTCCCCGTGGGGACGGTGGAATAGAGAAAGGATAAATGCTCGCACAGGCAGGCGGACAGGCAGGGAGTCGAAGGCGCAAGCCACATATCATGTGACCAGTGCTTCAGTCGGCAGGAGGGTCTGTGCTACGAGCATGATGAGTCTGTTAGGAAGCCCACAGTAAGTTGCAATATATATATATATATATATATATATATATATTAGTTATATTATATATGATTTTTGGCTGATTTAACAACCTCATTTGTATAGAGGTAGAAGGGCCTTAACGGTTACAGTCAACCTTGGTTATAAGCAACTCGCATATAAGCAAATGTCGGATATAAGTAGCTTATGGCCATGTCCCGATTTCTTGTCCCATCTTTAGTACATGGAGAGCCTCGGTTATAAGCAACTCAATTATAAGCAAAACCCGCTTATAAACAAAACATTTTCTGTTCCCTGCACCATTTTCCCCTCAGTTACAAGAAACTCATAACGAAATGAATCAATTACGTCTGATCAAAGCACAGGTGTGCGCAAAATAATATTAAACATTGAGGTTTTATGGTTTATGTAATTATTGTTTAGGTATTTCTTGCTTGTGTTTGTTGTCTTTTTAATGTGTTTGCGGCGATGACGTCGTAGGTTAGTGCGTGCATAAGGAGAGGCGCCGCCGCAGACGCGGTCTCTCGCAGTGAAAGAAGCAGACCTCTGCGGCCCCACGATTTCGACGCATACTTCAACATTGACGAGATCGAGTGGTTTGGCACATTGACCGACGGAAAGATCTGCGACGAGGTGAAACGATAGCGCATAAATACCTCGGAGGGCATTGGATTGGAGACGAGGATGGCGATTTTGTAATCGACCGAGATTTTCCCCAGATTTCTTATTCGGACACTGAAATCGCTGGCCGCAGTTCGTCGATATTTAGAAGAGAGTTTCACTGGATATGATGCTTTTTATCTTACTGAAGATATTATTAAGAAAAACGCTTTGAAAAATAAGCTAAATTGCATTTTTTCACTTCTTTGAGTTAATTTTTATGAAAACTTCAGTTATGTAAGTGTACCCAGGCTGGGTTCGGTTGGCTGGGACCGGACGGCTATTACGAGGGTTAGGGTCACCGGCTAAGCCGGGATCGGACCTACGGTATGTGAGGTGACGTGGGGTCACCGGGGCTCTTGGGTAGAAGTTGGCCAAGTAAGTCGTTGTGTTGGAGGCTCGCGGTCTCGCCGAGTTATGCACCTGGATTCGTGCAGGCGTGCTCCGGCGATGCTGCCACGCACGCAAGGGAACGAGTACCCAAGGCCCGAGCGGAGCTGGATAGCTCGCTCGTTGTTGAGACTTGTATATTCTGCGTTCCCCGTGTAGCGTGTTCGTGATCCCCCCCCCCGCCCGTGAGTTGTCGACTTTCGTTGGAAGCTCACGACTGTGGTAGTTGTCGACTCGGACTAGCCAAGCAGTTACTCAGCCAGCCGGGTTTTGGACGGCGTACGCTCGTGCTGATTCGATACAACGACAGGACTACGGAAGCCGACCGACCAACTGACACGTTTGTTGGCGCTTGCTGCGTCGTCTTGTGCCCCTATAGTGTGCTTTGTCTAGGATCCTCCCTGTAGACTTGTTTAGTTCACCTGTTGTTGTTGGCGCATGCGTTATTATAAAGAGGTTTAACCTGACGGCCGCTCGTCTTACCCTAGCTCGGCGGCATGGCGAGCGGCAGCGTGGCCGGAGTATGGCGGGAATTAGCCTCTAACCCCTGGAACTCGGTTACATAAGCAACCTCTGTTGAACGTAACATTTTACACTGAACTTTCGGGTTGCTTATATTCGAGGTTGACTGCATCACCACTGCTTGCAGTTGGCAATAAAGGATCGTCCACAGTAATTCGAACCCACGACCGAGGTCTTGAAGAGCGAGCACTTTACCTCTTGGGCTATCAAGGCAACGCCGATAGCTCAGTGATGGCAAGGCCTCAACACTACACCTGGCGAAGCCAAACAACCCGTTCTCCTTGCTGGATAGCTACGCATATAGAGTACTTCAGCGATGAGCTACACAGCGACGGAACTTTAGAGCAGCCTCTTGGGTGAGCTGCCAGATTGTGCTCGGATGGGGAGCCCGAGGAAAGTACGACTTCACAATTAATCTTGGTAGTCGGCAAAATAACATCCTGCAAAACCTCCAGCCGTGCTCTAGTAACTAGCCCATTTGCACGGGCATGAACAGCGCACACACAGACACACACACGGGTTCATTCGCAGACATATTATACATGCATACACATAGATACATACACACGTACAATCATTTGACATACTAGTAACCACAAACACATAAATATACATGTACGGATCATAAGAAGGCTGAAGAAGTCTATCGGGGCCAAGCATCGACACAACCTTTCCGCTTGGACACGGAGTGGGCAAGGTGTTCCAGCCCGTTGAATTAAGGCTGCAGTGGTCGGTCTTTTATGGAGCCCCCAACTTTTTGGCCCATTAAAGTTAAGAAGGCTGACGTTGCTCCCTTTCCCCAAACGTAAACCGACGGGGTCGACTGTCTCACCCGGGTGCTCGGCCAAGTACTGTTCGACCCTCAGTGCTTGCTCCGGACGTTCGGCTTTGATAAATTCACGCGAATCACTATAATTACACTATAATCGACCGGAAATCGGTTGAGGGCGTAAACTCCAATTTCAAGTGAATATTGTAGTGCACCGTCATTGTTATGTACATACCAAATTTCATCCTCATTCACTCACGCCTTTCGCAAATGGGCAGCAAAGATGCTGTACTGTGATCCACTTAAAGCCACCTCAAATCTACCACAAATCGTCTGAGCGAAGCTCCGACTAGGATTGAATTTAACAATAAGCTATATTTCAAGTATACCTAAAAAATGTCGCGTGTTATCACGAAATCTACAGCAATAGATTGCAGCTGCAAGGGTCTATACAAAATCACTGTTATCCACTTGATCCAACCGCAAAAAGTTCTTTTTTGATTGCACATGACAGTACATTCTGCGAGAAGTGCTCACAAAATTTCACGAGAACTGGCACCGGATTTCTCATGCAACTCACTGCAACGGCCCGGGGAAATACCCAAATCCACTGAAATTCACCGCAAAAAGACTAGAAATAGTTATCGCCTGTGCCAGCTTTTATTGGATATCAAAGTGCACTGTGTTACGCTGCACTCACGTAAATAAATTCAAGCCGTTTCGCACCTGAGGTCTCTGGCAATGCACGGCAATCACCAGAAATGGCCGGCACAAATACCAAAATTCACTGCAAATCATTCTGAACTAGTCTCAATTCAAAGTGCACCCACAAAACTTTGAGCCATTTCGCATTCTCAGACAATGCAACAGACTTATGTATATCGCAGCAGAAAAGCCTTACCAGCTACGGCCACCACTTGCAGTGGGAAATACAGGATCGCCCTCTACAGGACTCGAACCGACGGCTCCGGTTGTGGATGTGGAGCGAGAGCCTCACCCCTGTGCTAAGACCCAGGGGCATGCACTGCAATCGACTGCAACAGTCTGGTCTTATACCACAATCCACTGAAATACGCTGCAAACCAACCAGAAATCATACACTAGAAGCTCTAATTTTGATTGCGTGTTACTCTACTCTTCGTTTATACTACACTTGTCCAACTTCAATACAATCGCCTCTGGACTGCACATACAAAGCACAGCATGCAATACTCCCTCATGCCTTAGACAGCAAGTTTGCATTACTACTAATGTATGCATTCATGATAGTTTTACATCGACAAGAGACTACGGATAGCCGCTAGTGGTTTCAGGGTGGAAACAAAGTCACAAGCTCAAAAAGACGACTATGAGGGAAGTGGGTTCCACGTGGCTGCAAGAGTCCGCTAAAGAAGCTTGATTTTAGCATTGCAACTAAATTTTAACAATGCTAGCGACAATGAAGTATATGTTGTATGATTGTACATAAAAAATAAATGGCCATATTAATTATTTGGTAAAGGCCTAACGACTAAACAGCAGGATTATATTTTCATAGCAAAGTAAGAGAAACGTGCCCCAGTTACTGTAGCACCGGGCAGGTCCCCTTAGCTGGCAGCAGGGTCGCTAGTTTAGCTGGTTAGAGCATGCTCTGAACCTCAGCTAATCATGATGAACCTTTCCCTAGAGCACTTGTGCGACGGCAGAGCCGTCTCAGCACACCATTTCTGCCTGAGCTTTATTGGTTCATCATGCATAGAACCAATTTTAAGATCCTCACTCTGGCTTACAGGTCACTCGCTTGCATCAGCCTGCCTATACGACCTTGCTCTTACTATGTCCTCTCCCACCACCAGCTCCTCTGCATAGTTATATCGACGTCCATCACACTAAATTGAAATCTTCTGATACTCGAGCATTCAGCTTGCATGCATCGAAAGTTTGGATCTCGCTTCCGACTACAGTCACTACTTGCAATGACCTTTCACTTTGAAGTCTCAGCTAAAGACATATTTGTTCCAGTCAGCATTCCCGTCGCCACAGTGAACTTGCCCATTCTTTATCAGGCGTACTTTGCGCACATATCTGATTCAGCAGATATTACTAGCCAGAGGTCTTACTAACAGGTAGAAATGAGCACCTTCATTTTTATCTTTAGCATGCTAGCCTGAGCATGATACTTGTTTGGTTTTGCATGCCTGATGCCATTAGACACTGATCCTCTTGCAGCAAGTTGTACAGTGCCTGGGCTGGGCTTAAGTTCTCTTAGAGCACTAATGACGTATCGTTGTTGTGCTGTTACATCAAGTTAGTTCACACCGTCTAGGACCTACAGAACAAGGCAGACTAAATTCCTACTACAGACATCATAATCATCAACTTGCAGCAGATCCATCAACACATGACAATAAAAGATTAGGCCCTTCGACTTATTGCCCGACAGCATCACAAATAAATTGGCATCAGGTAAGTATGACACGGAGAAGAATGAGTTATCATGCACCAACAGTACAACAGAAGGTTTAAGAGAGAACTCATCAAGAACTTTTGGGTTTAATTATAAAATATCTGCTGTTACAAGCAGCATTCTAACGACTGCCTTTCGGCAGCAAAGAAGGTCCGTAGTAGGCAATCCATGTTCTCGTCACAGCGGCTCACTTGTTTTTCCAAAGCTTGCTTGAAGTCTTCCTGAACGCCCTTCTCAACACCTCGAGTAACGGCTCGTTGGCTAAAAAGACCATTCGAGTTTAAAGAAGATTCTTATTTCTACATCTACAGCAAAAATTCCTCCTTGAGCAAAACAGGTGATTTTGCACATTGATCGACAAAACAAAAGCCTCAGATCCCCGGGCAAAGACACGCACGTTTCTCCAGTCTTTTTTTATACCTAGAAAGAGATTGAGTTCTCTGAAGAGGCTCTATCAAATGTATTATTATCATTATTTTTACATGTCAGGGCAGCCCTCAAGGCTACTCGCAAGGAAAAACTTAAGCAGGCGTCACCCACACTAAACGTGCACATGCAGACCGATAGCACCAGCTACCACCTCCAAGCCAATCCAGCTTCCTTTCAGCAATGCTTGCTACACTGCACTTGCTATGGTGTGGCCCAGTGGTTAAGGTGCTCGCCCCGACCAAGGTCAAGGTGAATGCATCTTATGGGTTCGAGCCCCGTGGCAGATGCGAAGCGCCTGAATAGAGATCAAGTTCTCTTAGAGCACTATACAATGAATCATGAACAATTATTTATAATGCAGACTCTGGTTTCAATCGCTAACACGACAGGAAAACCACAATAAAACAAATGGCCAGTTAAAACTAGAGAATTAAAATATATTGCAAACCGAACCACAATGTGTACCACAATGGGTGCTTCCTCGGTGAGTCGGAAATCCCAATTTGCGAGCTTCGGTAACATATCAGATCCACTTAATGCCGGCAGGTCTGTGTTCACACGTTCGGTGCTAAATGGCACCATGGGCGCCAAACGCCAGTTGCACTATGGATCCTTTTTAGTTGCCTGCCGAGCTTTGGCTGACAATAATAATAATAATAATGCACTTGATAAAGCGCCCTCAGAGAACTCAATCTCTCTCTAGGCACTTTACATTTGCTGCAAAGGAAAATGCAATTGAATGGTGAGTAAAATCATGCTTGATAAGCAAACAAAATGAATAAC
Source organism: Cristatella mucedo (assembly GCA_009760855.2). NCBI lineage: Eukaryota > Metazoa > Bryozoa > Phylactolaemata > Cristatellidae > Cristatella > Cristatella mucedo. The sequence continues at coordinate 7,421,853 of WPIO01000010.1, read as the reverse complement.
ATGGTTAGGGGTGACATGCACAGGGTCAGCATGCAAATGTGGTTAGTGGCAGCATGCACAGTGTCAGCACGCATAAGCACGTGAAGGACGAATCACAGAAGGACGAATCACAATCACTAAATGCTGTCCTAAATAGGTGTTTTAAAATCTTTTTAAATGTGGTCAGGTCAGGGGATAATCTGACGCAGGTCGGGAGGGAGGGAGTTCCAGCTGACGATGCAACACAAGAACAATAACAAGGAAACAGCTAATGCTTTGAGAAACATGTGCATTTACACTGAGCGATCCTTTATTGCCTACTGCAAGCAGTGGCGATAACCGGTTACGCTCTTCTGCTGCTATATAAATGAGGCCGTTGAATCAGCTAACCTTTAGGCTCTAAGCATGCTACCACTAACCATTTCGTCTTGCTTCCCCTTACAGCATAGGAAAAGTGCCTGGTGTAGTATGAAATTAGCACCAACACACTAGCAAGGACATGCAAACACCGAGGAAGGCTCCAACAACTGTGTATTTCTTCTTTTAAATAAAATAAATGTCAAGTCAGGGGAAGTCGTGGCATCAGTCAGGAGTGAGTTCCAGTCTTTGGGAGCATACAAACTAAAGGAGAGGTCTCCAAAGACTTACGATCGATTAGAGGTACAGCTAAACGACTTGAGTCAGAAGAGCAGGTGATACAACACCTACCTAACCTGACTATGAAGTAATTTGTAATGTAATGTAATGTATCTCAGTCAGTAACTCCACAAAGTCATAAAGACCATGTGGGTGTTTTGTATAGCGCACTCACAGCCTAAGCGGCTTTCGGTACGCATTCGGTAGCCAACAGACTTCGTCTCACGCAACAAAGAGAAAGTGGGAAGCATAGCAGAGTTAGGAGAGCAGTTGGGGTAGTGAGTAGCATGGAAGTAGCAGTTCAGGACCGCTGAAAAAGATGTGCCATAGTCGGCAGTTGGAGAGTAGATGTCGTTGCGTAAGAATTGTGGAAGCGAGTTCCACAGTCTAGGACCTGCAGAGCTAAGCTTCTGTCGCCAACTGTCTTTAAGCGGAGGAATGGGACAGCTAATTTATTGTCCACACAGGACCTGAGGGCGCGAACAGGCTGAAACTGATGCAGCAGTTCAGCTAGGAATGAAGGAGCCAAGCCGTGGCGGGCCTTGTGGGTCAGTATAAGAACTTTGCTCTGTATCCTTTGCTGAACCGGCAACCATCCTAGCTCTTCCAGCAAAGGTGACACGTGCTCAAACCACTGGGACTTGAAGACCAGCCTTGCAGCCATATTCATAGTCCGCTGTAGTGGCATAATAGCTTTCTTTGGTAGCCCAGCCAAAAGGGAATTACAATAATCAAGCCGAGACAGAACTAAAGAGCTAGTTAAATTTTTTACAAGCCACTGTGGGAGACAGCTTCTAATCTTGGATAGGGATCGGATGTGATGGCTAGCTGTAGAGGCAGTCTTTTGAATGAAGCTTTTGAAATTGAGGCAGCTGTCGAACCCGACACCTAGATTACGAGCACGTGGTGAAGGTCGCACAATAGCATCACCTATTAGAACAGCAAAGCCTTTTAATCCAGCTACACGCTTAGGGTGTCCTATGAGAAGCAGTTCGGTTTTATCGTCATTTAATTTCAGGAAGTTTTCCGACATCCAGGATCGAATATCGGCAAGGCAAGCATTCAGTTTCTCAGTTGCTGCAGCAGATTCCGACGGTTTAAATGACAAATACAACTGAGTATCGTCAGCATAGAAGTGATATCCTATTCCATGAGCCTTAATCACTTTGGATAGGTAGGCCAAAACAAGAGAATGGAGGGACCTAAATGTGAATGATAAAACCTTCAAGTCGATACATTGCTAAATAGGGAACCAGTGCAGATAGATCGGTGGGAAGAAGATGTAATGTGGCAACTGCAAGCGCCTTATTGCACAGGATGTAAGAAATGCGATTAGTCAGTTACAGACGTGCAGGCATGTGTCACAAATGTATGAGCCAGCTTGGAAGGAATATCCTATTCTTAGCAGGCCAGAATTTTTGCAATGTTACGTAGATGAAAAGTAGGCAGAATTGACCGTGGAGCTGATGTAGTTGCCTAGTGAAAGGCCATTTTGGAACACGACATCCAGATTGCATGCAATGCTACAGGTGATATCCTAGCCGAGTCCATTTTTAAGGGTTAGGTTTACAAATTTCAGAATAACACTAGGTCTGCCCATAACTAGTAAGGCGGTTTTATCATTCATTCAATTTTATAAAGTTTCTCCATCCAACTGCAAATATCAGCAATACATGCTGCAAAGGAGTGTGATGTGCTAATAGGCATGGGTGGATCAAAGCACAGGTACAGCTGTGTCATCTGCAAAACAATGAAAGCCTATATTATGTTTGGCAATTTTATCAGCAAGAGAGATAATATAAATTGTGACAAGAAGTGGACCAAGCACAGAGCCCGGGGATACCCCATACTTAAGAGGTTCATCAGATGACTGTGGCCTGTTTACATTAATGTTCTAGGACCTAAACCGTGGCACTTCAGTGCTGGTTATGCCCAGGCGAGATGACCGAACTCGAGAAGAAGTTGATCAATAGCATCAAACACTGCCGAAAGATACAGTAAAACAACATGAGAGATTCTACCTAAGTCTGCATTCCTGAGAAGGTTGTTATACACCCTAAGCAGTGCTGACTTTGAGGAGTGTTTAGCTGTAAAACCTGAGTAGAACTTGCTGGCAAGAATAAGTATTGATATAAGAGTTTAGCTGGACTGGCACCACTCCCTCTAGGGTCTTTGATAGGAAAGGATAGGGAGACTGGACAGAACTTACTTAAGTTATCCTGGTCTAGCTTAGACTTCTTAATAAGTGGCCAAACAACAGCCTTTCTTCAAGATGCTGGGACAGGACTTGAGGATAAGGACATATTTAATATGTTAGTTATGCATGGCAGCAGAAGACCAATGCAACTCAGAAGGAGTACAGTCGGTACATGGTTAGAGGCCTCATTGTCTTCTTAGACTGGGAGATCAACTTTGAGATAAGGCCATTTGTAGCAGGCTTAAATGTGAATATTGAGGTACAGTAAGGAACTGAGGAAAAAGAGTTCAGTGGAGATCTTATGCTGGGGATGAACTTTCTGATCGTATTTATTTTGCTGCAAGAGACTTGGTAATTTGAGCATCATTTGCAGCTTGTTAATTCGGTGCCTCCAAATATACCACGATGTCACCTAGCTGTCTCCGCAAGAAACGATGATGTCAAAGCAGCTACACTTGCTCATCTACTGAGTACGTTGTCACCAGCCCTAATGCCCAGAGGTCTCCTACGTCCTGCCATACGAGTGCTACAACGCCACGGCATTAACGAGGAGAAACCAATGCACAAACTAGTCCCACGAAAGCAATTGACAAGAAGCAGCACACAAGATGCAAGAATTCGGTGCAGCTCGCTAGCCGATCTAAGATAACCAAGATCTCCAAGATTTAAATCTACTTAAGGAGAAAAGTTCTGCCGATGGAACACCTTGTAGTAATGCAGCTATGTGGTGAGATTAAAATTCGTCCAATAGGTTATCCAAGGCAAACAAATTCTGAAAAAGCAACCAGTAAATCTTGATCTGCTCTTTCTTTTCCAGTCGACGACACAATGCAAGTGGCGCCTGCTAGAGTGATCAGGTATAAACGCGCCTTTTCGGCGATTCATGCACTTTCGTTGAAGTGCATGGCACTTACTGCATAATGCTGGTCACTTTAGGCGGAAGAATGTCCAGCTTGACGTTGCCACCAGCATCTGACTTGAGGTATGCAAATTCCTCCAATATGTCAACATCTTTGCAAAAAAAATGTGAAAGAAAGCAACGGCAAGCACATGCACGACTTCGAAATCATAAAAAGCAAGAATTGCAGCAACCAGTCCAAAGGATACTAGTAACGTAAGTGAGGAAATTGCAGTAGATGAAGTAACCGCGAGATCGAATCTTATTGATGATGCGATTGAATAACTCAATTTCAGTGGGCCATGTATACTGCAAAAGCACTAGTGCATGGCCGATCAGAGAGCACGTCCAGTCACTGATAGCTGACATTCTCTCCTATAAAGAACAAAGAACAGGCATATACACGAAACTTGGAACTCGGGAATCGAGAGCACACAGCCGAGACAGCGATTCCGTTCCATTCGCTCACTCAAGGGGAGACCAAATGCATGGAAATTAAAAATAAAAATTGAGCACCAAAACAGCTAGTTTTCTTTGCAAAGCTGAAAACCTTGCAAAAGAGAAACAATGAGACCGAAAAGACTTATTGCTATCGAACGTCGAGCGAACCGATAAATCTCATGCCTGTACATGCGACACCAGGTACAAGAGGACGAGCAGCTCGGTGGCCATCGGTCGTCGACCACTCGGCACGATGTCAATCCAATTTTGTTTGACTGTCGCACAATGTGGAATGGGGTCTTGAAAAAAGGTCTGCAAGAATTACTTTTTGTCAATCATCATAGCGGCCTATGATGACCGTGGCTGAGAGAGAGAGAGAGAGAGAGAGAGAGAGAGAGAGAGAGAGAGAGAGAGAGAGAGAGAGAGAGAGAGAGAGAGAGAGAGAATGATGCATGCAAGTGAGTTGAGAGAGGGATCAAAGCAGGTACAACTGAGTGTCATCCGCATAGAAGTGAAAGCCTAGATTGTGCTAGAGAGAGAGAGAGAGAGAGAGAGAGAGAGAGAGAGAGAGAGAGAGAGAGAGAGAGAGAGAGCAGAATGCATCCTGTACCTGTAACGAGTCTATAGAGAAAGAGCTGCCGGCCAGCCAGCCAGCTGGTCACATTGCACCCAGAGCACAAGTTACCTTAACACAGGCCAGAAGGAGCTGCACACAAAACGGAAGCATTTCCCGCTCGCGCAAGCTCGTGACGACGAGCAGGCGCCCACCACCGGCACTGGCTGAACTAGCAGTAGTGCTGGCAGCATGAGCAGCAGTGGTGCTAGCACCGGGCATGACGACGACGGTGCCGCCGGCTGTCCCGCTGGCTGTGCTGGACGCCGGTGCCGCCTGCAGCTGCTGATGTCCGGTGGGTGAAGAGGGCAGGCTCCCGATAATTTCGAACACCAGCTGACACGTATCCTAGTTATCAAAGGAGCCACTTTGGCTAGGCTTCCAGCTGCCGACGTGCAGTTTGCATGCTCACTTCAAGAGTACTTCGAACAGATTTGGGCAACTAATAATAGTGACGAACGATGCTTAGTGTATGCATGGCACACATACAAATGGAAGCTCAACGGGTGCCATATTAGACCACGAGCTATCATGCTTGCCAAAAGTGGTTGATAACGGTGTCGGATGATGTACGGCCCAGCAACGCTGAGCAACGGTCGAAGCCGCCGTCAGTGAAGGAACAAGAGCAAGTAATACAGCAGCAAAGACAAAACACCACACTACACGACACGACAAGGCCGCAAGGAACGATTATTAGCAGAAGAGTAACATAAACAGGAAAATCTATAAAAAGAAGAGAGATCCCTGCTATTCATAAAGGGAAATCAGATGACTATGGCTTTGCAAACCATTCTTGCTGGGACTAATCACTAAGTTATCTCTAAGATGTAATCAAGGCGAGCAGCACACAGCCAGAATAATAACAATAATGGTTGTGTATTGAGATTTGCATAGTGTCCTAAGAGAATCAAATCTCTTTCTAGCGCACTTTACGTGTGCTGGAAAGGATGCATTCAAGTGGTTAGTGATATAACAAGCATTGTCAGCATGCATAAGCACACAATAAATAATTCCCACGTATGGAGCAAATGCTGTGAGGATAAGGTGAGTTTTCAGCTTCCTTTGAAATACAATCAATTTAGGGGGTGTCGTGACGTCAGTCGGACGTGAGCTCCAGGCTTTGGGCGCAATAGAACTGAAGGCGCTGTCTACACAGGATTTGAGCTTGGTTAGAGGCACAGATAATTAACTCGAGACACAAGAGCTGGTGGTACGATACCTAGCCTGATTAGGAAGTAGTCTTGATAGGCAGGCCGAATCGAGAGAATGAAGAGACAGAAAAGTGAGGAATGGAAACAGAAGAAGCCACGCCCCGTGTACTAATGTGTGCACCATTCCTTCAATGGTAATATAGCTCACATCAAGCCATAAAACTTCTTATGCATATTGCTATGTCTCTCTATATAATATAAGGCAAGAAATAGTTCATATTCCATCAGAACTCGAAGGCAAGTGGCCAATGTTACAATTGTTGGTATGCTGAAAGGGGTTCCCGAAATGACACCCAAGACCATACCATCCAACGGACTTAGTTGCTGTCAAGCCCTCTATCTTCTGATAGGTACTAAACATGCATTCTGACACAACTACAGTAAATGCTGTTCAAAACAGGAATATTGGAAACGACAATGCTTCATTCACCAGCAAATATTAGTGAAATTCTGGCATGCTAAACCTGCCCGGTTCAGATAGATGTCAGAGATTAAAAGAGGTTTCTGATTTATAATCATTAGGAGCTAGACCTGTCATAGTCTATGGCTCAGATATTACAAAAAGATGATCTGTAGTGATGATTAGTTGTTGTACTTCATGCATCGTGGTGGCAAATGTAGCCCTCTTAGGCTTCGGGAATATAGTAATAATAATAATGCACTTGATAAAGCGCCCTCAGAGAACTCAATCTCTCTCTAGGCGCTTTACATTTGCTGCAATGGGAAATGCAATTGAATCGTGAGTAATATCATGCTTAAAAAACAAGCAAAATGAATAACATGGTTAGGGGTGACATGCAGAGGGTCAGCATGCAAATGTGGTTACTGGCAGTATGCACAGTGTCAGCACGCATAAGCACGTGCGATGGACGAATCCCGCGGACCCACTAAATGCTGTCCTAAATAGGCGTTTTAAAATTATTTTTAAATGAGGTCAGGTCAGGGGATAATCTGAGGCAGGTCGGTAGGGAGTTCCAGGCTTTGGGAGCATATGAACTAAATGCACGGTCTCTAAAGGATTTAAGGTTTGTACGAGGTATTTGTAGACTGTTGGATTCCGAAAAGCGGGTGGTACGATGCTTGACCTGATGGGGGAGTATATCTGAGAGATAGGCTGGAGCCAAAGAATTAAGTGACCTAAAAGTGAGCGGAGCGACAAAACCTTGAAGTCAATCCGTTGCTTGACTGGTAGCCAGTGTAGGTCGGCGAGAAGTGAAGTAATGTGGCAACTGTGACGCTCACGACAGACAAGCCTAGCTGCAGAGTATTGCACCAGCTGCAATCGCCTGATCGCACATGCCGGTAGGCCAGCAAGCAGTGAATTGCAGAAGTAGAGACGGGATGTCACGAATGCATGGACCAACTTAGATGTGGTATCCTTATCTAAACAAGCTTGAATTTTAGCAATGTTATGAAGCTGAAAATAGACGTATTTGACTGTGGAGCTGATATGGTCGTCTAACGAGAGATAGACCTATGCGTCAAGCACTTGGCCTTGTTATTATGGTATCAGGCTAGAGGTATGATTGAAAATACGATTAAGGTACTTCACTACATGCCTTGGTAACAGTATCTACTGCAGTTCTTTGTAGCTGGCACTTTACAGGTCTTTCTCACACTACAACATCAACTCCAGGTCACGAGACTTGGTGAAGAATATGACTGCCAAAGAAGTTCAATTTGACCATACTCGATAATATCCTATTGCTTATTCAATCAATTCACATCCATACGTGGGTTTTCACATTCAGATGCATTTCGATTAAAATTATGAACTCTGTTTGACATCAGGAATGGATGCTTCAAGCACGTATAATTGTAAAGCATATGTGCAGTAGAATTGACGCATGTTCATTAGATGCTTGCGAATTTTCTCAGCGTGGACAGATTACTAGGTCGGGTAAATGAAACCGACATTTTTTTTTTACCTGGGCAACAAGTATCGTCTATTCAACCCTCATGTGCTAGCAGAAACCTGCTGTAAAAAAAAACTTGAATGCTGGCTTACCCTCCAATAAAGATTCTCAAAAAGGTATACAGCTCAGCTCTGCAAGCAGTAGTTGACCAGGCAAGTCCCATGAGAAGCTGTAATTTATTTACAAAAATACTTAACTGTGCAGAATAATCTAACTTATTGATTTGGAACTGTATTTGTAGTTAATTGAATATGTAGGTTTTCTTATGCTTTGCATATCAGTACTTTTCCACCCTAAGATTGACAGCCCCATTAAGCCAGACGTTTCTTGGCTTTTTCATCCTCGTGTTTCAAATTATCAGCTAAGTGATAGGCATGTAACGCCCCAAAAAGTCTGCCTGCTGTGCGAGATACAAGACATTACACAAGAGAAGAAGTTGATCAGCACCAAAGCTCGTTAAAAAACTGACCTACGAGAAGTGCAAACAGGGAGACAGGAAAAAAGTAACCTCGTCGCAGAGGCGATTGCAGCTCGGCATCCAACCCCCCTCTCCCACCTGGGTCAGGAGTGGCTGGATGTACAAAATGGAGTCTCAAGAGGTCCTCAGACCACTTGCTCCTACAATCATCATTATGTCACTGTAGAACCTCTCTTTACCCTTGACCTTCATCGAACAGTATACAGCGCATGCTTCTGACAATGTTCACACTGCAATGTTCATGGCAGCCGCAAAGCAGACTTGAAATTGCCTACAAAACCAGCTGCCTTTGCTGAAGCCCTTGCATAGCTATTCAAAACAAAAAGACTTCTCTCGCACATGTATGCCTATTGAATATACAAGAGATTTTCATAAAAAAAAAGATCACTGAAACTCACCTGAAGGTGACCAGCCGCAAAGTGACAGCACGCAGCTTGCACAGCTGTCCTGACCTGCAAGTCGAATTAACGCTTTTTTCTATTTTGTTTCAGGCCAGGTATTAATGCAGTACTTGCTGCAGCAGGATTTCGGAAATTGCTATCAAAATGTCTCACGAGGGTGTGCTGGTGAAGAAAATAGATGTATACATCAGGCAGAGTACAGCCCTGTAATGCAACCTCAACCAAAAGGGTGCTCACACACTCACACAACTAATGGTGTGCACAGGTCATAGCTAGCATGCGAGTTCTTAGCAGTGAAAGATGATTACAATGGTCGATCAACAGGGTGGATAAAAACAAACAATCGAATAATGCCAACTTGTAATGTGAACCGAGGTAGGCCTCCTCTCCTGGAAATCATCATAGCATCTCGGTGGAGCCATTCTTAAATTTCCTGCCGATCCTTCAATTCAAAATTGCTCACAGTGGCTTTATGTCAGACGACGCTTTGCCATGGGCAATGTGCAGCACGAGTAACATTTCTTACGATGCCACCTGCCTGTTTGGCCACCAAAGCCCTTGCAAAGGAAATCCTCTCCCATGCAAAACAGCATCTTCGGAGAGATATCGCAAATGCTCAAAGGCATTAAAGGCCCATGCTCAGCAATGGGCCCTCTAGCTTGAAGATGCTAGGGGTTTTGCACCACCTGACTAACACTGCATCAGTTAGTGTGTACTTACGTCATTCGAGTCGGGGACAGCTTCTCGTTGTGCAAGCAAAGCCAATGCATCCTCGTAACGGCCCTACAGAAAACAAGCATGCACGAATTCCAAAGTGGACTAAGCACCGTTACAGATATAGACTGCAACAGCTTGTCAGCAGGACCTCATTAGAAGGAAGAACGAGCGTTTAGTAAAAAAGTTATGTCAAAGAAAGGCAGCGCTTGCCAGTGATCAAACTAATGCCATAAAAAGGCAGATCTAAGGCTGGAATTCACAGCTGTCACCGTTGAAGAGTGCTGCATTCCATGCTGAAATCGAAAAACCATCCATAATTCGCACAGTTCCCTCGATGGATAGCACTGTGCTTTCGATCAGTAGGGTACGAGCCCTTCAGGGTTCACAACAAGGAACCGTTCAAACTTACCTGATATAATAGTCTGTCAGTCTCAAACGCAGATAGCCACGCTTCCAGGGCAGGCGACTGCGAGTTCCGAAGAAGCGCATCAAAATCTGTAAAATATAATAATCGAAAGCATGCACACGACCCACAAAGCCCGCGGAACGAATTCGAAACAATAGTAACCTACACGGAAATCTACAGCCACGGCAAGGAAGAAGCAAATCGACAAAAATCTGCAGACCTTTACTCAAACTTTCGTCGTTATGCATCAAATCCCACAGACAGGAGGCAACGAGAAAGTGCTGTGCAAAGTCGGTGGCATGCGGCGGAGATCCCTTGGCAGTTTGCATCTGAGATACACCACCACCGGCATGCTCCAGTTTCCTTTTCTTTGGCAGTCGGACGCTAAAACACAAACACGCCACAGTTGCTTTAAAAGGCGAACCGGAAGGATGACGTGTCCCGCGACTCGAAGCAGTGCACGACTGGCGTCCTCGAAAACGGCTTTGAACTGGACTCTTTCTACCAAAGCAGCCTATTTGAGTCAGTATCTCATTGCTAAAGAGTCTCAACAACAGATAATGACTCAAATAGCCTTCTGTCGACTTACCAAAGCATCCAGCTTGGCTGACTGCTGAGCAGCTGATCTAGATTCAGGCACCATCAAAAGTTGAAAGTGAAAATCAGACGCAATCATACATGACCATGTGTCTCCATGCCAGATCAAAAAACCGTAAGCAGAACAAACTACATTGATGACTACAGTATCCCGATTGCATTCCATGTCGTTGGGATACTACCTGGGCCTCAACCAAACGTACCTGGTGGCTTCCACACACAAGCACACACACACACACTAAGGGCATGAGGACGAGAGATGGCCATAATTGAAAATAAAGTCGTCCACAGGCGACAAAAGTAGTTAAATCGGCCACTGCTACTACTCTGTGCTAAATGATAGCTAGTCAGCACATTGCTAGCTAACATTAAAAGAAGAGAGAAAGGATACACAGACGGCCTGGGACGTAAAAACAAACGCAACATGAAACTCCCAGCCACCTCGTCTCACTAGACCAGGGACCGCGTGCATATTGCTGTGCAACATCTCGTAAAATTCTGATTCAAATTATGCTTGGAGCCTAAAATGAGTGGCTAACAGAAACAAGCACCTGGGGTTGCATAAATGGGGCCAGTATCCCCCAATTTTAATATTAGACAAAAAATATATTGCTGTAGATGGTACAAACTTCGTATGTAACCTTGGTCCCTTAATAATAATAATAATAACACACTTGATAAAGCACCCTGTGAGAACTCAATCTCTTTCTAGATGCTTTACATTTGCTGCAAAGGAAACACGGTATGATGGTTAGAGGTAGCACGCTCGACAAACAACAAGAATAACACGGTTCGGGGTGACATGCACAGGGTCAGTATGCAAGTTTGGTTAGTGGCAGCATGCACGGTGTCAGCATGCATAAGCACAGAAAGATCGAATCACAGGGACCCACTAAATGCTGTCATAAATAGGTGCGTTTTTAATTTCTTTTTACATGTGGTCAAGTCAGGGGATGTCGTCACACAAGTCAGGAGTGAGTTCCAGGCGTTGGAAGCATACGAAGTAAAGACACGGTCTCCAAAGGATTTGGGGTTTGCACGAGGTATTGGTAAACAGTTTCCGAAAAGCAGGTGGCACGATGCTTAGTTTGGTGGGGCAGTAGATAGACAGGCTGGAGCCAGAGAATGAGGGGACCTAAAAGTGAGTGACAAAACCTTGAAGTTGATGCGTTGCTTGACTGGTTGCCAGTGCAGGTCAGTGAGAAGTGGTGTGATGTGACAATTGTGACACTCACGACAGACAAGCCTAGCTGCAGAGTTTTGCACCAGCTGTTAGCGCCTGATTGCACAGACCGGTAAACCAGCAAGCCGTGAGTTACAGAAGTCAAGATAGGATGTCACAAATGTATGGGCCAACTTAGATGTGGTATCCCTGTCTAAATAAGCCCGAGTTTTAGTAATGCTATGTAGCTGAAACTAGACAAACTTGATTGTGAAGCTAATGTGATCGTCTAAAAAAGGTCATTTTGAAACATGACACCTAGATTTCGAGTAGATTGAACAGCAGATATGCTGGCAGAGCCGATTTTGTGCGTTAGCCTTTCCAATTTCTGAATCACACTTGGTTTGCCTATAATTAGTAAGTTGGTTTTATCATCATTTAATTTAAGAAAATTTGCTGTCATCCATGTGCGGATGGCATCAATGCATGCAGCAAGGGAGTTGACAGAATTTGACGTGCTGGAGAGATCAAAGCAAAAGTACAACTGAGTGTCATCCGCATAGAAGTGAAAGCCTAGATTGTGCACGATTACATCGGAAAAAAGGAGAGTGTAAACCGTGAAAAGAACAGGACCAGGCAAGGACCCCTGAGGTACCCCATATTTCAGAACTTTCTCGGGTGATCTTTGTCAATTCACATTAATACTCTGGAGCCTCCCACTGAGATAGAACCTGAACCATTGCAATGCAGTGCCAGTAATGTCCAGGCGAGATGAGAGGAGATCAAGAAGGACATGGTGATCGATAGTGGTACAGCACTGGGAGAGCTAAATATAGATCTGGGCACTGAATTTGTTGGAAAGCATATATAATGATAAGTATCAATACCATGCATCCACAATCAAATAAAAATAAAAAGCTGACGTGAAATCAAGCAAAACAAGCATAAAAGCTGACGTGAGATCAAGCAAAACAAGCAGAAACACTCCACCCATGTCTGCATTCCTAAGTAGGTCGTTGTACACCCGAAGCAATGCTGACTCTGCGGAGCGATTACCTCTAAACCCAGACTGGAACTTACTAGCAAGGTTTGGGGTTTCAATACATGAGTTCAGCTAGTCTTCCACGACTCAGTTCAGTGTCTTTGATAGGAATGGTAGAAGGGAGACTGGGCGGTAGTTGCTCAAGCTCTTTTGGTCTAGTGTTGATTTCTTGAGTAGTGGCCTGACTACAGCCTTTTTTTTAGAGGTGCTGGGACATGACCTGAGGCTAATGACATATTATTAAATTGGCGATAAAACTGAACTGCTCTCATAGGACACCCTAAGCATGTGGCAGGATTAGAAGGATTTGCTTTTCTAATAAGTGATGCTGTTGTGCGACCATCACCATGTGCTCGAAATTTAGGTGTCGTTTTCGACAGCTGCCTAAATTGTTAAGCTTCATTCAGAAGACTGCTTCTACAGCTTGCCTTCACGTCCGATCCCTATCTAAGGTTAGGAGCTGTCTTCCAATGTGGTTTTCAAAAAAGTAACTAGCTCCTTAGTTCTGTCTCGGGTTGATTATTGCAATTCCCTTTTGGCTGGGCTACCGAAGAAAGCAACTAGGCCACTGTAAATGGCTATTAATATGGCCGCAAGGCTAGTTTTCAAGTCCCAGAGGTTTGACCTCACGTCTCCTTTGCTAAAAGAGCTAGGATGGCTGCCTGTTGATCAATGGATACAGACAAAGTTCTTACGCTGACCCACAAGGCCCGCCACGGCTTGGCTCCTTCATACCTAGCCGAACTGTTGCACCAGTTTCAGCCTCTTCGTGCCCTCAGCTCCTGTATGGACAATAAATTAGCTGTTCCATTCCTCCCCTTAGAGACTGTTTGCGACAGAAGCTTTTGCTCTGCAGATCCTAGACTATGCAACTCGCTTCCACGATTCTTATGCAACAACTACTCTCCTGCTGCCGACTATGGCTCATCCTTTCCAGAGGCCCTGAGCTCCTACTTCCATGCTACTCACTACCTCAACTGCTCTCCTGACTCTGCTATGCTTCCTACTTTTTCTTTGTTGCGTAAGATGAAGTATGTTGGCTACCGAATGTGTGTCGAAAGCCGGTTAGGCCGCGAGTGCACATTACAAAACTCTCCTGTGTAACACCCACATAGTCTTTGTGGAGTTACAGACGGAGATGCATTACATTATTATTACATTAAATTGATGTTAGTTATGCATGGCAGCAGTAGATCAATGCATCGTAGAAGCAGGACAGTGGGGATGGGGGTCCAAAGGATTAGTTGTCTTCTCTGAGTGAGATTATTAACTTTAGGACGAGGTCACTAGTGACCTCCTTGAATGCAGACATTGAGGTGCTGCAAGGAAATGAGGGACAGCATTCGAGGGGGGATGCTACCATCGCATGGATGGACTCCCTGATCTTGTCTATCTTCTGGAAAAAAGCTAGAGCTGCGATCAGCTAGATCATCACAGGGATCAGTAGGTAAGGAGCTAACCTGGGAGTGATTGAGGAGATGGTTGATCGTCGACATCAACATTTTTGGATTGTGCATCTGTGATTCAACAATGTTTTTATAGAAGCTAGACTTGGCTTTTACTAGGATTGATTGGTACGACCTACAGTAGTCCTTGTATGCCTGTCGATGAACAGTAAGTCCTGATCTTTTGTATGTTTTTCAAGCTTGCTCATGATAGACCTAACTAGTTTAGTGTCTGTGGTTAACCATAAGGCCGCCTGGGTGAGGGCGAACAGTGGGCTTAGTAAGAGGTGCAAACTCGTCGAGCACGTCAGCTAGTGACGTGTTGTAGCAATCGCAAATGTAAAGCGCCTAGAAAGAGATTGAGTTCTCTGAGGGTGCTTTATCAAGTGCATTATTATTATTATTATTATTATCTACCAATGATGATAGGTTGGAAGGGGGAGTGAGCAGCAGAGGTGAGGCAGATATTCTCGGACGGACAGCATCGATGTCAAGGGTTTACTTCATTTTCGACTGTGATTGGCCACAATTAGTAAAATAAATAAAAAGGGAAAGTCGGTGAGTTCAAGTCCGATTTCGAAAATGAATGCAGATCTAGAGAGCCAATCAACGATTAGAAGCAGGCAACCACGATGACTTATTTTAAATTGAAAGCATTGCTATCTCGTAACAATTAGTTCAGCTGAGACCGCTGTGAAGTAGAACCAGAAGACTGTAGTAACCTATTGAGCAATGTGCACCAAGGCAACAAGACAACATAGCATACCTGATGTCCCCCTCAAAAGACAGCTCGGTGAAATGCTCAACGAGTACAAGACCCAAGCTCCCATCTGAAAACAAAAAAAGGGCCATAACATAGTACTTGTGAAAAAAATAGGCACATCACTCGTGATAAACATTCTGCTAGCTTTAACACATAACTGGATATGAGTAATACACTGGGATGCAAGGAAAGCCAAGTAAGTATAAAACAAGAACAAGATTGTTACCTAGAACGGTTTTGCTGACCTAATGAGCATCAGCATACAAACCACCAAATAATGGATTCGATAAGAACCGAGACAACATCTTTGATCACTGAGCCTGAGGGGAGATGAAGTGGAGATAGGGTGTCACATCCGTGCATGATTATTACCGAGACGGCGCAAACTTTACAGCTTTCGCCTCTGTGGCGCATGAGAGGCTTGACAGGCTGGGAAGTCATTAAAAATTATAAACCATAACACCTAAGAAAGCAATGACAAGCATTTAGCTTGTTAAAACCCTACCTACTCTTAACTTGCTGTTACAGGTTGTTCTAAAGAATGTTTAACCATAATCTAGCTTGGAGACTTACCTTTTGTGGGAAATCAGCTCCAGCACTCTGGTTTGGTAAGGAAGTTCAAACAAGGTTAGCCCAAAGAAAAATCTAGTTCTTAAGTCTATCAACTTAACATAGCTCGTCGTACCACATCCAAAACTTCAAGCTGGAGGCAAAACAGCATCGCATGTCCGAAACACAGCTGCTTCTTACCCTGGTGGGCTTCTTTCTGGAGGAGCCCTATGTAATGGAAAAGGTGTCGCAGGAAGCACACGAATCCTACACGTACTGTCTGACTCTTGACACTAGCGTCTTTTTCTTTCTTGCATCGATGGGTCAAGTTCAAAACGATCTGGTAGCCAGTCTCCCTGTAAAGGCAAAATACCTGATGCTGTCTTTCTGCATTATCGGCTTTTGGAACGAGGCATAAATTATAGACTATCAACTTAGCCTACCTCGAGGATGAACTTAGGTCAACAAGATCCCAACGTAGCTTCCTAGCAGCGAGATTAAATATTTCAAATAATTTCGTAAGCACTTCCAAAGTTGGTCCGCTGTATAATGAAGATGACTTTGCTAAAAAAGAAAATTGAGGACACCATATTAACAGTCACCATGGATACTCCTCTGGGCATGCCCACTCCATGTGAGTAGTGCAATCGCACGTTCTTGCCTAGGAGGCACGGGTGGGGGGATGCTAAACAGCTACAGGTACCATTCCCTATGTTTCCTGTGTGCATCCACTGAACTAGTGAATTGCAGCACAGCATCTCCAACGTCGTCATAAAAAGTCCATTCTAACTCGGTACAACGACATTGCAAAACATTGCACACATGTTTCTAAAGACTGCCACCTTACCTTTATCCTCACTGTAAGTCACAGATGCTGTATTCACATAATACTGCACTGCTTTGTCCAGCCACGAGATTACATCAAAGTCTTTTAATGAAGAACTACTTTGTAGGATGATCGGAAGTACGTCATACACTGGAAATATGGATTAACAAGGGCCGATTTACAGGTAACATCATCAGCATACTGCAAAGCCACACGATAACTACCACTGAAGATGCCATCGACAAGAGGCAATGTCCAATCGGCAAGCACAGTGCAAAGGCACGAGCTACGCCACGCTACGGGCAGTCTGGGCAATGCAGCTGGAAGGCCACAAATGGACAACACATGGAGCAACCAAAGTGGCTACTATGCTGCCTAATGCAGCCCCTATCACAGCAGCAGCTGACTCCACGAAAATTATTCGTTCGAAACATCGGGCACATAAAACGAGCTACTTCTAGTAAGTAGCAAGCAAGTAGCTCTCACTGCGGTCTGAGTATACGCTAGCCTGTTTCGAGCTTGCTATTAATTTTCAAGGCTTGTCTCACTGATCATCGGGCAGCAGCTTGTGGGCCTATGTACTGTGTTACCCACGAACGAGGGAAACCCATTTTCAATAAGAATGAATAAACGCATGAAAATTAATAGATAGGTATACGTTCCAATGGGCACATACATATAACATGCACACATGCACAATATCCTACAAGCAGACTGCGGAAAGACTTCTGTGTAGTGTCTTAATGCTCATTGCTTATAAAGCATGCCCCTCGGTATCGCGGGGTCTAGAAAAGAACATTTAACAGCAGTAAAATGACTTAGATCGAAATGCCACACGAGGAAACACACTTCCATTCACAGACACTAGTTGCTTGAATACAAAAAAGCAAACACACCCCTCGGTATTGCCGAGGGTCAAGAAAGGAACATTGACCAGCAGTTACAACTAGGAATTACAAAGAGTTAAGGCTACGAGGACAAAGTTGCAGAAAGGAGCCGAATGAGCTTAAGGTGGTATTCTAAGCTTGAAGACTACGGCAAACCAAACTAACCTATGCATTTGCAGGGGCAGCAGCATCATCGGAGCCTTTTTTTCTACATAACAAGTACTCGATGGTCTGGTCTGATGCTGATAGATTTTGATAATCTAATAGATTACTTTAAGGAGGCTAAACCACGGGGTTTGTAACAGTTTGCATCGTGCATGCATGCTTCCACATGTTTCTCAGAAAATGAACAGAAATCAGTCGACTAAGCTCAAATTAGCTCACTAATGGCTTTAACGAGCAGAAGACCCATTCATTGTTTTGAAAAAGCTTGCATATTTATGCATTTAATGCCCATATCAATATTTGCACTCCTAGCTGTCAAGCTTAATTAGAGTGAAAACGCTCAGCCGCAGAGCCACCCAAATGCATACCAAGTCATTGACGTATAGCCCACCTTCCAGATAAGATGTTCTTAAACTAATCTTACAGTTGTCCTAGTTATCCTAGTAAGGCTCAGAGTAGCCCGGCAATACTAGCATTGCATTGCATCAAAAAATGTATGTCAGAATGCTGAGCAAGTAATGAGGTCAGAAAATTGCCATGGTTATGCTGATAGGAACTTCTGCTACAGATGATATATACATATACACGAGGGCCCGTACTGAGTCCTATAAGTAGTCATAGTACGGTCATAGAAGACACCGCTGCTGTGCCATCTTTCCTCGTGACGAACGGACGGACGGACTTTCTCACTTTAATTAGTATATATATATATATATATATATATAGTTCTTTTAGGATATATATATATATATATATATATATATATATATCCTAAAAGAACTTAATCACTATTCAGGTGCTTCACACGTGCTACGAGGCTCAAGCCCACGACCGAGGTCCTCGAATACAGATCACATCACTAATACATATGACTCTTTTTAAAATTTGGCAGTTTATCTTCTGGGCTATGATACAGAGGCCAGGAGTACCTTTCAGCATATGCTGGCAAAACAAGGCATGCTAGCAACTTGTTGGTAAATTACTTGTTAAGTGGTTGGGTGCTGGCCACAGGTAAACATTAGCATCGCTCAGCATCAAGGCAATACTGCTCAGATTCCGGCTAACATGGAGTCTCCAGGACAAGCTAACGTACGATGTCATACTGCATCTGAAGTTCTGTTTCTGCATCTTTTAAGTGAAGCAGCACACACGTGTGTCGATAACCACTGCTTGGCTTGTAGACCCATTTTTGACAGCTCACTGAATTCTGTAATTTAAAACAGCTTGCCACAGCTTCTTGTAGGAGACACTCGACAGTCCACAAGACACTCATTTTTGAAAATAATACTGAACCTGGTGCACATGGTTCTGCATTGCATATGTGCTAAACTTGGAAAAGTCTTCCGTCAGACCATTACCTGAACCGATATACAAGCCTCTGTGAGCAACCAAATGCATGTCCTTTCGTATTTCAAAGCAAACAAAGCTAGACGGTGCAATGACGTTTAGATGTAGCAAATAGTGGTGTCAGTGGTGGGGCGAGGCTTCAGCCACTCAGCCCAGGAGATTTTCTATTTGTAGTTAGTCAAGGCTCTCAGCTGCAAAAACCGCAAGAGTGCCTTCTCTGTTTTCAGGGCCTACTACACACAGTGCTGATGCCATTCGAACACAATCGTTGGTTGCTGGTCAGTTTCATGTTATGAAAGACCTGCCTGTGCTCTCTTTGTCATTCAAGCACCAAAGGTCATAGCCGTTTGGGTGGTCAAATGGCAATGCATGCACTGAATGCCTGAGTGTGTGCTTGGTGACAAAGGTATTTATAATTCGCAAAATTGTGTCTCTGAGATGGGCTAATGAACTGTGACAGCCACACTCGTACAAGCCATGCCCAACCCCTGCTGCCGTACTACAGCACCCGATTGCACAAGCAAGTGAAGATGACCCAGGCACTTGTCAATGGGAGGAGGGTGTGCAGCGCAGCAGCAAGCACTTACATACTCACCGAGATACTGCCTATAAGGGTTGACTCCTGTATCAGATGAGTCTTGTTCCTCAGCCTTGAGCAGATCCTTTATAAGCGATGGCTGAAAACAATAATCGGAGTCGACAAATTCGCCTACCATAATGGAAAAAATTAACTATCCGCAAAAAAAATTAACTATCTGCAAACACCGAAGCAAGAAGTGACACAGCAGCCAAGACCTACCAAGGCAAAAACGAAACACGTGCAGTCTGAAAATTACATTACTTACTTAACGACATGCACCTGCAGATGACCCACAACAGAATCTGAATAAAAAAAAAGTTGCCTTACCATACATCATATGCCACCGAACCTGGTCGCGGAGTGATTGCAGACTGCTTGGGTACTTGTTATTGAAAATAAGACTTGCTCCTGGTTTTAGCTTAAGAAAGGCACACACCATAGACAAAAATCGCAATTAATCTACTATTTGTAAAGAACATTTGACGACTGGTTGATTTATGACATCAGGCCTCCAGCCGTTCTTCGAGTGGGCAACTTATATAATCCTCAGGGGAAAAGCCACAACTCAGACTGTCTTACTGACAAGGCATACAGCATAATACACTGCAAACTACCAAACTCGTGCTTGCCTTTAAGGTAAAACAAGGCAAGATTTTCTGTTACATGTACCAACTTCCAAAGGATTACAGCTCATTAAGTGAGCTTTAATCTTCGGATATGTTTCAGCTATAGGCCCCATGCTGCGATTTCATACCGTTGCAATCGGTCATTAGTGTTGTGGATTCCTATGCTAAGGATTCACTGTCTCTTCCTCTTCCTCTTCGATAAGCTGGTCCCCGAGAAACTTTAAATTTGCCCAAAACGTAGATACTTTAATCTTGCACACGTATGCTAGAGTATGGTGACAGCAACTTCATGGTCTCAGCTGTGTGTGAAAGGAAATCGATATCTTGTAGAAAGTTCGTACACTGTCTTTAATAATACTATAGAGCAGAATTACTTCCAGAGCTCTAAACCAATATACAATAAAGTGGGATAGTAGAAATGCCTCTTAACATTAAAAGATACAATGGAGGCTTACTGGGTCTATGGGCACTAAAGAATACTTCACATGTTGATCATAGATCCACTGAATGCACTGCTGAGCAATTAAGTAACAAGAATGGTAACAGTTATTGACCATGCCTTACAGTCGCTGACTAAGCTCGATATGGAGTTCAAATGAATCGGTTTCTTGAGGTAGCCAGCAGCACATGCACTAGGATCATGCAGCAAGCGACAAAACACTGCTCCAAACAAATGCAGTGGCGAGGTAGTTTGCAGCTAGCAAGACCTCGGGTGAGGTCTTGAACATTCTGTCTCCACCATCAGCTTAAGGCTTTGCTTAGCCATCAGCTCTCCAGCATCAGACTAAGGTTTTGCTAAGCATTCAGCACCTCCAGAATCAGCTTAAGGCTTTGTTTAGCAATCAGCATCTCTAGTATCAGCTTAAGGCTTTGGTTAACACAGCCTGCTCTGCTTTGATAGATGATAACAAGATGTCAAGCAGAATGACCTCCGGATACACTGGCAAAACAAAAATCACAAAACAGTGAACAAAAGCATCTATCAAGACAATGCACTGGAGGTCAGTTGCCTAAATGTGATACTGCTTAGCAGCCAAAATCTAAAAGCATGCTATCTTATCCCACCATGACATTAAATAATCGGGATAAACATGTAGGATTACAAGTACTCCGAAGTAAAGAGCTGATGGCCTACCGCAAATTCTGGGATTGATGACGGGAACCTCTTTAGAAACACGATCAAAAGGCCTGCTCGGGTAATGACGTCTGACTTGCTATCGGCAACTTTGGTTAACACTTTATACTGAGTGTCCAGAGGTAAAAGGCCAAATAAGTCTACAACATTAGCATAAAAAACTTGTGGTAGTACTGACACATCCAATGTACTGCCATAGCATGCAGCTGCCATGACCTTTAAGTAATACTGTTTGAGAAATGAGGCAAGTACCATGCTGCTGGCCTATGAAGTCTATATAGAAACTACTGAGTAGCATCTCACAGGAGATCAAATAAATAGCAAATAACAAACATGATTATACAGAATATCTAAATACATGTCAACCTGAATAAGCTTAGCCACCGAAAAAAATACTAGCACAAATTCACTTACCGACGCATTAGTAAGGAGCTTGCTGGGCGGTGTAAAGTTATCTTATGTTTAATTAGGCTAATGACTTATTAGAAATCTCCAGAGTTCATATATCTATGCCAATCTGGAGTTACTCTGCAGTAAACAGTCAAAAGCATGATGGAATATGAAGTATCTATCATGAGCAATCAAGTTAATTTGGACTATTTTCAGTTTTGTATAGATTAGTCAGTATTGTGCAAAGTGCAGCAAGCTAACGATCAGTCGTTACAATGATAAACAAGAAGCAAGCAATGTAAGAGCAATTAGAAGCATGATGACTTCCAAATCCCATTGTGGTTGACCAATTTCCGACCAATTAACAAACCGGTAAAAGCTATCGGTGGTCCAGGAGGATATGTCTTAGCAGTTCTGATAGCTTCACCCCACATAAAAAAATTGTAGTTGCATGCCAGCAAAACAATGCTTTTCCTCGGTAGCACCGAATTGGTTATCTCCGACCTTATTGGCACAAAGGTATAGATATAGCTCGTCGAAGCATTGTATATCTCCATATGTGAACCTCTTGCTATCTCTCACTCCTTACAATCATTTTGAGATTCCACAAAACTAGCCACGATCACCACCAAAGCAAATAGCTCGGGCGTCTGTGGGGTTGATTGCCCCAATTACAAGAGATAACAACAAGTGAGCGTACAAAATACCCAGGGGGGGACCCGTGAGAAAAGAACCAGCTTTGATACAAGATAGCGCACGATAGGCTGTCTTTTATTTCTAGCCATTCTTTCCCACTTGCAAATTATATGCAGCAAGTGCTCTCATTCATTATTTAAGTATCTGACATCAGCAAATGACCGCACCAGATCATCGTCAGCTACCCAGCATGCTTCACTGGCGCGAGTAGCAGCAATACCATATACAGACATTCACCAGGAAGGTGTAAACAATGTGGTGAGGAGTAAAAATGTGCTTATACCAATTAACAGCTGTGTCTTATCGTCAATTCGATTGCTTTGTAAGGCATCAGTTAGCAGCTGTATTTCGTCCCATAATCCCGGTTCACTGACAAAACGCTGCAACCTGCAGAAAAGGATAGCATTGAGTTAAGCCACGTTAGGACAACGTTGAGACAGAGATTTATCAATGAGTGTCAGTTTTACATTACTCTTGAATCCAGAAACGATGACAGTATTGTACAAACATTAACCCAGAAATAGCAGTTGAGTCATAAAGTGTGGAGCTAACTAGTATGCATAATGGTCTATAGTTTGGTAACTACTTACAAAATGAAGATACACATTAATTTGGGCAGTACACCGGAAGTCGACTGTGACATATAGGTCACTTATAGCAAATATTTGCTCATTGTGTTGAAAAACAAGAAGAACGGAGCCTCAATAGCTCACACTGGCCTGAAAACGCTCCTCTCTCTCTCTCTCTCTTTCTCTCTCTCTCCCCGTCTACGGCAATGACTTTCGGACGTTCTGCATATTGAAAATAACTAACTCTATGCATGCCAGTTTAACATGATATGCAGCTGTTCTAGATTCGGTTACTGCCAAGCACACTGCAAGCCATGCCATTGCAAACTGCTTCCTTCACTGTAACTAGCAGGTGAGAAACTGCTATGTAAGTGCTTCAAGTAAACTTAGTGGGCATAGAATGTTCTGGGCACAAAAAGACATGCATGTCCAATTTAAAGTCGGTAATGATAATCCTTAGTGCTAGTGCTTCCACCGTACCACCTGCCGGCGTGGCCTGAAGTCGATTCGATAATTAATAGGGACTCAGCGAAGCTCACACTGAAGTGGTGTGATGCGGCAGCTATGCAGTCGACGACAGACCAGCCGAGTTGCTAAATGCGGGCAGCATCTGCATGCAGAGAAGGAGGTTGACTGAGCAGGCCCACTTTCAACTTATCACTTGCAAACCTTAAGCCGTTTAATGGCCCATAAGCAGCTGCCCTCGGAGCCCATTCTGTCGACTCTGAATCCAAGCACGTCGATTAACCATAGTGCTGACAATGGGCCGAGCAGAGAAATGAAGAGCCTCCGGCCACCACGAGATGCATACGGTAGCCCCTCACACGGCGAGCCAGTCCTAGAATGCTAGTCGATGGTCTGCAGGGAACTAGCCTGCTGCACATGCTCAGGCAACGAGTTCCAGAGCACAGAAGCCCTGGAGGCAAACGATAGCTATCTGAAACTGCTAAGTTGTTTAACCTGAAGGATCCGATAGGACCAGTTAGCTAGTAGTCCTATACCAAGCCACAAAGGTAGGATGAAGCCTGACCTATGAGAAATGCATATAGCAAAAGTGCCCTGACCTGAATTGCTGTTCTATCAGAAGCCAGTAAAGATCCTTCAGCAACGTTGTTCCTATTCACACTTGCTTCGTTGGTCAACGAGCCGAGCCAACTGATTAAAAAATACCTGCAGAGGCCTCATGCATCAGTTAGGCACCCTACCAAGTAGAAAACTATGGTAGTCTAGTTCTGATGTAACAAGTGCTTGTACCAGGTGTTCTATTGCTCCCATAGTCCCTGATAGTGGGAACGTTATAATACAATAAAAAAAAAAGTGGGCCACGTCATCGGTTAAACACTCGAGATTAAGGTCAAAGTCAAAACAAACGAATTCTGAAGGTGCAATTGGAAACTTATCAATGCACGGTCGAAAGCCAAAGACCTTGGTCATCAAGTTTGGCCCCTATCAAAAGAAGTTTAGCTTTGTCATCATTTAGCTTCAAGATATTTAACGACACCCAGGAACTAAAGTCGGAGAGACGGTGTTGCATGGCTGTGTAAGGATCGTTAGGATCAATGGTGAGATGGTGTACTGCTATCATAGAATGATATTTAGTATCGTGTGAACGTATAATTCTTCTCCGGGTCGAATGAATCCAAAACCGTCGTGGGCCAAGCAGGAGGGGGTTGTGCCAGGGAATGCCAAATGTCCCTGATGGCTATCAGAGTCTTTGCTACAACAGGCAATCCTCGGACTGCTCTCCAAAACAACGACCTTAAACCTGTTCAGTAAATGGCCATGGAACCAAACGGTAGAAGCTAGCCTTCCTCTCACTATTTCTAGGTCCAAAGTGTCGAAAGCAGCCGAGAGATCTAGAATCGTGAATGGAGTCACCCTATGCTAGTTCTATTCTAGCGCTGTTCTGGAGCAAGGATGTCACTGTGCACGTGCAGCAGACCTGCAGCTAAACGGAGTCTCTGGAAATCCGACTAAAGCGGTTTGCCAAGAGAATGTCAACTAATAAAATAGAATATCTTATTATAAGCCATTTTTAAGAACGCTGGATAATAATGAAGGAAATACAAACCTGTGATACACAAGACAACCAATAATGTGTTAGAATCATGCAGTACTTCGTCCTATGATTAAGTCAACGTTTATCTGGGAATATTGAGCAAAGGACACCAAGAAAACTCGTCGATGCTTCTGAGGAAAAAAGACTTACTGAATCACCGCAGCGGTGTCGTTTTGGTAGCTCTGAAGATTCCATAGGATTTGTCAAAATCTTGCCGACTATGCAACCTAGTCCTCCCTAACATACCCGATTGTGATATTATAAATGGAATGACAACCACAAAGTACTTTCAAACAGTCTGTTTGCATCAGTTTCGCAAATAGGAATATCCCCAAGGCAAGCCAAGACATGCATCAGCATTGTGTGCCTAATGTATCTCCGTCTGCAACTCACAACACCACCAAGACTTGCGGGGGTGTTACAACGAAGGAGGATTTTCTGTAACACACTCAAAGGCTAAGCCGCTTTCAGTATGCATGCGGTAGCCAACAGACTTCAGCTCACTAAACAAGGAGAAAGTGAGAAGCATAGCTGCGTCAGGAGGGCAGTTGAGGTAGTGAGTAGCATGGAAGTAGCAGCTCAGGATGGCTTGAGAGGATGTGCCACAGTCGGCAGCAGGAGTGTTGATGTCGTTGCGTAAGAATTGTGGAAGTCTAGGACTTGCATAGCAAAAGCTTCTCTTGCCAACTGTCTTTAAGTGGAGGAATAGAATTGCTAATTTATTTTCCATAGAAAACCCGAAGGCATGAGAAGGCTGAAACTGCTTCAGCAGTTCAGCTTGATATGGAGGAGCCAAGCTGTGGCAGGCCTTGTTGGTCAACGGAATAATTGTACTCAGTATTCATTAATCAACCGGGAGCCATCGAAGCTCATTCAGCAAAGGAGACCTACGGTCAAATCTCTGATTTATTAACTAACCTTTCAGCCATATTCATTACCAGCTGCAGTGGCCCGTGGCTTTTTCTGTAACCCAATCAAAACGGAATTGCGATAATCTAGCCGAGAAAGTAACAGGGAGCTAGGTAATTTTTTTGCAAGCCAGCATGTTAGACAGTCCTTAATCTTAGATAGAGATAGGACGTTATAGCTAGCAGTCGAGGCAGTCTTCTTAGTGAAACCTTCAAAATTCAGGCAGTTATCAAAGATGACACCTAAATTCCGACCACACGCTGACAGTCGCTTAACAGCACCTATAAGAAGAGCTAAATCTCCTAGTCCAGCAGCATGCTTTGGGTGAGTAGCAAATCTTAATGATCGTCAAGTTACTCCAACTGTAGCAGTATAGGATATGTCTGCCCTCCCTCAATGCAACGTGTGGTAAACAGGTGGACTCTATTATTGGTGCCGAAGGACACTACAGCATTGCTACCACTCCCTATCTAGAAACTGAGCTGAAAGAGCTTCAGGGAACTCACACAAACCAACACACAGCACATCAAGCATGCTCGCAGCAGACACACAAACATGAACACCCACACAAGCACCCACTCGAGCGTGCACACACACACACACACACACACACGTATACACACACATACACAAACGCACATCTAGTCATGCACACAAAGCATACAAACATGCATAAAAACATACATATAACACAACACACACACACACCAGGGTGAGCAAACACAAAAACTGGAGCTAAGAAAGTGGGGCAATATTTACTACACCTCTAAGAACGGCACAATAAAATAAAACTCCAGACCTAGAGTCTAGAACCTTTGGACATTAAGGATGCATACGCAATGCAAAAGTCTTCACAATGTACAGAAATAGAAACGGTGTGGCAGAACAACATGCACACCCGCCCTGAAATAAACTTGTCAACATACATGTCGTTCAGCAGATGGGCTGCATCCTTAAGATTACGAGAGGTTTTCTCCAGTTGATATAGTTCATACTACAAAAAACATCCGCTCATATAAGATTATAACCTTCGAAGACTAACACAAAAGCAATTGAGTGACGATGATACTCCCAATATTTATTTGTGATTCGATCAGCGCGTGTGCACAATGTGATCAATGATCCCTTTCAAGGCCGCTGCACTCCACATGCCCGGCTCGATCGGAGATCCTCAGTAAAGTATATTCTAAGAAACCATTTCGGAGTACCGGCCCTTATTGTCCGCGGTAAGCATTTCTCGACATAGCTCACATGAACGTTTCCTCCTTACTTTTTTCTTGTTGTTCATATTCTCAAGCTGCAATGACATTGCCTGCTCAGTATCGGCATAGTACTTGATGGTGCCGGATACTAACATTCTGCTGGCGCGCGAAATGAAGTAGCGCGTCAAAAATGTTTCGCATATCTTAAGGGGAAATGTGGAGCAACCTTTTCGTTTACTGTCTTGCTCACAACGTTGGACGCAGCAAAGCCCATTGATCTCATAGGGTAGAATCGCACCATCCGACTACTGCATTCCTATCATTAGCCACGACCATACAGTTAATCATTACATGCATAGACCGTGAATGTTCTATGCTAACACTAGCAGAACTTAGGGGCAATATCGGCTCAGTTCCACCAGGGAGCCTCGACACTCCGATGAAGCGAGCGGGAAAGCAGGAAAGCAGGCAAACCTGTATCTTAAAACTGTTTTTGTACAGTGATCTTGCAGTCAGAAGCCATGCACGAGCTTCGTGCTGGTTACCCTTGAGGGCAGACTCTGCGAGTGACAGAATCCAATTTTCTTCAGAGTCAGCACCGCCAGCGGGATGACTTGCCATAGCAGCAACGCAAGGCCACAGCGGAAGCCTAGCACGAGGAACTACAAATGAGGCGGCCGGGTCATGGCCGTTACAATGGCGGATACGGTAGTGCCGATAATCTTGATCCTAGATTTACCCGCATATATACTAGCGGTGTTGTGTGCGCCTGCGGCTTCTGCTGTTGTAATTAGAGAAGTGCCTGACACTAATGTACATGCCTCACCTCTGGCCAATAGGTAAGCTATTGAAGCAGCGCAGCATCGGGCCACTAATGCAGGTTGTATTTCGTATCGTCTGCTGCGATTGAACGAGCTCTCATGTATGTGCCCGTTATATATTATATATTATAATATATATATATATATATATATGCCAGTGTGTCTGGGTGATAACGCGATCCACGGTATGGGTGATCAGCCGGCCGACGTAAATCAAGATTACCACAAGCTACGAATCGAGTTAATTCTAATCTTGTCGTGGTTGACGGATGGGGAGGCCGAGCTTGAGGCCGCCAGGTTTCGGCTGGAGCGTGAGCAGCTCGCCGGAGCCGAGACGGGGCACAGCTAGGCGACGAGCCAGCTTCATCGCCCGTCGATTCCACCGTCTGTCTGCCCGAAAGAGCCAGACAGAGGAGCGGAACTCATTGAGCTGCCACAGCTATCCGAGGGCGATACCGGTAGAGGAAGCGGGTATGGAACCGCTTCCGATATAGAAGCCACAAAAGCCGAAGAGCGCCCGAACAACGTAAGTGTGCAGCGGCAGCAGCCGGAGACGAAGGAGGTGCAGCATGTGACAGCTTCCAGCGGCGAGGCGATAGTTGCCTGCGAAAAGGTGCAGGCGGCCCAAGCGAGCGACGTCTCTGCGGCAAAGCGCAGCAGCGAGAGCGGAGAGCATCTCGGCGACAAAGAGTGCCCGAATGAGTGACGTCTCAGCCGCTTCTTGGTGGTGGAGAGTACCTGCACAAGCGTCTCGGCGCAGAGTACAGAGGAGCTACGCGACATAGCGGTCAGCGGGGAACCGATAGCAGCCTGGTGCAGGCTGCCCGCCAGCGAACCATCGATAGCTTCTCTTCGGCGAAGCACAGCAGCGTGCGAGTTTCGGGTTTCGGCGGCAAAGAGCACCTGGGCGAGCGTTTCGGTGCCGAGCGCAGAGATCGACTCGGTGGAGTGGAACTCCGAGGACGGCGAGGCCACAATGAGCCGAAGTGGTTTCCGAAGGGCGGGATCGGCCGGCGACGAGTGCGTGAGACCAGCCATCGGGGCTCGAACGAAGGTAACCTACGAGAATCGCCTGACACTGGAAGTGGTGCTCCACATTTGCCTAAACGTGGGCAGCATCTACGACTGGCTGCTCTCGAGGGGCAGAGCTGATGTGTGCCTTCTGCGAGTGGCTGTCACGTAGCCTGCACTCCATCCAAGCTGCGGAGCTCGTTAATGCTTAATTAATATCCTGACAGCACGAACGACAAACCGCTGGACAGGGCACCGCTTGAGCTGGCAGAAGAGGCCGTGGGGAGCCAATAACTACACGACTTTCCAGTCGTCAGGGCCGCCCCCTCCCCTGCTAGGATGATGGACTGTGAAATATATTTTCTATCGGGAATGGATGTTGTGTGCGCCTGCAGCTTCTGCTGTTGTAATTAGCGAAGCACCCGACACTAATGTAAATACCTCATCTGTGGCCGATAGTTTAGCTACTGATTTATTTACCCGCATATATACTAACTGACTTAGCAGTCTCTTTTGTATAGCGACAGAAGAGCCTTTACGGCTATCACCACCACTTGCAGCGGCGATTAAGGATCGACCATCGCAGGATTCGAACCCACGATCGCGAGACTGAGGCCGTGAAAGCTATCGAGCCATCACGGCTCACCGAATATATATCCTGTGGATATATTCAAGTCCGAAATCCAGAACATGTATTTTTTACTTCAAATGTTTATTTCTATACCGCTGCTGCTGTGGTCCATCACTTCGCACTATCTCGCCACGTGCGAGGCTCAAACTACTTAGTATACAGTAAATAACGACGGCCCGTTCGAGCTAGATCTGTCGTAGGATTAGGAGTGTCAAATGAGGTAAACCGATTCTGCCCCGATTGGCTAGATGTCGACGCTGCCTTCTGCTTTCCTGTTCAAAAAGCCTGTTCAAGTAGTTCTCAATTGTCAGCGAGCCGGTAGCTGTAAGCCTTCACCTGCTCACAAAGCAGAACGAATTTGTTGTATGACAGTGACTCCAGCGGCGGCTGTTCTAGTGGGAATCTCACGGAGACATAACGGGTGCTCGTGTGCAGTAAACGAGACTCTCCTTTATTCCTCTCGAGGGGCAAATATACGAGAGCCAGATTAATCGCAACAGCGACACGAAATATAACATGCATTAGTGGCCTGACGCTTCGCTTCGCTGCATCGGTGGCTTGGCTGTTGGCCACAGGTGAGGCATGCGCATTGTCAGGCGCCTTGCTAATTACAGCAGAAGCCGCACACCGCAAATTTCTGTGCAAGTTTCTTACATGGTTATTCCGCCCCCATATTCGTTCTGGAATGGTGCAACCGTGGTAGAACCACTGGGCTGCTTATAATGTTCACGACGGAACGAAGGGCGGCTGCTTCTGACGACGAGGTCTGCCCCGCATTTGTTACCGCGACCAGGGGGTGGAGGGGTACGCTATTTACCGCTCCACCTCCCTGTACCGGTGATGCCGGACCCTAGCCAATTGTTTACCCATACCTCGTACAAACTGTAAGCTGACGCACTGAAAGCAAGCACGCGACGGTACACAAGCGACGAAATGCAGACACCGAGGGGGGCTTCAACCCCGGTGTATTCTGCCAGCGCACCCAGCGTTAACGGGGTATCCTCCGAAATAAGGGGGGTAGGTCCACAAAAAATGGTCAATGTTTTCGAAACTCGCGTATTAAAGATAAACTAGTTATAAATGCAAGCTCAAATTTTGGTGGTTGTAAGATGACTGGAACATGGTCAATAAAATTATTTTGTAAGACCTATTTAAACCAGAAGTCGTACATTGAGCTCAACAAAATAACTTTCTTTGACAAATAACTGAGCCGGAACTGCGTTTTCCTGGTGAACTCTGCGACTATAAGCTACTCAGCCCTAAACGGACCCTCAAAAAATGACTTTTGAAAATTATCAAACGTAAAAATTTCCCGGAAATGACACGCCCCTCGAGATCATACGTCCGACTGGTAGTATAACAAGATCATAAAAGAGTAAACCCCCTATCAGCAGGGTGCCTAGTCCCGCCTCTGCTTCCCCGCCCCGCCCATAGCAACTGGCGGTAAACGGCATTCCAAGACCCACTCCTTATTTACTTGGCAGAAACCTGTTTACATTGGTATGTTTACATCGGATCACAAACCGGAAGTGACTGTCATTCGGCGAGTAGACGAACATTAGGGATAATGTATTGAGAATTTGTTGCTGCCGGGGCCGCCGTAACTAAGGAGTCCATTACCACGGCACCGCATGAGTCCTGGGACAGCTGATCCCGTTCCTGTAGCCGCCACGACGCACGAGGCGACGGCCGCAAGTGGTCCATGGTTCGGCGGCCGGTCAGCGTGGTGACTTGGATGGAACTAGCACGTCGTTTACTGGAAGCCAGTTTGAAAATGTTGATTCATTTCTATTCAAGGAAATTTAGGTGATTTCAAGTTCTCATTTATGTCGTTACTAGTTAGATATTTGTATTGGCGAATGCCGGTGAGCCGCCCGGCTGTAGCCTGGATTGCCGGCCTGAGGTATGAGACCTATCGCGGATATGATCTGCTTAGGCTGTATAAGGATCTTGTTAGGTTGACCTATTCCTAAGATCTATATTTATCTATTTATTGAATATGTTGAATGTTGAATAATATTGAATGTTTGTGCGATTATAGCGTTTCCTAGTGCTGCCTCTTGGTTATAGCTTGGAGTTCTCAAGTTTATCTGCAAACGAAAGTCCAATGCCTGCTGTCATTTATGTCATATCTCCTAAAATAATGATCCGATAACCTTAAAACTTTGGAATATACGATTGATTGTAGTTATAGAATCATTCCAGCCTTCTCGCATGCATATTGGACCTCAGTAGATAGACTTGTTTTGGTCAAAACTGGCTGTGTTTGTCGTGCTAAGCCTTTGTCATCCTTTCACTCACATGGCGTAAAAATGTCACAGGTAGGCTACTTGTGACCCAATCAACGTGAAATTTGAAGTGCATGCTCTCAAGTATGTGTTTTGATGTTGTATGGCGACAAATAAAGTAACACTTGTTATTCCATGTCACCTGCATGCTGTGGCACCTTAAGTTGGCTTCTCTGAGTGCTGTCACAGCAGTAGTACTTGGTACCTGGTACATTGTACAACTTGGTCGATACTAGGCCGATCTGTGTGAAACTTGGAATATAGGTGGAGCTCACCTGTCTCCACACTCCCCACCTGTTCATGTATGCATGATTGGTGTGTATGCATATAATGTGCCTGTAACAAAGTGTCCGTGGTCTGTGTTCGTGATGACAGTCAACAGTTTTGAGATATCAAATTTTTTTTTAAAGTTTTTTGTGGGGGGAGAGTGTCCAGTGGAATGTCTTGCATTTTTTGAGTTGTTTGCTGTATTTCTACAAAAACATTTTTTTGATCGGAAAACTGAGGAGCTGCCTTTTACCAGCAGTGCTATACGTGACCTTGAACTTTTAAAGGTCATCTGAAGGTTAAAACATCAGGCATATTATATCAAACGATAGCTAATGCTACCAGTGTTCTTCGTGCCAGTTTTCATGCCAATCAGTTTTTTTACACATGCTTTGGAGGGACAACTCCCCTATTGGCGGCCATTTTGAGGGATAACTCCTACTACTGTCGGACATAAAAAAATACTAGCTGATTTAACAGCCTCTTTTTGTATAGCGACAGAAGAGCCTTGACGGCTATCACCACCGCTTGCAGTGGCGATAAAGGATCGCCCACCACAAGATTCGAACCCACGACTTCGGGGCCGAGGTCGTGAAAAGCAACCGCCTTACCCAGTGAGCCATTACGGCTCACCATACCCACACAGCCGTTCTCCCCTCCGTCCTGCTTCCCTACTGCCTACTCCTCTCCAGGCAGTGACTCACCTTCGTAAAACTACTTCCCAATAAACCAACTTGGCCCATAAACAAGCAGCCATATATTCCATCGCCCCATACAGTCATTGCACGGCAATAAAACACCCATACAATCATAGCATAGCAATAAAACAATCACACAAACCTCAAATCCTTTGGAGACCGTGCCTTTAGTTCGTATACTCCTAAAGCATGGAACTCACTTTCGACTTGCGTCACAAAATTTCCTGACTTGACCACATTTAAAAAAAACTAAAAATGCATCTATCTATTGCAGAATTTAGTGGGTCCCTGCGATTCGACGTGTATGTGCTTATGTGCATGCTGCCACTAACTGTACTTGCATGGTGACCCTGTGCATGATCGATGCTATCTACGATAGTGCTTCTTTTGCAGCTGATAAAAGGTGCCTGTAAAGAGACTTGAGTTCTCTGAAGGCGCTATATCCAATGTATTATTATTGTCTCTACTCGCCGAGAGCTTCCGCCCATGAGGAATGTACGTACAAAACGTTATGAAGAAGCTCATGAAGAAGCTCGCGAGACTCCTTAACCGACAGCCAAAGGGTAACGCCGTCATCGCCTAGTCTGCCCCCAGTCGAAGGGGCTTGGCTCCCAGCCTAGTGATACCTGGCTAGCCGTATAGCATATCAGTCACACTGCTAGTGAACTATATTAGGGTACGTATTTACAGTGTTATAGTTTGTTCATATTTAATTTACACAAACGCGAGACCGTAGAAATAAACGAGCAGTTTCGCGAGAGCACCGACGGTTAGCGAAAGATCGTAATGATGCAAAGCGATCCATTTCCTGGTTGGTAGTAATGCACACGCCTTGGTTTTAGCTGCCGATCGAGAATGGGGGTGGGTGGGTGGAGAGGCGTTCAGCAGCCACTCAAGTGCCTTAAGATTCACCAAATCGTTCTCTTGATCGCTCCCCCCCCCGTGCAAAGCGGCGACATACTTTACCGCATTGCCAGCGTACGTTGAGCCAAGCATCTCCATGTAGTGTACCTCATGGCCAACTCAGTGGGCGGCAGCATGCGAAGTGAATACATAATGTCATCAGGCGATCGCTCAGATTCGGCTTTTCTCAGGCAGGATAGGGTTCTTGGTAGGCAAAGAATTAGAATATGCACCTATGAGCGCCATGTTTCTCACATTTTTGCTACGATCGGTGAGTGGCTAGCTTTACCAGATCTCAGCGGCTGCTGCAATCTCCGAGATTCTTTGCTCATTCGGTAGCTCGATGACTTACCTGGCACAAATGTACAAGCTATATTCATATCGGGGCTACAGTAAATCCGAACGTCCAAACAGTCAATGCCATTGAATAATCTGCCTTTGTGGTCCAAATGTCTCGCCCGACCTCAGTTCATGGTGAAAGGCTGGGTATCAAACACGACTCGATACCTAGTAAGACGTTCCAGCAGAAACCGGTAGGAGACAGTGTCCAGAGGCAGCTAAAAAAGCGTCGGTGCCATCCGGGACGCCCTGGTTCATGCCTCTCAGTCTTAAAGAGCCTTGTGCCTCGACTTTCTAAAAAAGCTTTATTTTTAAAATATTGTGTGCGTAAACTGTACTAAGTCTCCGTGGCTTGCTACTTTACCCGATTGTGGATTTGGAGGCTTCCCACGGTGGTGGACCTGGTGAAGCGTTTACTTATGACACATCAAGGCAAAAATCCTCGCTTTTTTGAGATATGGACCACTAATTAAGTAAAAGAGGAAGTGCACTGCTGAATTAATGGGAAAAAATCAGCACCGTAGACAAACACATTCACTTCCACGGAATTGTCGACAGCTCATTGCCGCATTCATTGTCTGCCGGAGTCCTTTTAAACACAACTTCTCTGTAAGTACATATGGCATGTATGAAAGAGGACCAGTTGAAACCACTTGCAGTTGGCTGGAACCACTTCTCTTCATACTTTGAAAAAGAAGATAAATAACCCACTCTGAAGTACAAAGCTATGTGTTAGGGGCAATGAGAGCGGTGCGAAATTTTCGAACTCGTAGGTATACCCCAAGAAGCTCGATAGGAGGCCAAAATCTCTGACAGATATCCACCTACATTCAAAAACAACTTACAGATGTTATAGCAGTCTTGAATTTCAAGGCATTGCAGTCTTGGCACCCTGGCTCCAACATATATTTAATTAGTTCATGAACTCACTGCAAATAATGACCTACGGCCTTACACCAAGGAAAGTAATCTAAAAGAACGGCATAATTAAATAAATATATGTATGCATTATATAATGAAATACATAAAAAAGGCATATATGTATTACACATTTTGACTTTTCGAAACTATTTATTAATTTTATTTATTAAAATTTTACTATACAATTAAAATAATTAAACATATTTATGGAATTATTTTATTCAAATGATTTAGATAAAAAATACACATTGTAAAATGGAAACATATATATATATATAATATAAGGGTTATAAATCTGGAGTGTATGGAGGTGCTAGTCTTTCACGCTGAGGTGGTGGGTTCGAATCCTGTAGTGGGCGATCCTTTATTGCAAATTGCAAGCGGAATAGCCGTTAAGGCTCTTCTACCGCTATAAAAACGATGCTTTTAAATCAGCTAATATTATTGAAGGTCAGTGGATGTGTTTCATCGGAACATCAAAGTCAAATACAAATTTTGACATTTACATTAACTGTATTTTATCATAAGTTGTTCTTGACAGCACTTCTTAAATGCCGTATGCATTTTTTGCTACTGACTGCAGCCATTTAATATGTACGGTTGCATGGGATACTAACGTACGCTATCAGATAGCACACAATCGTCATCTTCGTTCGATTTTGTCTCATAGAATAGTTTCCCATTGAAGAAACCGTGGAGTAATGTTAGAGAAATTGCTCAGCAACTTAAACTTATGCATTTGCATTTCAACGGAAAATCCTGGTACGAATGTAATTTCACGTTTTTTGCATGGTGTAGCAGGAACAAGTTTTTAAAAATTTATTTTTCAAACATGATAAACCAAAAGTAGCTAGCTGATAGCTGGTTTGTGGTTTGGAGAACAGGCAAAGAGTCAAAGCAGTGCCTACGTCACGAGATGTCATCCATTGAAGTAATAGAAGAATTGGCAGCTACACATTTTCCGTTCTGGATACAATTGGGGGAAACTACATGTATGCCTCGCTATAGCGAGCTTCTGACTATTGCCCGTTATATAAATGCCGATCACATACAAGAAGAGTTCTTATTTTGTGGCCCATTCCGGAAACGGCAAAGGTCTTCAATACCTTAGAAATGGCAATAGCTTTTTTGCTAAGCATAACTTCGGCTATAAGAACAATTGGGTTGCTCGGTGCACAGCCAGAGCACGTGCTTGACAAAATATCCGGTTTTCCTGCGTTAGGGTAGAAAGAAGCAAAGCTCCAGGGTGTTTTCTTCATAGACATACATTTGCATCAAATAGTCTGCCTGAAATTCTGAAAGAAGCCTTTTACACTGGTGTGAACTTCATCAGAGCCAGGAGTGCTAACCATCGCGTTTTCAAGAGGTCGTGACAAGAAAGGGGGAACATTATAAGATTTTCTAAGGTACCTCTGAAATATGGGGTACCTGAGGGCTCCGTGCCAGGTCCGGTTCTTTTCACTGTTTATACTCTTCCGTCTTGCCGATGTGATTGCCAAGCACAATCTAGGCTTTCACTTCTATGCAGATGACACTCAGTTGTACCTTTTCTTTGATCCCTCACAGCCTTCGAGCACATCAAATTCTCCCAACTTCCTTGCTGCATGTATTGATGACATCCGCACTTGGATGACAACAAATTTTCTTAAATTAAATTATGATAAAACTAACTTACTAGTTATGGGCAAACCAAGTGTGATTTAGACATTTGAACGGCTAACACTCAAAAACAGCTATGCCAGCATATCTCCTATTGAATCTGCACGAACCCTACCAAAGTGACCTTTCGTTAGACGACCACATCAGCTCCACAGTCAAGTCAGCCTACTTTCAGCTACATAACTTTGCTAAAATTTGGGCTTGTTTAGATAAGGATACCACATCTTAGTTGGTCCATGCATTTGTGACATCCGGTCTTGACTTCTGTAACTCACTGCTTGCTGGCCTACCGGCAAGTGCAATCAGGCGCTTACAGCTGGTGCAAAACATTGCAGCTAGGCTTGTCTGTCGTGAGCGTCTCAGTTGCCACATCACATCACTTCTCGCCGACCTACACTGGCTACCAGTCACGCAACGGATCAACTTGAGGGTTTCGTCGCTCACTTTTAGGTCCCTTCATTCTTTGGCTCCAGCCTATCTCTCAGATTTACTCCCCCACCAGGCCAAGCATAGTACCACTCGCTTTTCGGAAACTAACTGTTTACAAATATCTCGTACAAACCTCAAATTCTTTGGAGACCGTACCATTACTTGGTATGCTCCCAAAGCCTGAAACTCCCTCCCGAATTGCATCAGAGCATCCCCTGACTTGACCACATCTAAAAAGAACTTTAAAAACGTACCTATTTAGAACAGCATTTAGCGGGTCCCTGTGATTCGTCCTTTACGTGCTTATGCGTGCTGACACTGTGCATGCTGCCACTAACCACATTTACATGCTGACCCTGTGCATGTCAGCCCTAACCATGTTATTCATGTTGTTTATCAAGCATGAGACCACTCACCATTCAATTGCATTTCCCATTGCAGCAAAAGTAAAGCGCCTAGAAAGAGATTGAGTTCTCTGATGGTGCTTTATCAAGTGTATTATTATTATTACAATTATTACATGAGTTTCTTCTTCATCATACCAAAAATTTCTAGCTTTGCAGAGAAAAAACCTTGGCATGATGAATGCAATATTGAGAAGTTTTATTTCTGAGAGAAAAAGAAAGCGCACAATCAAAACGGTTGAACAGCGGTGAATTCGTTGATGGCTTGGCCCACTTGGTGGATGTTTTTGCCTTATTTATCATACGAAGGTTTTAATTTTAGACCCCGAGTCACCCTTTATGCCTGCTGCTGAAATTCTGCAAACAATTTTAAAAGCTTTCCGTTAAGAATAGAAAGCTAATATAACAAGGTATAGGCACTCTGCATCGCTGCCGCTCTCTGCCACCGTCGACATCCCTGTGTGTATCGAGGCAGCATCGGCGTCTTACAATCCGTGCTTCGTGTCGTAAGGTCCACGAGAAGTTGTCAGGCATGTGCAATGACTAGCATTGTTACGTTCTCATTGTTTGTGGAGAAGGTCTTCAGTGCGTGAGCCGCTACAGAGCCTTCCTAGCACTGCTCTGGGTTCACATTTACGCAACCGGCAAACTTACCCATGTTTGAGAAAGAGACTCTGCAGGGTGAAGTTGAGAGTGAGACAGCTCTCTCGATTTCTTTGTGGCCTGAATTCCACAGACATCCAAACAATCTGCACAACTCTTTCAAAAACCTTTGCTCACGTGACCGTAACTAAAGTTAAAAACTGATTCGTAAGCCTTTCCTTGCATACATGGACAGCATTCACTGCCCCAACTGCCTCTATTTTGCCCAGACACGATTGAAATTTGTATTGCTTCACTCGAAAAAAAGTATTCCCAAAGCCATTTAAATCGGCCATTGTTCGCAAATAACAAGAAGTCTCCATTAGATTTTGAGGTTCTAACTAGTTATCACTTAGTAACTGTTTCCTTCCTTTATGTTCAAGATTTACCGAAAAGAAATGTCGCTGAACAGCATGTGGAGGACATTGAAGTTAATGATGTAGCAAGACATCTTCAATCTGAATTCAAGAGACGAGATTCCACATTCCACTAAAACTGCTCTCTTGCTCGAACTGTCGGCATTTTTCGATCACGAGATCCTATTAATGAGGTTGTGTTCGAATTTCAAATGTCCGATCGTGTCCTGTCTTTGGTAAGGGGAGGCGATCTGGCCTCATCCAGCGGACCATCGCCTCTGCAGCTTCACAATGGTCTGTTCTTGGTCTATTACTGTTCTTCACTTATATCGAGCCTATAAAGAAAGTAGAAACATTAATTCAGTCCTAAGGTATCGGCTACCATTTTATTCCTGATCCCGAATGAGGATACTCCAACGTGTTGCCGCTTTATTGAGATGAGGTGCTGCTGGTGCTGATAGCGAAAATGAAGTATTTCCATTCAAGCACTCGGAATCATTTACAAATTGAAACACTAAACACTTACAACCATTTGAGCCCGGACGACGATCAATTTTCATAATAATAATAATAATACACTTGATAAAGCACCCTCAGAGAACTCAATCTCTTTCTAGGCGCTTTAAATTTGCTACTAAGAGGAACACGATTTAATGGTAAGTGGTCTCATGCTTCATAAACAACATGAATAGCATGGTTAGGGCTGACATGCACAGGGTCAGCATGTAAATGTGGTTAGTGGCAGCATGCACAGTGTCAGCACGAATAAGCACATAAAGGACGAATCATAGGGACTCACTAAATGCTGTCCTTAATATGTGTGTTTTTAAGTTCATTCTAAATGTGGTCAAGTCAGGGGATGTTGTGACGCAAGTCGGGAGTGAGTTCCAGGCTTTGGGAGCATACGAACTAAATACACGGTCTCCAAAGGATTTGAGTTTTGTACGAGGTATTAGTAAAATGTTGGATTCCGAACAGCGAGTGGCACGATGCTTGGCCTGGTCGGGGAGTAAATCTGAGAGATAGGCTGGAGCCAAAGAATGAAGTGACCTAAAAGTGAGCGACACAACCTTTAAGTATATCCGTTGCTTGACTGATAGCCAGTCCAGGTCGGAGGGAAGTGGTTTAAGCTAAGTGATTACAAAACCGAATAACCCTTATAGGAAACCCTTAACTTATTACTGGACCTTGCTATAAAATTAGTGGAGCTGTAATGCCACCAGTGCCGAGTGCTAGAAATTTATAGTAGGTATCCTCTATGACGACTGCTTGGCATTTATAGGTGTTATTTCAGAAGAATACCGGCCATCCTGTTCAATTCCTACCTAAGATTAGGGACTGACTCCCTGGTCCCCTATCGAGTGTGCTACTGACTCTATATTAGCTGGAGGGCTGCCGAAAAATCCATTAAGCCTCAACAGTTGGTGCTGAATACGGCCGTTTGGGTGTCCTTTAAATCTTCTAAGTTTTATAGCCACGTGATTCCTCTAGGGAAGGACCTTAGGCGGATCCTGGATGATCAATGCATACCAAAGAGATTCTTATTCTGGCATTAAAAGCTACGCATTGGCTCCTTCTTACGTAGCTGAACTACTTCATCAGTTGTCTCCTCTTTGTGTCCTCTGATACCCTAAAGACGTTTAAGTTAGCCCTACCTTTCTTTCATTTATAGTCTTTCGGAGGCAGAAGCTTTAGCTCTGCTGGTTGTACTCTGTGAGGTCACTTCCTTACCCAAGTCTTTGCCCAAAGACATCTTGACTACATTTAAACGGAATGTAACAACCCATCCAAAGCACGCAGCATTTTCCTCATCCGTTTAAATTGTCCTTGCATGTACTTATGCTCGCAGAAACATTTTGCGTTATTACCAAAAAATTGACGGTGCTTCGTTTTTTATATGTAAGGTGCTTAGAAAAAGATTCTGTCCGGTTAGGGCACTCTAATAGCCAAATATTTTAATTATCATTACGTTGTGTCTTGGCGCCTACTCAGGCCTATCCTATCCAGCCGTCGTGTGCAGCTACCTCCGAGCTACTTAGTTTCTCAGCTGCCATCCTGACTCAGCTACGCTTCTCACTTTCTCTTCGTTGTCTAGTCTGATAAAGTGTGTTTGCTACCGAATGCGTACCGAAAGACGCTTAGACTTTGAACCAGCTAAAATTCTAAAGCCTGCTAAAATTCTGTTCGGCCCGCACGTTTGACTCGTCATTTAGCTGTGCCTGTGACCAACTTCAAATCCTTAAGAGACCGTGCGTGCAGTTCGTACGCTCCCAGAGCCACTTCCGACTGACGTCACATCCCATGATTTGACTACATTGAGAAAAAAGCTAAGAACTCACTTATTCCTCACAGCAATTGGTTAAGTCAATGTGAATTGTGTGCTTGTGCGCACTGACGCTATTCATTTTATCGCTAACCAATTGGCTGGCTTCCTTCCGGCATAGATAAAGTCCTTAGAAACGAAGTTCTATTAGGGCGATGCGAAAGCGTCTTGCTATTACTTTTATTAACGTTTGCATTGGTTTCCGCATTTATTTCTATCAAAGGAAAAGTCAATTGAATGTCGAAGATAACGCATGTGTTACTTCATTTTTAAACAACAAACCATAGCTCCGTCCTCTTAGTGAAGCCAAACAATAGCTTTCTCATTGAAATGAACTTGTGAACACGTTTTTATTGAATTTTTGCTCATTATTGCAATCCATTTTTGAATGAAGGGACCATTACTGTTGCATGGAAATTTTTTAAGATTTAGTTTATTCATACTTTGCGAATGTTATGCATTATATGAGGTATCGTTTTCAATAAAATAAAGCTCATCCATTAAATTCGAAGTTGCATCTATGAGCTATGCATTTTTCTACGGAAGACTCGATAGCATCCACCAGATTTTGACAGGGGTCCACGACTAAAAAAAAGGGTTAAGAACCACTGATCGAATTGGAAGCACTGCTTCAGTCCCAGCGGGATGGCCGATTCTTCTGCAGAGGTTGAGGCCCTTCATCTTGGGTGGCTTCACTTAGGTCAGCCTTATTTTCTTGCAAAGCGTGTAGATAACCAATATAAGCTACACAACCGGTAAACCCGACGAGTCCGAAGAGCATGATGACCTTATTAGGTCGGATAAACAGTTCCGGATTAATTATCTTGAATGCAGTTGTAGCTCCCATTTGTGACCAACCGGTTCTATCCCGGATGACCTCTTTCGACACTGCAGGTACCTTCTGCTTCTGCTCTTCCATCTCGAACAGCCTACAAAAAGGAGCTCTGAATCGGAAGCAAATCGGTAACTGCAAGCGATAGCCTGCTCACAGACGAATGTGAATTTTTGCTCAAGCTTTCTTACTCAGTAAATTACTGCTACTTCCCTTCGGGAATAGTTCATAAGCGCTAGAAACCACGGGATACTCACACGGGATGTCCGCGATTAAAAGAATACGTGGAAGGAAACTAATCGAGGCTTTCGAACAACGCTCGCCACTACATGCACATCGCTACTCAAGATTGATCTTCGCAGTAATTTTCTACAAAGTCCTACACGATGTTCCGGGATTCCTTTATCAGCTAACGCATGACAAGAGGTCTCTGTGCCGGCTTTGGATAAGAAATTAAAAACTTCCGCATTCAAGGCTATCTACAAAATTTTCGCCAGGACAAGCACCAAATAAATATAATTCATTTTTATAGAGCCAAAAGAGAACTTAGTCTCTATTCAGGCGCTTCACATATGCCTCAGGGTTCGAGCCCACGACCTCGGCCATCAAATACATTCACCTTGACCTTGGTCGGGGTGAGCGCCTTAACGACAAAAGCCACAGAATACCCAGTCAAATGGAATGCAGAAACACCACATGGCGACGAGGTAAAACCACCAAAGTAATAAGTAAAAGCCAAGCGGCTACGACAATTCGCTATGACGATACTGCCTCTTCTTTTTTCATCAACTCAGTACACTTCTTCGGTTAGCACGGAGCCCGAACGTCAGTCGGCTTCCGGGGGTGGGTGACTGGGCTCGATTCCATCCTTCCTTGCTCTCCGACATCGCATTCACACGCTGGCTAGAACTTTCCCCGCCCTCCACCCCATGGATACAACATGCGGTCAGTGCCCAAGCCGTTGCCAAAAACCCGTGTCGACGAATCCAGAACAGGCTTAGAAGACGGGGAAGAAGCGTGCGGGAAATAGAAGCCTGAAACAACGCGCAAGGCTCGAGCAAACAGTCGCACGCAGCGAGCGTCGGCAGCCAACGACCCAATGCCGGCGTTGCCTCTACATCCCAACGGCAACGGGCGATCGGAATCGTCTGGGACTTGGCACAAACAGAGCTGGGGTTCAGGGATTCAACCAATAGAACGGTTAACTTCATTCGACTGCCAAAGACCACGAATGAGCTGCTTTATCTAAATTTAACACGACAGACCAAAGCGGCTGCCCTAAAGGCCCACCCATTCCACTCTACGCTGTGTCAAGTCACCGTCTGCTTCACTGATGCTTGGGGAGATGTGAGCTTACTCCAACGAGGTCAAGTCTGGCTAGTTACATGCTGCCGCGAGTCCGTAGGCTAAAGTAGGCTGTGCTCGGCTAGGGGCAACGACGAACAGCCGCTGCCGAGGCACGCAAATGCCAGCGCGCACGAACATGCCCACAGCGCGCACGGTAAATCTTCAGCGAAGCAGCTCCGAGTGATATATTGACACGCCTACCTTAATTGCCTGAGCAATGAACAATTCCGAGACGGCTCCTCGGTCGATTTACCGGTCAACGTTACAGCTGAAAGGGCCGTGCCTTCACCTTATCAGATACCACAGAACCACTTCAATCGCACTCTCGGAAGACAACGGGCTGCCTTTGAAATTGTTGGCTTACCCGGCACCTGAAGCTATAAATCGCCACTGAAGAGCGGCAGACTAGCGCGCTCTATCGGTGCACGAACCGAGGTAGCACAACACTAGTCGTTAGAGAGCTCCCGACATCCGCTTTGATGAAGGTCAAGGTTGGCGCGACTGATATCCGGTGTGCCCATGTGGATTCGAGGTCCCTGAACGCCGTACTCGTCGTCATGGGTAAACCGAACAAGATCAGAATGAAAAGTGGGAGCAAGCACGCAAAGAGGTGGAAAAAGGGGCAAAGTTCTAGCTCAAATCCCGTCATTCAGAAGCACAGAGAACTAGCGCGAGGACGGTTTTTCGGCCCCGTCGGAGGTGAGTACCGTACGCCGTGAGAGCCCAACTACGATTGCTGTCGAGTCGACTGGCCTTGAAAAGCCGATAGTTGCGAAATAAAAAAATCACACCAATTAAGTTAACAGAAACTTAATTTCGCTATTCACTGCAATTTACCGCTCATTTTCTAGCCTCGAACGTTGACAGATCGTTGGCGATATTTCGTATGCGGGTTATGACCAGCGATTGCTCTTGAACGAGCTGCTAGCAATCTGTATGTGAGTGAAACCGTTACATTCCTTTGAGGGTGCTCTTCCGCGACGTGCCAATCTTTGCCATGAAACGGAGGCTTTTCTCTACTATGGTGTTGTGGACCACCGTACAGCTTTTATTGCAGCGTCACTTATCGAGTTACTGTAAATTCGCTCTCGTCTTTGCGACTGTGTGTAAGCGATCAATTCAAATCCAAGCCTTTCCTCATAGTCGCATTTGTCGACAGCCATCGACCCAGTAATGTTTGGCAAAGAGCGGCTTGCATACGTGGTAGAGATTGTTGTCTTTGAGGCTGAACCCGGATGTCCCTTATCTGTATGTCCGTTTTTATTTCAGGTAAAAGCACGCTTACTTTCGAGGCACTGGAGCTTCTCAATGCAGGTGGCAACGTGAGCATGGGTAAAACAGCTGAGGAGAGAGCAGATAGTGGTACGGTGAACACGTGGGCTACGAACTGGACTGACTGTACCAATGCTACGTTCAGCCGTGTCCACAGATACTTATCGTCCAATAATATCTTTCATAAGGAGGTATGTAGGCGGTTTGTTGTGTGTGTGCATGTGTGTGTGCATGCGTGTGTGTGTGTTTGTATGTATGTATTTATGTATGTATGTATGTATGTATGTGTGTGTGTGTGTGTGTGTGTGTGTGTGTGTGTGTGTGTGTGTGTGTGTGTGTGTGTGTGTGTTGTGTGTGTGTGTGTGTGTGTGTGTGTGTGTGTGTGTGTGTGTGTGTGTGTGTGTGTGTGTGTGTGTGTGTGTGTGTGTGTGTGTGTGTGTGTGTGCGTGTGCGTGTGCGTGTCTGTGTGCCGGACACAAGTGTGCACACTGTGCACGCTTGTGTCCTTCTAAATTGTCTGATTAGTCGTGTGTTCTTGGTTATTGGTGGCTTCAGATACCTGTAGAAATACCATGCTAGATACTTTTTTATTCATATTGTAGGTGCTTGCAGCGCTGGCTGCTGTTGCCGAAGTAATAAAGACGCAAGGTGGTGAGGAAACTGACACAGAGTACTTTGCTGCTTTGGTAAGCATGAGATGGAGTATTGTGCTCTTTCTTTTTTCCATGCATCAGTCTTCGAGGCAGTTCTCATGCTGCTTTGCTGATGCAGTATGCGAATTAGAGCTAGTAAAGTACCCAGGATGTGGACTACCAGTTGTCATGGTCAACTCACTAAGTTAATTAAATGGTGTACCCATTTACTGCTTCAGAAAGGAAGGAAGCCATG
The DNA here is from genome assembly GCA_009760855.2 of Cristatella mucedo. NCBI lineage: Eukaryota > Metazoa > Bryozoa > Phylactolaemata > Cristatellidae > Cristatella > Cristatella mucedo. Next base: position 7,376,980 of record WPIO01000010.1, on the reverse strand, counting down.
GAAGTGGAGGGGAGAGTGGAAAGACATGGTTTACAACTCAGTGATGATCGTTGTGTTTGTATTTATCTAGCTATTGATTGTTGCCAGCATGGATGACAAAATACGACATTTATTGACTCGCATGTAATTTTGGATGCCTAAACAGAAACCCATTCTAGGGAGAATGAAATTCGTATATGATCAGGCATGCAGAAAGGGTGTGAAGACAGAGGTCGATAGGGTACAGTCTTGTTTTGATTAAAGGTGTGCACCTTGCACAGTCTGCTCATTTGCTCAGGCGATAGCTTCCTGTCCGTGCTGTCGTCAGTATGTGCTAAGAGCCAAGTATGCAATCAGCTCTGTTGGGGACAAAAGTCCTCTGTGATCCACGTTTAGCAACCTGGTCTGGCCTCTAGGATCTGCAAGTGTTTTTACTGGTTTGTCATTGCTGTAGCTGGGACAGTGGCTATTTGGCATTTCTCGGTGGCATGCATCTTAAGAGTCTCGTGTTTCTGGAGTGATCATTAGTGTTGATGTAGCATTAGTGTACTGAAGGGAAGGTTCGGTGGACCTTGACCCCTTGGACTGCCCCAGAAGGAGCACGTGGCAAGGGGGCTTCAGCATCCCTAGAATTAGCCATTCCCGATGAGGTCAAGATGTACCCTCGTCAAATAAGCATTAAGTTCTGCACATACCATGATGAATAGCATGCTCTAAGCACTATGTAGCTATCTTTACCGTTTGTACCAACTGATTAGGAGCTATGCATGCAGCCTTGGGGTAATGTCACAGATCTATTAGAGCAGCTATGGCACAGGGCAACTGCTTTAAAAAAAAGTCTTCAACTAGCGACCTAGCAACTAATGGTGTGTCGTGTCACTTAATCGCCGGGATATAGGCACCCTCCCCCAGCGCCATAGCTTGGGGAGTGTGTGAGACTAGATTCATGGCAGCTTAATGTTAGTACTAAGCTTCATAGATATTAAGCCTTACCAGATCTGCAATGTTGTTTGCATGTCACCAGATTAATGCTTAGTAGCTGGGCCATCTGAAGTACTGCACCTCCGTTTGCTCGTGACCTTGTTGCCTTAGTTGTGGGCACTTCTTACTATGTGTTGCACGTGCAAAGAGCTGCAGATTGCTGGTTACCGTATTGTTGAGGAGAGAGACAGGCTCCACCGTTTGACTATTAGTTTTGAGTGTTGACCCTGGCTATCAGCTTCCAAGTTCAGTGGCAGTTGTTTCTGAGGGTAGACTTTTTTATATATGGTCACTGCTTTGCCATCTTCCTTCAGAATGTCCTCTCTTGTGCACCCAGGCTATCGTCTGCCTTTCATGATAGACGGTAGCGTGGTGGTTATCATGCTAGATTTTGTGACCTACTTACAATTTGTATTTGTTTTCAATGCATGAGAAACCAGAGCATCGCCAACCTACCAGCAAAGATAGCAGGCATATCGGCCGCTATATCTAACTAAGCGATACGAACCGATCACCCATTGCCGCTGATGAGTTGGCTTTGCTTGGAGGGCTCAGTGCTACTTCCATGCTACTCACTACCTCAACTGCTCGCCTGACTCTGCTATGCTTCCCACTTTCTCTTTGTTGCGTGAGATGAAGTTGTTGGCTAGCGAATGTGTACCGAAAGCCACTTAGGCTGTGAGTTCGCTATACAAAACTCTCCTGCGTAACACCCACATAGTATTCGTGGCTTTGTGGAGTTACAGACGAAGATACAGTGAAGCCGCTGTCTTCCAAAGTCTTCGAGTCTTCCAAAGCTGGTACCTTCCCATCGGGTGTCCATCGGGTGTGAGTGCATTCCAAGACGGAAGCTGCTTCTTCTTGCTGATCGGCTTGTTGCACAGGGTTTTACTCTCACTGTTTGACTGCTGCAGCCACCACTTAGACTCTATATGTAGTACAACAGTTGGACCTTCATAACCCCCCCTCTTAGCCCAGGAGTAAGGCGCTCGACACACTTGCAGCAGTTGATTCTCTATTGGCCACTGCAAGCGAGAGTGATAGCCGATAAAGCTCGTCTGCAGCTATATGAATGAGGCTGTTGAATCAGCCAACCCTGGTTTACTTTTTTGTTTTACCGTCGACCTCCGTCGTTAGGGGAGCTTTAGCCAGCCTGAGTGGTGCCATAACGGTTCTAACCGATGACTCTGCTGCTGCTTCTACCACCAGTCTGTGATTATATTTCGCACGTTGTGGCTGCCTGGATGTGTTTGTCGCTCGTGTGAGCAATCAGTGCTGTACCCCTTTGACTGTAACTTCAGCGCATTAACTTCCCCATAGGGCCACGTGGCTTGACACATAAATAAATCCTAGCTGATTAAACAGCCTTTCTTTGTATAGCGACAGAAGAGCTTTTACGGCTATCACCACCGCTTGCAGTGACGATAAAGAATCGCCCACCGCAGGAATCGAACCCACGACCTCGGGACCGAGGTCGTGAAAGCAACCGCCTTACCTAGTGTGCCATCACGGCATTTGACTTCTACCCTGTTCTTAGAGCATTGAGTTTACATGGCACATGCTCGGGCACTTACAGCAAAAAGGTTTCTTAGCTGACTACCAATCAAATGCATTTGATCGACCTAATATCTTTTCTTCTGTCTTTCTCCTGCTACAGTTTGCCACATATTGTCTTTTCTTCTTGTTTTCTTAATTGATGGATATCGCTTGTTTATGCCCTGGAACACGAGAATTGCCAATCGCTAGGTGTGATTGCAATTTACTGAGCTTTGTATATTTCATCCTATGACTGCTGTTTTCTTTGCAGATGACTGCGCTGGAAACGATAACGGAAGTGGAATCGCTTGCAGCGATTGCCTATTTGCTAAGCCTTGTCATTAAAAGGTTGGTTTGCCAGCTTTGGACGTTGGCATTGAACATGTAAAGCCAGAACCAAACCATCAAGTACATGTCCGTTTGCTCTCTCTCTCTCTCTCTCTCTCTCTCTCTCTCTCTCTCTCTCTCTCTCTCTCTCTCTCTCTCACTCTCTCACTCACTCTCATGTGGCCGTATCGTTTGAAGATCGATGGCCTTAGTCTGTAGTCCTCTTGAAGGAATGGCTGCAAGCATTTCGAACATGACCATTGCAGGGTCCCTGTCAACGTGCTAAAAGCCCGATTCTCGGAGATAGCGAAAACACTAATGGACATCCTAGGAAGGCACGCAGAATCCAGTGGCGCTTCTTTGGTTAAAGCGGTAAGTACCGTTGCAGCCCTTGCCGGTGAGTCATTTATGGAGGTGGAGGCCTCTGGAGTGACATTTACTGACGACAGTTCTGGCCATGCATATCTGGCAGAGGCGTTGCATGAGCTGTTCGTGCAATACCGTGCATGCCTGCACTGCACTGCAGCCTGACACGTGTCCTTACGTGTCGTTACTCGGTTTGCAGTGACAGCTGTAGTCGGAGCAGTGTATCTATCTGTTGATGTGAGCTGTTGGTTTGATGCTACTCTATGGCTGATGTTATGTTGTGGCTATTTGCGGTTGACGGGGGGGGGGGGCCACAGTCACTATTGGTGACTATAAAAAGTGTCTGAGCTTGTGTACGTTTGCTCTCGTTCTGAGGCATCACGTCGTGGACCTCTGGACCACCTTAGCTGGTGTGCATTGGAACAGCCACTCTATTAATGTCTTGCCGACTGCTTCTGCTCTGTATTAGCGTTGTGCTAATTTATCATCTGGGCTTTTTATGAACCGTGTGCAATTGCCTTCTAGTTATTCGGATACATACATGTGGGCTGTGTGTGTGTGTGTGTGTGTGTGTGTGTGTTTGTGTGTGTGTGTGTGCCGGCTGGCTACTTGTGTCGGTGTCTCTCCCCAGAGCTGCTTACTTCCTTACTTCCTAGAGATCGCTTCTGCTGGGAGACTTTTTTGGAAGAGTCACTTGTGGATGGTTACGTTCGACAACCAATTGCTGTCCTATGTATTGCAGCTTCTGTCGTGTATTGCAACGCTGCTACGTGCCCAGGACTTGTGCGTATGGAGTGATTCATCCACCGTTCATATCTACAATACTCTCCTGTCATTCACAATGCATCCCAAGCCAAAGGTCCGAAAAGCACTGAAGGACTGCATTGCTATGGTCGTGCGCAGTGCGAGCGCCAGCGAGGGCACGCGCCCCGGTGGGTGCCACCCTGCTGCCGTCCTCACGGCCAGGTACTGCCTGCAGCAGCTAGAGAAAGTGTCAGGTAAGACCGTGCATGGTAGGATGGCCATTAACCTTGTTAGCTTTTACCTTATATTCTGATATCCCTTTGCAGTGTTTATCCTTACGAGAGTCAAGCTAATGATTCCGATACGTGTTTTTTTTGACAGTTGAACACCATTGCTGTCGTTAAAATAAGATATCAGTGAGTCCTCCCCCAGTGTAACATCTCTAATGGACACGGCACTCTCGGTCCCGTGGCCCCTCAAGACTGCTTCAGCTGGGTGACTTGTCATAATAGCCCACGACCAAATAGCCCACGACCAAATAGCCCACGACCAAATAGCCCACGACCAAATAGCCCACGACCAAATAGCCCAAGACCAAATGGCCCACGATCAAATGGCCCACGATCAAATAGCCCACGATCAAATCTGCTCATCTAAATTATTTGAAAGTAAATAATTATTTATGGACTCACATTTTTTTTAATTTTATATAACGTAAACCAGTTATTTAGAAGCTTTGCAGACAGCTTAATTAATACTAATGCTAATTTTTGTTACTTCATAATTTAAAAGTTTAAAGTTTTTTACGAATGTTGGCTAACCCTATCCTATGTGAGCTATTTTGCCTCGTGCATTTATATTCGCTTGGGTTCTTTTCCCATTCGATAGCACCAGCTAGCAAATCAGCAGTGACTTCCATTTACCGAGACGTATGGAGTACTTTAAAATTATATTGATTTATAATAATAAAATTTTGTTTTCAATTTTCACCTAAAGAGTGCATTCTATCATCGGCTGCATACAATCGATTCCGGACATAGGATACTCGGCTTGTAAGGATAGCATTCCTGCATCCCACATCTTTCTGCAAATTTAAGCAGTGAGAACTCTTAAATGAATATCGGATATAGCAATACTCCGCATATAAGAATAAGAGTTGAGACCGACTTTCGATTTGTACTGAGCTTAAGTGCATATTTACAGCGTATCTTACTGTAGAATTCTGTCAAGCTTCCCCGAGTGAGTGTCTCAGCCCTTGCCTACCAAATGGGCTACAGTGGTAGGCGTTGTGCACTACATCGGGTAAAATCACACGGCCAGTCCAGTGCTTACTCCAGCTGTTCCTCCACCCACAAGCAGCTGTCTGGCAGCGACTTTATGCTACGTTGGGGCTGGGGTCAACTCATTTGTTGCTGGGTGCTTGGTAAATTATCCGATACTTGAAGCTTATACATGAGCTTGCAAGCGTGGAGCTAATCTTAGCTTCCCCAGCTGTCTATCAATAGATATTTCGTGATAGCGATTTCGTCATTGTATTGCTAAAAACACATTCCAAAATCGTATCCAGCAGAAAATTATTACACTTTTCAATAATAAGTATAAGTACGTGTGCCTTGGTTGTTTTATGTTGTTAAATTGACAATTAGGACATTTTGTGACTTTCTAAGTAGTATAGTCTCACTTCGCCTATATAAGAATACCTATTTACCGGCCCGAGCAGAGTGAATTATATGTGTAAGTTGTGCGGTTTCTCTCCCCATTGGTTAGCGCCGGCTAGCGAGTCAGCAAATTCTTCTGTTCATGGAACTTGACATACAAGGCTGTACATTCAGAAATATAGTGGCTGATTAAAAATAATAGTAATATTGTTATGATTGCAGCTCGTGCCAACTCTGCTGTGTGTACTGCACATCTAGCACCGTTGGATCTTGACAATGGCAGTCTTGACCCATGCTGTGGTGTTTTTGCTTGCACGAAGCAGCTTGCATGTCTTGTGGGAAATCTTGCATATTCACTTACATTCACATCTCGTTAGACGGCTCCTGTGTTTGCCCTTTACTCATGCCACATATTGGTTGTCAGCTATCTCTGTCGGATGAGCGTGGATACGAGATTTTTTTAAACCTCGTCTGGTCATTCCTCACGTGCCTAGCACGTGTGGTAGAGTCCTTAAGTGTGTACACATGTACACTGCTACGGCTGCTGTCCTTCCCAGGAAGCTTTTCTGTAGCCTGCTGCATCTTGGTCTACCCGGGCTCCTCCTGCTCTGGCCGTCCTCTGCTCGGTGTGGGGTGCTTGTTTAAAATCTCATAAACCACCCACGAGACAGAATCAGTGAGGCTCTCTGGCTTACAAGACTACTGTTCTCTTTATTGTCATGGTGGAGTCCTGCACTGTATATTCGGTGTCTGTCCGAGTGAGCAGCTCGTTTGTCGTGTTCCCTGTCAGTCGTTTGTTCTTGCCTACCGCTCTCTTCGGTTGACTTGCTGTGACTACTATCGTGGGTTCTGGAAATAACTGTTCATGGGGAGTGGGGCTGTTGGATGAACTGTCGTGGCTTGTTCTTGCCGGTGACATATTTGACATTCTGCTACTTTACGGCTGTCTTTTGTGTGCCTATGCATGTTGACACTGTGCATGCTATCGCTAACCAATCGACAAAATGACATGCTTCTTTTCTAGCCTCTGTATATAAAGTGCCCAGAAAGAGCTTTATTTCTCTTGCTGCATACTACACTTGTCTAGTCTAGTTGCTATTATTATTATTATTGTTATTCATTATATTGCAGGTAGTGGCGAGCCTGCTGACATTATACATCTCCTGAACTTGATCAAGGAAGTTATTGCATCGTTCCCCGAAAATGGATTAAAGTCTTCATGTGAGACGATACTTCGCCTTATGACACTGAGCAATGTGGTAAGGAAAAAGGCTCTGTCTACTGGTGGGCTTGAGTGGTCGTGTGTGTGTGTGTGTGTGTGTGTGTGTGTGTGTGTGTGTGTGTGTATTATATTTTTCTCAGTACTTGTCGATAAAAGTGAATTATGTTGTCATGCCATTATTGCTTGGTTATTTGTTTGTAGATGGTCACTGGTGTCTGCCTGGAGGTCCTTAATGCTATGTTCGCGATGCAGCCGAAGGAGAGCAGCCTTTCAGCCGAGCTCAATGCAAAGCTAATCACAGTGAGAAGGACTGTTAACTGGAGTGTTTTGTATTCCAGATGAGTAATGCTGGGATGGCACACTTGCAAGGGGGGGGGGTAGCAGTGCTATTTGCCTGTCAGGTGACTTGTGTGACCATAGTCGCCTAGAGTTTCTTTATCCCTGGATATGGTGTTCGTTGTTGTTGACCGTGGTTCTCGAGCCGGTGACCTTTCTTGGTTGCCAGAAACCGACGGATATTTAGCAGTTGTAGCTCACTACTGTGCATTTGATTGGCTCCTATGAGACTGGTAAATGCCACTCTAGGCCTCACCCCGGCCTATTAGTATCAACGGTTTATACCTGCAAGTACTTACAGGTTGCAGATTTGTCTCTTTTGGGAGCGACCGTTTGCCTAGGGCTTATTCTCATTGTCCATTTAAAAACGAGCAGTGATGGTCTTATACAGTCAGAGGAAGGTTTCGTGGCTGATCAATCCTTGTCTAAACACTTTGCAGCTTGCTTGTGCTTTTGGTTTACTTGTTTCCTGCGAATGGCTGGCATATATTTTGCTTGTCGTTTGTAAGCCTAACCAGTGGACGTCTGGCTCAAGCAAGGCTAGATACCACGATGTCTTCTCAGTGTGGTGACGATATGAGCCGGTGTGTCTGCTGAACTGAGTGGGCATCCTGCATAAAGTGATGACTAGCTAGCATTGGATTGGATATTTCCAAGCTGTGGGTTGGGTCTGCATGATTTCTGTTGGCCATTTTACTTGACTTGCACACCCGCATGTCATTGCTAATTTAAAAAAAAATCTACGTGCAGAAATCTTGGTTATGCGCCATTTTTAGCCTTAATTTCAGAGGCATTATCTGTGCTGCTCCAGTTGGTTCCATGGATAAGCATGTGATGTTTGTGGATTTCTGTCTCCGAGAATCAAATTGAAGTATGGTAGGCAGATATTTTTATTATGGAGGACTGTTAAACATGGCTGAAGCAGCAGAGTCCATTGCAAATAAGAGGCAATGGACTGTAACTAATACTATCTCTCCACAACTGTGAAACGCTAAGGCATATGCCGGGTTTCTGTAACCATCAACGATACTGGCACTTGTTGCAGGAAGGCTTCACGCAGGTGCCACAGCTGCAGCTTGGTAAGGGTCAATGCAATTTGACCCGGTTGAATATTTCCATGGAGAGATAAGTGCGCTCTGCACTAGCTGAAGAGTGGTTTTAGTGGGTGTAACATCGAGCAGTGGGCAGACCCGTGTGATGCTATGCAGACAACGTTCGTGTAAAGCAGCAAGTAAAGGTCTTGCTGATAGGCTTTGGTTGTGATTGGGCTGTGTGGGCAGTCATGCTAGGAATGGCAGTCCAATTTTTAAAGTCGTGAGCAGCCTAACAGGCAATCGTTCTACCTAGCCGAAATCTGCTTGTTGACTCACGACTCACGAACTATAAAACTATAAGAGAGGCTGCTTGCTAAGGGAAGTCCCAAGCAGGAGTGGTAATAAACTAAGGTGATCGTATGCACTGGTGCTACTGTTTGGTTTATTGCCTTCACTTCTGTTAGAGCCGTCACCCTGTATGTACCATGCGAATGGAAGTTTTGAAAGCACCACTTGATGATCTGAGCAGCAGCCTTGATAGGTTTATTTGCTCACATAATGTAATTGAAATGAGTCAGCATCGGTGATTTGTAGTCACCATAACCCATGACCTGCTTTAAAAACTTTCGCCCCTAGCAAAAAACAGAATCTGCCATTTATTCACTCTGGCTGCCATGATCAGTGTAGAAGTGCAAAGCCCCCTGTGGATATTACTATTGTGTCATTTGCTGGTTTGGCCCAGTGGTTAATTTGCTCCGCCCCGACCAAGGTTTGGCCGGGTTATATGCCTTGGGGCTCGAGCCCACGACCTCGGCCACACCTTGGTCGGGGAGCACCTTAACCGCTAGGCCAAACCAGCAAATGACACAATAGTGTGTGTGTATATATATATATATATATATATATATATATATATATATATATAGCGTGCGAATATAGATTAATTTCTCTTGTGGTGCTATACAAATGAATTATATTTATAATTATATTTGTCATCGGCCTCTTTAGCTCATCAGCTGGCTACTTAGTCGGTTGTACAGTTGCTGCAGGATTGGACAGTGTTTATCTCCAAAGGGCTCTGTCAACTTGAGGCTTTATAAGGTTTCGACTTCTTTGATTTCGAACCATCAAGTGGTTCTGCTGGAAGCCCACGAGTGTTCCCGAGTCTTTGTGTGACTGTGTGCCTGCCTTGATCTGACATGGCTCTGTACTGGCTGATGCCATGCATAGAGGCAGGCAAGAGCAGAATAAATGAGAGATTTGGCAGTTGTATGAATTATTGTGCATGCTTAGCATCCTGTAGTAATAGCCAGGGCACATGTTCTTGGCTTCTACTGGCTGTAGCTCTGCCCCGGGCAGCAATGTGCTCATTGCCGAACCAATTCGACAGCATATTTGCTGATGAAATCGCGATGATCTCTCTTAAGGCTAGCTCTGCATTGTATGTGTCTTCGGCGTGCTGGCTTGACATATCAGTGATTTTTTCTCTTTAGGCCATGTATGATTTCATGCCAAATGTAAATGACATTCAGCTGATGCCAGCATGGTTATCTGTCATGGAGAATGCACACAGAAACTTGGCCAGGTAATATCTTCGAATAAGCCCCAGACTAATTAAGTTCTTATAGCAAAACTTGAAACCTTGTTCTAAAGCAAAACTTCAAACCTTGTTGCAAAGTTCTAGTCACCTTTTAGGGCTTATCATTCCATGTAGTCAGGACTGTTGTGTAATAACCTTTTCTGGAATGCCAACTTGATAGAATCTCTGTACTAGTTTTGCTTGATGTCAAGTATAGTTTGATTATTAATCACCAAGTCCTCGCTAGCTAACCATTTCTTCTAGGTATCATGGCACTGCTGACCTGCAATGGTTTAGGTCCTATCTCAATGAGAGATTTTAGAGCATTGAGATCAGCTGGCAACAGCCATTCTAGGAGCCTTTAAAGTATGAGGTACTCCGGATATTTATGCTTCGTCCCATTTTTACAATTTATTTGCACAATCTAGCCTTTCATTTTTATGCAGGTGACACACAGCAGTATCCGTGCTTTGATCCCTCCCTGCCTTCCGGCACGTTGAACTCTCAACTCCATCACAGCATGTAATGCCGACATTCGCATTGGATGGCAAATTGAATGGCAAACCAACTTACTAGACAAAGAAAAGAAAAGACAACTGTTGCTCAAAAGTTAAAGACTAAGCCTCAAAATGGGCTTGACTACAAAGCACCTTGCACCCGCTAGCCACCTAGATGTCCTATTCCAAAGTGACTTTTCACCAGATGACCACATCAGTTTCAGTCAAGTCTGCCAATTTTCAGCTATGTACCAGTGCAAAAATTCAAGCCTGCTTAGTCAAAGACACCAAACCAAGCTCGTCTATGCATTTTGATAAATGGTCTAGGCGTCTGTAACTCACTACTCGGGAGGTATTCCTCTCTGTAAAATAAGACTGCAGCTAGGCTTGTGTTTCGTGAATGGCCCAGTTGCCACATTAAACCACTTCTAACCGACGTGCATTGGCTTATTATCAAGCAGTCTATCGACTTCAAGGTTCTATCACTTTTTTTTTAGATCCCTCCAATCTTGTTGCGGCCTACGCATCGGTAATATTTTCTTCTCGAGCTTTGCACCATGCTACCTGCTCTTCTGGCACGAGTCATTTAGCTGTGCCTTCAACCCAGCTCAAATCCGTTGGGGACCGTACCTTCATTTCATATGCTTGGGAAGCCTGGAAATCTTTTTGTCACGTAGTGGTTCTCAAAGCAGGTTATGGTAAACAAAAAGGGAATCTGGGATTCGTGAAAGTTGGTACTGATGGGGAAGAATGCGTTAGGGCTTACCTAGAGAAAATCGTCGGCTTACCTAGAGAAATGTTTTCATATCATGAAGATTACCGTAAGTGTGGCCATGTTCTTGAGCACTGTCAAGGGCTAAGCAGCTGCATGGGTTGTTTGACTTTTCCCATCATTCAGTGGAGGCCTGCCAATCACAGTTTCTGTGACATGTTTTGATAACTCTGTCGGGTGATATATTCAACTTACGGGCTAGAGCATAGTTTTAAAGGTGGTTTCGGACAATATTTGATCAAAGGTTATTCTTGCTCACAATGATGGTAGACCCTGCTTGCATGCCGACAAATTGCATTCGAGGAATGCTGTACACAATGTAGATATAGGTACGGTAATTCATTGTTATTATTGTTGGCTCCCTGAGATCTGGTTTAAGATTCTGCACCTATCCAGGTCCATAAAAAGCATGGAACACTAACTCTAGGCGACAGCATACAAGCAAAACTTATCTCATGACACATTAGCATCTCAACTGCATAATCTTGGGATTTAGGAAGGACTTTTTCCACTTTGGTTACACACATGTCACATTTTTTAGCTGACACCTGTGAGGTATGCCGATGACCAGCAGAATTTGCTTTGTTCAGACATTGGCACACAGAAGTTTTTGGGGTTTTAGACAGGTCTCTACCAGCGTGCGTCTCGCTGCTCTTTCACACTGTATTACTTGTTCAGAATGCGAGTGTATGCTTATGTACTAGATTGACCACCTTATAACCAGACTCTTCTGATGTCATTGCAGGGTGGATGCTAAGCTGAGCATCGGCCATCTTCCACGGCTCATGTCAAGCTCCATGAGTTGTTTGCTATCTGAGCGTCGTGAAAATGCAATGACTGCCAAGTTAACGATGCTGGTAACAAGAATTGCTATTAATGGTTGCCCTTCAGTGTTTTTCAAAACCACGAGTTCTATTGCAGTATCTAGCTTTTAAATGTTTCTTTCTTCGTAGGCAACAATTAAAGCTTGTTTTGGTGGGCTCGGCGATGACTTGGCAGCCTTTGTGCAGGCATGTGACAGTAATTCACCAGTCCATCGTATAGTTCGTCTTCTCGAGTCTGGTCTTGGCTACCAGTATCATGCATCGTGGGACTTGCATCTGCAGGTGCTAGCAGTCGCCTTTGAAGTGCTTGGGAAACACGGTACCAATCTTTTCAAGAAGGTATGCAGCCATGGTCTGGCAGCATCCATGTGAGATAGCAAAGTATGCCATTTTGTGCCTTGACATGATTTGAGTACAGTGCCACCCTGTAAACGTACATGCTTTTGCAGTCTCACTTGTGCTTCACAATGTAGCTCGGTGTCAATCTATCAATGTTTTGCCACTACTTGCATGATCGATCGTCCACCGAACTTGGTAGTTCTCTAAGGGTTTGGAGACATTTGTGCTCTAAGCTGTGCGATTGGTTTGCCAAGAGCAGCCGATTACTCGGATGAGGTCACCGTTATGTATACTGTGCACTACGGCTGAAGGGCTACTGTTAGACTAGCCAGGAGTAGTCTGTGGGCACGACCTCTGCCAATGCTCGAATCAGATAGAGTTAATGGCCTGTTTGTGGGAGTTGAGATTGCTGAGGATATTACCGTTGGCACTGTTTGTCATTGTTCAAGTTTGGATTCTAATTGTTCTTTTATCTTAGATGGAAAAGTGAGAACTGCTGTGACGCCCAACCTCACCGTGTTAAAAATGTGTTTAAGCAATTGCTGGAGAAGAGAACATTCTGAAGATTAATACCTTCCCGACAGAACTAACCCGCACAAAGAAAACTATACTAATTTCATTGTCAATTTGTACTAAATACTGTAGATCTCATCACCTTCAGGACCAGGAGAAGTGAATTATAATAGAAAATACTCAGTTGAAATGCGAAAATACTTTTAAAAATAGTGTGCAATGATGGACGGCGAACCTGGCTAAAATCGCACATGTATCGAGTGGTTTGGTCTGCATCGTGACATTTTCCAGAATTTTCTAGAAGCTAGCTTATTCATTTCCTTTGCCACCAAATTTGGAGATGGTGATGTAGCTTGCAGGGCGGTAGCAAGATAACAAGTAAGTGCTGGTAACAAGAGATGGGCATAGCAAGGGAAGTTTTTGCCTTCACAAAAGCAAAAACCATGAGGATTGCTGTAATAAGGCATATATGAGTTATAAGGTATGCCTTGCTTGAGAACTAATGATTTCCAAGCAGCTTGTATGCTACAATATTAAGAAGCAGTAGCAACTCAGAATGGTGGAAACGAGGAGCTATCTGGTCACCTTAAGCTGACAAACGATTGGGATGGCAAGGCTATCAAACTATTGTCTTTAATAAATGTTTGCTTGCTTAAATGCAAGAACTTTGTGGCCTGCAACTGGTTAGTGACCGCACTCCACCTTGGCTGACTGGCAAATAGTTCTGGGGATTGATGAATCGAAGTTCACCATTTTCAATGCTGGTAGGAAAGCTTTTGAGAAGCAGCACAGTAATAAAGCATACCACTATGACTGCCTTCAGAAGATGAGTTAGTTCGGTGGGAGTGGAATGATGGTATGGGGCTGTTGCACTGTAGTTAGTACCAGAACCAAGCCATTAGCAACCAGCATAAATTATTAGATATCATTAAAAAAATCCGATAGTTCAAGTGCAATGACCCTGAGAGAGCTATATTGTATATGGGAACAAAAGAGTATCCTAAGCACAGCTCACTGTTGGCGAGAGAATTTGTCGGCAGAGTTCCGGATCGCAGGTATCCTTTGCTGACTGCATTGCCATGGTCAAGCATGAGTACTAATCCGAACCCCATCAACAACCTTTGGGATGCTTTGGAGCAAAGTGTAAGAACTTCAGCTAATCGTGTCATCCCTGGAGATGTCTTATTTGAAGCTTTATGTTAATACTGGTAAGAAATTGCACCGTTATTATGACCGATGATCGTATCATCCATATGCCAAAATGCACACACGAAGTCAATAGAAATCATGGTAGAACCACTTTAATAATAATACATTTGATATAGCGCCCTGAAATAACTCAATCTCTTTCTAGGCACTTTAGCATTAACCTAAGTAATTTAGGAATTTAATACTGAAGCAAAGCATATATTTATATATCACATTGGCTGTATGCTCATTCAAAGAAATGCCTCCGAAAGCAGTAGATGAAGGTTTACCAGTGAAAGTCTGTACTTTCAGTTAAGTTGTCCAGTCACTTAAATGTGTGAAAGCACATGTATTTATGCAATGCTGATAAAAGAACGTTATGCACCTTTCGGATCAGGATATTACCTCAAATAGTTCAGTGTTTTATGGACTGCTTGCCAAAAAGATTTGACTAAATTATGGAAACTGATGAATTAGCAATATTTACAACAAATCGTACCTTAGTTTGCTTACCGGGTGCAAAACGTGACTTCGATGTTTTTTGCAATATCTGGAACTATTTATGGCTTCTGATGTGGTCGCCATTTTCAGAGGATATCATTGTGTAGTATTGTCAGAGTACTGCAATGTAAGATTTGCTGAATGTACTAAGTATTTTCTTCTCTAGACTGTATGTCAACAACCGTGTCGGACATTTTCGTTGCCAATTCACTGCATGCAAGAAGTAGACGATGTGTTAGAGAGAAAACCACCCAACAGCATATTCTGATAGTCAAGGAATTGAAGAATTCTCCCAAGCCATTTATTCCCTATTCCCCAACTCTCACGCTTTCCCTAATTACGTGAGTACTCAATTGAACTACCTTCTCATATCAATGGAAAGTTTGCTACCCAAAGATCATCATGGTTTTATTATCTCGGGTGTTTGATAAGACTTCTGTAGCAGTTTCTCACAGTTCCATAGCTCTTTTTTTATCAGGAAAAGTAGTTGACTGGTTGCTTACTCTATAACTGCACTATCGACTTCTTGTGTAGTCTCGAGATAGGTCTGGTCTATGTCTGCGCATGTGGACAATTGGGTGTGTCACACCTTGACCACTCCTAAAGAACTGCTCGAGACAGTCGCTGAGTTGCATCTTTTGAGAGGAGGATAAGTGGCACATCGACAAATTCTTACTTAGCCGAGTTACAATTAGCAGCATTTGTTCCAGTTTCATATAAATCATACGTTGTGGTAATCTTTTTTGGCCTTTTTGTGTGAAAATTAGCAATATTTGAGATTTGTGTTGATTCCCACGATGCACAAATTTTTTCGAGCCCCTGTATATCAATAGCACTAAACCCTGGAGATATAGTAGTACTAGAGAGAAAAAGGAATATGTATCGTGTTTGTTTTGAGTTGAACACATGCCCTCTGATATCATTACCCAAAGCCTACCGTCAGCTGTTCAGTTCAAAGCAGTTATTTGCTCTTACCCTGTTTCTTAAAAAAGGAAATTTATGAAGCCGGTCAGATTCGAGTAAGAATCTATTATTTACAATATGTTAATTGCATTTTACAGTAGGCGAGAATGTCCTGGCCACTCAAACAGTGGGGGTGAATTTATTTAATATGTGCAAGGCTTTTTAAGTGAAATATCACCTGTAACCCACTGCACAATAATTTCTTGTCCGTAAAGGCATCCTAGTAGCATTTGCCGATTCAAGCTTACTTGGTCTTCTTGGTTTCGAGTCAGCTTTTGATGGACCGGGTGCTTGCCAGTTTTGTTATCTTGACTTTTTATCATTAGGCTCATTTTGATTTGCTTGCTCATGCTGAACTATTTATTTCGGGCATGTTTCAGTGCCTTGCCTCCATGGGAAGTCTTCGAGAGAGCCACGGCTTTCCATATGTGGCAGAGCTTGATTATGCCATTGGCACAGCCGTCTCAGCGATGGGTCCGAAGGCCGTGGTGGAGGCACTTCCTATGCAGGCCTTGTCCGGGTATGGTACCAAGCTTTGCCAAACCTAGTCACTGAAACCTGAATAGTGCTCAGCCCCGAGTGCTTGCTTTCTCATGCTTTGCCGGATGCCAGTAATTATCCTCTTCCGTCTTGCATTTGCAGTGATATCGAAGATGCCGTCCTATCTCGTAGCTGGCTTCTGCCAATACTTTGCAAGTCGGTGTGCAACACCGAACTAAGCTACTTTATTACCTTCTTTATGCCCCTGGCAGCAAGGTTCAGAGACAAAGGCAAGTATTCAGGGGAAGACTTTCCGGCATGCTGCAGCATCCACGACTCATGTGAATGCCAAGATATTACGATTTGTTTGTGTAAATAAATAAATAAATAAATATATATATATACATATATATATATATATATATATATATATGTGTGTATGTGCATGTCTCTCTCTCTCTCTCTCTCTATATATATATATATATATATATCTATATATCTCTCTATCTATATATATATATATATATATATATATATATATATATATATATATATATATATATATATATATATATATATATACACGTCACACTAAAGAAAATGTACTGCTGTGCTAGGCGTTATGCGCAGCCGGTCTTGGTAAGTGATAATTTGCTGCTCAGTGTGCTGCATTATCTCCAGCTGCTTGCATTTACGACGAGCAAAACTGGGCACCCCGAATCCGATGGGTGGGTCCACTAAAGGTTGTTCAGACATGGCCAGAGTGTTTGTTGTGGTGTCTGTGCACATACACGTGTGTGTGTGTGTGTGTGTGTTTGTGTGTGTGTGTGTGTGTGTGTGTGTGTGTGTGTGTGTGTGTGTGTGTGTGTGTGTGTGTGTGTGTGTGTGTGTTTTGTTAATTTTTTCAACAGAGGTGTTTGCATGTTCTTTAGCACCGGAGCTGGCATCACGAGTACTTGGTTGGCAACTCGAAACTTACTTTCTTATATGGTGGAGGGAATGTGTCTGTAACTGGTTGGTCTTGAAAAGTTTTAAAAGCAAAATGCCCTAGGCACCACATTGTCTATATACTTTCATATGTTGTAGCTATGGACTGCATGCACAAGCAGCAAGTAGCTCAGCAGAAAGTATACGAAGCTCTTGTTCATCAACTGTGGTCACTGCTGCCTGGTTTCTGCAACAGGCCGACCGACGTGATCAAGGTAGGTGATCCGAGTCGGCTAGAGTAGATGGCTGGAAATAGCAGCTTCAATCTTACTGTGAATTTCAATAAAGCAAATTTTGAATTGGGATGAACTCCACGAAAGCATACTCATGCATCATTAGTGCTGGGCCTCAGCACATGACGTGTACACCTAAGTACTTTGGCTTGATCTTTCTTTCTGCACCAGTCATTTAGCGGTCTTGCCAAGACTCTCGGGACGATTATTAAAGATAGGCCTGATCTGAGGATGATTGTCATGTCAGCGCTTCGAAAGTTGATATCCACCAGTCAGGACAACGGTGAGTGTGCACCTTCACGTTCCTAGCACGTGTACTGTGGGCAATGTTGCTTATTGATTATGCTGCTACCAGGGAGCCGAAGTTCAAGTTATAAGTGGAGAGGGAAGTAAAAGAGATTAGCTCGAGGCAGTTATTTGAATATTCGCTCTTGTTCTGCATTAAGCAGTTGTTGGACAACTGGTTATGCTGAAATGAGATTCGATTGCTTGTTGTAGCAGGCAGTAGAAAGGAAATATCGAAATACGGAAAGAACTTCATTCCAATCCTCCTAAATGTGTTCACTTCCCCTCCTGAAGCTGGCCACGAAAAGGACACGGCTCGCATGGCTGTGCTCGAAACTGTTAAGGCGTATCTACCGATCATTGACGAAGAGGTATTCTGTCTTTATTGGCCAGCTTTCGCTACTTGTAAAATGCAGTGACATAATGATATTCTTGCATGCTGTCACTGTCGTAATTGCGCATAGGCCGACCTAAACGTGTGCTTCACTTAAAAGCAGACTTGCCAAGGATGCTATTGTTGTGTGGGAAACATGCAGTTTGTTGGCTGATTGTTGTAGCTTGTGCATTCTCTATTTGATAACTGCCTAGAGCGGCTGAAAGAAGGAGAAATGGATGTCTTTAAAAGGTAAGGTCCGGCGAACCGATAGACAGCTATGCTGACTTTCTTGCATTCGGCAGAGGATGTCAAGCCCTATAAGCCACCGTTCGTTGTCAGTAGAATTGCATGTTCGTGCTGTGATCGTTCTTCAATGCTGGCTGAACCTTGTCTCGAAGCCACGAGATTGCCAACAAGATGCACATTCTCGAGGACAATGTCACTGTATTCTTGTCCTTTGGACACGTCGGTTCAAGTCATTAATTGGGTGCATAAGAAGACCATATCCATAACTAGAATGGTTGATTTTCGTTTTTGCCTAGGAATGCGGTGCTGGACGTGGCCATTGCCATGGTGAAATGTGCCGACCAGAGTGAGCTGGTCAAGGTGTTCGACCTCGTCAAGCCGCAGCTGCAGGTGTGAGGGGGGTGAACTCGTGCTCGCGACCTCGATTGCCGTTCAGCGGTGTCTGCTGGTGGCTGCCGTCTCTCTGCCCCTGGCCCCTCCCCTCCACGATGCTTTGGGGCAGGCCATCTCACTTGAGTCCGATTTGCAGGCCACCGACAAGAGCATTCAGAAGAAAGCCTACCGATTCCTAGAGGAGATATGCTCGGCCGAGGCCGAGGCCTGCCGGCAGTTTGCAGCCGAACACCTGACCGATCTTCAAGAGCTCCTCATCGGTTCCCTGTCGTCTGCCAGCTCGCCGGCAAAAGCGGTGAGAGCAGTCGGGCGTCCTCCGCCGCCCCCCCCCCATCCTGAGATGCTGCTGGCGGGAAAAGAAGGGGTACTATGAGCGTTGGCAACGGCCAAGGTCGTCATCGATGATCTCACGAGCATTGATCACATCGGTCATGCGTCACGGCAGGCCAAGCTCAGGATCGCTCTGCTCTACAGCAACGGGATCTGCCAATCCATGGCGGCTCGCGCCAAGGCGCACCTTTCAAGCGACTGCAAGCATGTCGCGCCGAGTGCGTGTCGACCTCCGTCGCCTGCCACGCTGCCTGCCGCCACCTGCCGGTCGGTCGGTATCGTCGTCGCACCCATGTTTGTTGCAGCCCCGCCTGCGTTGTCTGACGAGCCTGTTCCGTCACCTCGGCTGCCGGAGCCAGGCGCTGCTGCTCGCCGTCGTGCCCGAGGCGATCCTGTGTACTCGCGAGGTGGCCGCGCGAGCGCGTGCCGCAGCATACGGCCTCCTGCTCGAAATCGGAGCTGCCATGGAGCGCTGGGCTGCCGCAGCAGCGGCGGCTCCGGCGTCATCGTCCGCTGGCCAGCCTCCGGCTCGTTCAGGTTAGCGCCGAGCCATCTCGGATGGCCGCACAATGCGGGGGAGGGGCCCGACAGACGAGTGTGCTCCCCCACGCAATGCTCGGCTCGCACGCACGTGCTGGCTGACCGTCGGATCAGGCGGACGAGCGCGTGCCGTTCTGCTCACCGATTTCCGGTGCTAGGCCTTGCGACTCACGAAGGCTTAGGTGCGCGACTCGGTTTTGCAGAGGTGACCAGCGACTACTTCCAGCTGGTCATGGCCGGACTTGCCGGCTCGGTCCACATGATCCACAGCACCCTGCTGGCCATGACGCGGCTGCTGATCGAGTACAGGAAAGACGTGTCGTCGGCGCTGCTCTGCCAGCTGCTAGACAACTGCTGTGTCCTGCTGCGCTCCAAGTCGCGCGAGATCGTCCAGCCAGCTCTGGGGTTCCTCAAAGTCATCATCGGCTCGTTCGATACGGCGGAACTGGCACAGCACCTCGAGAACGTCGTGAGCGCCTCTTGCTGCCGTTGCACTGCTCCCAGCTGCTCGCTTCGTCGTTAAGCAGCCGCCTACACGCGTGCTGTCGCTTGCTGCAGATATCGAGTCTCGTTGAGATGAAGGATGAGAATAAGCACCACATGCGGTTCAAAGCAAAAGAACTGTACGCTCGGCTGATTCGTAAATTCGGGTGAGCCGCTTGCGCTCGAGGCGGCGCACACAAGACTGCTGGCCCCCATCCTTGCCTGTATGGTTATGCTCCTTTTCTCACGTATAGCTTGAGTGTTTCGGTGTGATCTCACAAACCCGCGCTTGCAATCTTTCTGATCCGCCCCAGTGCATGTTGAACCCATTATGTAGCATGTTAGAAAGCCTGGCGAAGAACAGCTGTACTTGCTGGAGTGGATGCTGGCTCTCGTGTTTGCATAACAAGTAGCAGGGGCATCAAGGGTTTGCTTTGTTGGCTTGCTTTTTATGCTTCTGCTGCCTCGGCCAAGTGATGCGAAGAGTAACGTGTCCACATGCTGCAAAAGCTCGTGTCTTTTTTTACTAGTCGTGAAAGTCATATTTTTGATCCCTCAATCTGTCTTCGGTCGACCCTGTAGCAACTTCCTGCCACTTGTCTTAATAATAAGAATAATAATAACACTTGATAAAGCCCCCCCCCCCAGAGAACTCAATCTCTTTCTAGACACTTTACATTTGTTGCAAAGGAAACACGATCGGATGATTAGCGGTAGCATGCTCGATAAACAACAAGAATAACATGGTTAGGGTTGACACGCACAGGGTCATCATGCAAATGTGGTTAGTGGCAGCATGCAGTGTCAGCACGCAGAAGCACATTAAGGTCGAATCACAGGGACTCACTAAGTGCTGTCATAAATACGTGCGTTTTTAGTTTCTTTTAAATGTGGTCAAGTCAGGAGATGTCGTGACAGAAGTCAGAAGTGAGTTCCAGGCTTTGGGAGCATACCAAGTAAAGGCATGGTCTCCAAAGGATTTGAGGTTTGTACGAGGTATAGGTAAACAGATTCTGGTGGGGAAATCGAGCTTGATAGGTAGGCTGGAGCCAAAGAATTAAGGGACCTAAAAACAAGTGACAAAACCTTGAAGTCGATGCGTTGCTTGACTGGTAGCCAGTGCAGGTCGGAGGGAAGTGGTGTGATATGACAACTGTGACACTCACGACAGACAAGCCTAGCTGCAGTGTTTTGCACCAGCTGTGAGCGCCTGAGTACACAGGCCGGATGACCAGCAAGCAGTGAGTTACAGAAGTCAAGACGGGGTGTCACAAATGCATGGACCAATTTAGATCTGTTATCCCTGTCTCTACAAGCCCGAATTTTAGCAATGTTATGTAGCTGAAACTAGGCCGACTTGTCTGTAGAGCTGATGTGGTCGTCCTGCGAAAGGTTACTGTGGAACACGACACCTAGATTTAGTGCATATTCAACAGGAGATATGCTGGCATAGCTGATTTTGAGCAATATTCTTTCCCATTTCCGAATCACACGTGTTTGCCCATAACTAGTAAGTTAGTTTTATCATTCAATTTAAGAAAATTTGCTGCCATCCTTGTGCGGATGCCATCAATGCACGCAGCAAGGGAGTTAAAAGAATTTGATATGCTCGAGGTCTGGGAGGGATCAAAGCAAAGGTACAACTGAGTATCATGCACATAGAAGTGAAGGCCTAGATTGTGCTTGGCAATCACGTCGGCAAGAGGAAGATTTTAAACCGTGAAAAGAACAGGACCAAGCATGGGGCCTGAGGTACTCCATATTTCAGAGGTTCCTCGGATGATCTTTGTTATAACCTAATAACTATAATTAGACACTTGTATGGTACCCTTACAAGAAATAATCATAGTGTTATGCACTTTACATGTGGTGAAAAGGAAGCATGTCAAATGGTCAGTATAATTACCTGGGTCATAATCTTTTGTCGATGAGCGTTTCAATTTTTAAGATAATTCGTCATACTTTGTGCATGACGTTTACCCGGCTGGTCGAAAGGCTATGCCACATTATGCTTAAGAAAAAGAAAACATTTCTTTAGTTTCATGCAGCCTGATTAAATCTCGGTTGTTGATAAAAGTCCTAACGAGCTAAGCTTTTCTAATAAGGCTGTGTAAGCGATGCTATGCTGCCTGATTGATATCCCGGCACTTTCGGTTGCCTAATTGACCAGATATATGCTTGGACACCGCAAGGCTCGGCTTTGCCTACCAAGGCTGCCAGGTTTGTCTTTTGATCACCAAATTGATTGTTGCTTTGTATCACCTGCTTTGTTGGTTATAAGTGAGTATTTCTCAGTGTATGGTTTCTGTTAGCATATGCTATTACTGTAGAGCCCATGTGAGTGCATGTCACCTTCCTTATGCCTTGTTGTCTTCCTACTCCTTGCAGATGTTGCAAGGCACCAGCATTGAATGGATCCTCATTAATTTTGCCGTGTCGGATTTTTTGTTGACATATAATCCACGTCTTGTGTCTGTAAAAGCCAAAATGGCAACTGGAATTTATTGCTCGTTGTGTATTGCAGCAGCCTGAATTTAGAGCAAAGGGCTTGTGATTGCCTGCATTTGTGCACATCAACTGGCGACACGTGTCATGCATCACGACTCCTACGATAATTGCTTTTTGCAAACCATTTCCTGTGCTGTAATACCGACCAATGTGTGACATAATTTCTGTGCTTGGCAGGTACAAAGTCATTCACAAAATGGTACCGAACACTCACCACAAAATCCTTCAGAACATTCATAAGACCCAGGAGCGGGCCAAACGAAAGAAAGAGCTCAGCCGTGCTGGATCGAGGGCCCATCGCAATGCCGAAGCTGATGCTGACGACCTGCTGCTGCCAGCAGGGCCTGCTCTGCCCCCAACCGAGACGTATGTGCCTCCTCCAGTGGAGTGCAGCGCTGTCTGTGTATGCCCTTATGTGGCTCGCCTTCTTGGTGACCGACCGCAGCGGAAGCAGCAAAATGCCATGCTGCCTTTGCACGTGTAGTCTGCAGCAAGGTTTAACCCCCCTCTACCCATTACTGGCATTGAGTCAAACGTCGAGTTGGTGGCTGGGATCTGTACTGTGACTGCTGCTGCTGCCGAGGTGATGGCGATCTCAACAACCGACGTCGATGTCTTTGTTTGATAGGCAGCCAGTCACCAACCGTGGTGCCCTAGAGAGACTAAGTGCTGCATGCATCGGTTGACTAGAGCTCATTTCGTCTGCTCTCTGCTTCTCTGGTCCGGTCGGTCAGGCGTTTTTTTGTTTTGTTTAGATCAGTGCCAGACACTGCTTGCTATCGATCTGTGCGCCTGCTCCCCCAGGTGCCCGATCGTTTGCCACGACCACGCTTAGTGGAATCGACAGGCAAGAAGGGGGCATGGGCAATCAGTATGTTTCACCAGGGTCGTTTGAAGAGCCCGGTTGTTGCTGCATGAGCCGGAAGCAAGCTCCCGTGTCTATGCCAAACGTGTATTTGTAGCCATTCCCTGCTGGCCAGGCTTCGAGACGAAATTGTTTGGGCGTGCTTAAGTTTTGATCTTTATCACCCTGGCTGCCTCATTGCACAAATCGTGCTCACGCTTTTCTCGAGAGGTGTGTGCTCATGATAGACAGGTGCTGGGCGCTTTCGAGGCTAGCAAGCGAGAATAATGTGTTCTTCTTTTCCTTGCGGCTCACAAAGGGCAGTAGGCCGCAAATGTCACAGTTAGCCAAGGTATGCAAAACTGTGTGAACTGACGAACATGTGAGGGCGATCTATTGCACTTTAAGACGATCGGGAGCTTATCCAATACGGATAGCTAGCTGGCTCATCCTTAATGCACTCTGCCTCTGCTCTCTTTTATTCTTCTCTTCTTTTCTGCATTTGCCCTAGCGCCCTCGCTTTTGCTTTGACTGTGATTGCTGTGGCATCGTAAGTACGCTAAATGTTTAAACGTTCTGTCCCATAGAATTGATGATATCCTGCGAGACAGCGATTCTGAGCTCGACGATGGAGATAAGAAGTCACGTGCGAAAGCGGCTTCGCAGCGGCGGCAGAGCGGTGCCGGGGCTCAGCGACAGGCTTGGCTTCGGGACAGCACAGATAAGGTTACAGACTTCCTTGACCCAAGCATGGCCAAAAACCTCACAGGTAATATATGTCTTTACTGCCGAGGACTTCCTCTCGTATTTTTAAGTGTGCTACTGCAGGGTATGCTTAGCTTGGAGTGCTTGGACTGGTGCTGCCTTGCTCGCTATTTGTGACACATTTTATTATGACCTTGCTTTACGGTCTTTGTTGCACTTCTGCTTTCTTGTTGGTGTGCTTAGATCCATGTCGCAGAATCTATTTGCTTTAGACGTCTAGTATGCGCTTAGTGTTGTTTCGGTACGATATTACCATTTTTGGCTTGCCACTGGTCGGTGATACTCACGGCTTTACTGTTGATCCATTTATCAGCAAGCAAACCAGCTCAGGCTAATGCTAGCCATAAAGGTGGACAGAAAAAGGAGGCTTTTAAGACAGCCCCTGATGGGCGGCTGATCATTACTGAACAGGAAGATGAAATCGAGGTAAAATCCAGCGTTAGTGCAAAGAAGAACCTCAAGAGGAAGCCTAATCGAGGAGGTGAGTGCCATTACTGTAAAGTTATCGTCCAGTCGGTAGGTGTGTTTGCTTGCTGCCAACGGTTGGCATACTTATGTAGCATTGTTGTACTCTTGTGCTTGCTGTTGGTTGGCATTGTAGTGTCAGAATTCTTATGCGTATAGTGTAATTCGAATTATTCTGACATCTTCGTTAGACCATTTTTATAGGTTAGCCGTGTGCACATGGAGATTGTAATCTTTGCTGCCGGTAATGCGTTTTTAGCATATTCCAGCCTATAGGTCAAAGTTCCAGTGATATGCGACATGTTGCTTATTAGCTGGTATCTATGCACACATATGCAACATAGTAAAACGTTTGCGATGGCAAATACCTCATGTATTTTCACCGAACTGTGCCCCTCGAGGTCCTCAGGGTAAATCAATCAACCTACCCAGTAGTCTTCTATGTCACATCCATCACACATGTCACCACACAGCAGGCTGGCTGCATTGAAGAGTGATTAAGTAGCTGGCTTGGACATTTCACCATAGATGCCTGAGTAAAGAACCACTCCTCAGGCAAACAAGTGGTTAGTGTCTTTCGAATTTTGATGCACATGGATGACGTGGGTGCTTAGGTGGTTAAATGCTTGTGTGGTACCTAATAATACACTTTACAATAACAATACCCTACAGTACCTAACAATGAATGCCTTATTATGATTTGCAGCCTGGGCAATGCTTCTGCTATTATGTGGTACTATTTCCAAGCTCTATTCAGATCTAATAGAAGCAACTTGGAAGTAATGAGAAGTCGTTCTCTTACTGTGATTGGGATCTGAGCACAACCAACCATTGTAGCCTGTACTCTGATATTGAAACTCTGTAGGCTGTTCAGCACAGATTACTATGAATCTGGGCAGCTCCAACCAACGTGGCTCTTGAGAGCTAATTTCAGGAGTGAGCAAGATGCACTTCTTTTGCAAAAATAATTTAATGTCGATAAAAATGGCGATGCTTCGGTAATGTATAATTGATACTGGAATTGCCGACCGTCAAGAGTCGCATGCCACAGACGAGACAAGCTCGATGTCCCAGCTTCATGGATTTGGTGCTGCCATCTGAGGTATGGGTATGACAACAGAAAATAGGTTTGATCGTGAGAACATGTGTGTGCTCTGTGAGTTCATCAAAGGAAGCATGTGCAGTACGTCGGCAGGCATATACACGAGCTAGTTTGGTGAACAGTGGCTGCATGTTAAGAGGCTTTTGTCGTGCAGCCTACAGCTGTACGGGTCATGCTCAGGCGTTTTCTCTTTGGCATGCAAGTGTGCATTTTCGTAATCGTATATAAGAACCTGTTTTAGTGCTCACTCGATCTACTTAATCTCTGTTTCATTTCTTCGGGTAATGAGTTAATATTCTTCTCTTGCATTTTTTTTATAGGTGGTGTCGGGTCTCAAGAGTTGGACATGTTGATGGAGGAGTTTGAAGCCAAAGGGGCAAAGGTCAGTGCCCGAGTTTACTCTTGCGTTTCACAACTTCTCCACTGGGGCTACTGATATAGGAAATAACTGTCAGGACCCGAGTTGCTCCTGAGTGGCTACTTTTCTTAGTGGGACAGCCTTAAGAGGACGAATGAGAAGCATATGCAACCTTGCTTGCATGCAGTCGACTCTAAATATTGCTGCACTTGGTCAGTCATGTGTCCTTGTTGCCATACAAGTTTTGGTAGCTTCTCGTTATAAGAGTGTACAAAACCGAAAGTCTTACTGTACTTACCATGTCTGCGACTACATGGCTGAACTCGGCCACAGCAATGTCAGCCTCCCTGAGGCCCCCCCCCGACCTCTCAGGACAATAAATAAGCTGACAATTTCTTTCACTTAAATACTGCATTGATGATAGTCGATTTTGGTCTACAGGCTATGATCTTTTGTTATACTTTTCACAACTCTTGCACCACGATGAAAGCACTCTTCCCGATGCCGATTGGAAGACATCCTTTCCAACCGTAGGGGAGATTTAGGCTGCTGGCTACCGAATGTGCTTGACGAGGCATTGCACCCCCTCTTGACACTCAAGCATTGCACCTGCTTTGACTTGGTTGAGTTTTAGAAGCATCCGTGTGCACACATGCGATTGATGTATTCCCTAACGACATGCTGAAGTCCCGGGTCTCGCAGCATCATGATGCTGCCGGTGCTTAATTTGGGCAAGGCTTGCAGTGGCCATAGAACATTATCTGCAAACCGACCGCTAGTTGCGCCAATGCCGTGTCTCTGGTGATCCGAAGAGAGCAGTGATGTGCTGCCGTGCGTACCGACGTGCATAACGGGCCCATTCCTTGCTGGCTCAGTGTGGGATGACTCAAGTCTAATTGTCTGATTTTGGGCTGTCGGAATCCCTTGTTCGTGTTGAAGGGTCCTTGAGCTCACGTGGCTTGCTGCCCCTTCTACAGGGTGCTACTAATAGACACCCGGCAGCTAACGGCTGACTGTGGCTTCTGGGGATCTTGTTCGATTACGTGATTTCGTCGAATCATGCGCTGCTGCAAGGCTGAACTGGGTGCACGTAAATGGCTCTGGTGCTTTGTTCGAGGAGCAGTAAATGGCTCTGGTGCTTTGTTCGAGGAGCATTGCATTGAACTCTCGGTGTCGACCTTTCAGACCAAGAAAAGGAAGCTTGCTAGTGAGGACGACGACGATGGCGGCCTGAGCGAGTCGGCGTCAGTGGCAACGTTTTCAGCTTACCAACGTAAGTCTCCTTTAATCACGAAGATCTATCGAGCCCTTGCCATGACCAAAAGAAACTGCATTAACCCCTGTTGTGTGTGTACGTGTGCGTCTTGTTGAATAGCAAACGACTTTTGAAAACACTCGTATTAAACAGTACTCGACAATGCTGTATTATTAACTTGTGTGCAGAGGTTAACTCTAACAGGAACTGTTTGTCGTCTGTGACCTGGAGACGTTTTGATTGGCTTGCACCTAGCCGCAGGAACTCAGCGCTCTGATTCCCTTGCCAGGGTCGGGGGAGGGGCACCAGCCTAGTATACGACGAGAGTTAGGCGGTGACACTGCCTTACGAGCGGGCTTGGTCCAGCAGTTAAGGTACTCCCCCCCCCCCCCCCCCCCGACCTAGGTCTGGCTGGGGTCGTGGGCTCGAGCCCGAGGCATATGTGAAGCGCCTGAATAGTGATTAAGTTCTCTTATAGAACACACATAAGCTAGGGTACATATTCTCTCACAACGATCGCTACATTCCACTTTAGGGATCATTACTGGTTAGGCAACGCTTCAATTTGTTACTTGCAGCCGGTGGCAGAGGAATTCATCGCAAGCTCGAGGATGGCGCCGACAGCAAGGGGAAAAAAATGCGAAAGGCTGGCGAGGAATACCGGGCCAAGGTGATGCGCTGCCCTAGCGATCATGCCAGGCTTTTGTAGGGCAGCCTCCTTAGTTAGGGCTTCATGTGTCATGGTGTCGACAAATGTGCAACGCTAGCATTGAGAGCAGTCCCATGCACCCCCCCCCTTAGCGTAGCAGCGTCAATCGCTGCCTGCTCACTCCACTGATCACGGTCTCTTGTCTCAACCAACGCAGAATGCCGGTGGTGACATGAAGAGGAGAGGCATGCCGGATCCATACGCATACGTGCCCCTGAGCGCCCAATCACTGAACAAGAGGTGAGCAGCGTGCGCTTGCCCCTCGACGACATTCGTCGTGCATTGCTCTCACGTCGGTTGTGGGTGGGTGACGTTTAAGCCACTGCAGCAACAGCAATAAAACGTTCTCAGCAGTGCCTCACCTCTGAGAATTCTGTGCTTGCAGGAAACAAGCGAAACTAAAAGGCCAGTTTAAGGGTCTGGTCGGAGCTGCTCGGAAAGGTGCGCAGAAAGGAGCTAAAGCCATGTCGGCGAGGAAGGGCAAGCAGTCAAATAAGCGCCATCGGCGCTGAAGCGAGTGGCGGCGCTCTCTTTGTGTGTGCCCCAAAGCCCCAGCGCACCTTCTGCCTGTGGCAGAGGTTTTCACCAACGAAAGCCCATTGGTCCTAGCGACTCCTCCACTCACGAGCGTTGCTTGTCCCACCGAATCGGCTGCTAGCGACGTGCCTGCCATTAGAGGCAGACGATCATCGAACTCGGCAGACGGCTGCTCGCTGTCTATTATGCATCATGTGCTGCCGTGTTGGGCTGGCTACCGATTAAACGATTGCACCGAATAATGGCGAGTACATTAGTGAGGTGTGTTTGTCGTCGTGTGCTTTGCCCTTGCACTGGCATCTCTCTGACGTTGCAAGTAAGCCCTCCGAAACATTTAGGCCTGGACAAGATTCAAGTGATGTCGCTGCATACCAGTCTTGCGAGTGCTGCTCAGCCAAGCAGGCGAGCATCTGACCTACACGAACGGTGTTGCTCACTATATATCTGAGCATAGCAAGTAATGCTTCATTGCCCGGCCGATGATGCAGACGACAAGCGATCAGTGCAGCAGCCAAGGTTTAACACCCTTACAATCACTTGTACACATGATCGCTCGCATCGAGATGGAGCCCAATGCCACGTCTAAGCACGACAAGAAGCCATGCTATGCCACTCTGTGCCGAGCAGGAGGCTGCTATACCCAAAGGCTTTAGATATCGAAATACGTTCGTAGAGAACCAGGACGTAAATCGCTCCGCTTCAGGCATGCACCACGAGCAGTCCTAGTAGCAATTTGTCTCTGGTCATGCAGCCAGATGAATGGGAGCAGTAAAACTGCTTTGTAAGTATGGGTGATGAGGACTAACGACACGTAATGATGCTCCGCGTATCTCGGAGTTCTCAGCCAAGGCCTTCTGAGTAGATATGTCTCGGGGAAAATGCTTGGGCAATTAGGGTATTTAAACGGATCAACCCTTCTGTATTGCAAAGTAACATTATCACACTGACTTACCAAAAAGAAGTCTTACAAGTTGACCTGAGACCACTTTCATAATCACAGCTTGACCAGAACGTGTCTTGGTCCCATGGTCACGGTGGAAGTCACGTGGGGGGTTGGAGTTGCACGGGTGCAGCGTGGGCATTCGCTGCGGTACCCTGAACGAGTTCATAGTGCAGCACGGCATGCACTACGCGACTGCTTTAGGGGGCCCAGCAACGGCCGGCTGCTGCTAAGGCTACTACGTGAAGCGTCCTTTGCAATTTGTGGTGTACGCTGACGATCGGCGACTTCAGAAGCCTCAAACGATGACCGGTTCGACGTCGTCCTCCATGCTGGCAGTCCTGGAATGAGATAGACAGCAAATGGACGGCTGAGCGCGAGAAGCCGCCGGGTGCACACAATGCAAGCTGGCGAGTTCGTTTGCAGGGGATGTGTGCTGCGCTCGAGCGCGCTCTCACCTGACTGTGCACGTGGGCAGCGAGCATACGCCCTGCAAGCAGCCGCCCAATGCATTGCTGGCCGTCTGCCGAGCAGCCGCTGCCGGCGGTGGCAGGCAGCAGCGCATGCTCAGGCAGCAGCTGCTACTGCTGCAGCCCGCGCCGTCCCCCGAGCACATTGGCTGCTGATCGTCGTCGTTGCCGGAATGATCGCCTACTGCTCGGCTGCCCCCGCCACTTCCATCGTTTCTGCATGTCGTGCGGCTGCATTTCCCACAGCTGGCCAAGCAGGCTGCGTACGCCCTGGACAGGCAGCGCCTCGCTTGGTTGCTGCATTTGTTGCCGCCTTCATCATCGGCCAGGTAGCGCGCCGAGGTTGGTGGGTCCGGACACGTGTCGATGAACTGCTCCATGAAACTTTTGGGGAACCCGTTTGCTAAGCAGTACTGCAAAATCGACGGCAAGCAATACGGTTGGCACTGCGCAGCATACTTCCTACAATCGATGACTCGTGGCATGCAGCTGCCAGCACTTGGGGGGGGGGGGCTGAACTAGGAATTTATCTGTGAATTGCAAAACCTTGTGACTCCGGACTTAACATTGATGCTGATGGCAAAAAACGTCATCCTCACCCGATGCTCAATCCTCCAGCCGACCTGCCTCTAAGTGACAGATTCCTCTAAAACACGACAAGCTTGAGAAAGCATATTCAAGATCAGGACCCTCATGCCAACCGACTGGCATACAAGGACTATTGCAGATCCTACCATCTATCCTAGCTGAGGCCAAGTATGGCTTCTTTTTCTATAAACAAAATCCAGTGGAATTGAAGGTCCACAATCCAAAAGTGCTAATGTCGACCATCAACCGGTCCCTAAAACGCAATGCCAGCGGCTGCGCCAGCAGCAACAGTTGTCAATGTCACTAGCAGCAGCTGGCAGCCACTGGCTCAGCCTTAGGTGACTGGCTGATTCTCACTGGCCAGCTGCATCAGAGTAGACCTCAGACTGTCACCGTCCAATTGTATGCTAGTCGGCTGGGCTTCATTGGCAGCAGGCTGACGTTAACCCCCCCCCCCTTGCCCCTCACCGTCTCACTACTTAGACTACAGGCGCCGCGCATCAGGCAACTGCAGGGACTGGGAAAACTGGTCGCCTGCTGCAGGCGATCAGTGCAGGGGCTTCCCGCAGCTGGAGGAGTAGGACGAGGAGTAGGATGGTCTAGCTGGTGGCAGCTGCTGCTGGGGTGGGTCCGGCTCACCTTGATCGTTTCGTAGGCGTCCATGATGACGGCGATGAAGAGACTGAGCACCAGGTATATGTAGCTGGCCGAGAACAGGTAAATGTAAGCTCTCGAGAAGAGCCACACTTCCAGCGGAGCCTTGTCAAAGCCGATTATCGAGAACGTCGAGAACATGTCGTCACCATTGATAAGGGAGAACAGGCACTCGGAGGTTGTGCTGATTGTGGCAAACTGTAAAAAAAGAGGGTGTGTGCGTGCTGATTCGCTTAAGTGTGCGTTCTGACACAGTGGTCGCACGCCGCGTTTTCGATGAGAAATTCGCCCATCGCCGGATGCAAATGCCTCCTAAATGCATTTTTATTTAGTGACTTCACTGGGACACCAACTGCTACTGACGTTCAGGCCGAGTTCGCACCGTGCTTGAGCCAGCTGGGAAACATGTCCGTTCGGACTCGTGGAAACTTCCAACCAGTTTGAATACAAGTCCGTGTCCGGGCTTCTCTACCACCAGGTGCCAGGTAATAAATTATGGGGGGGGGGACACGGGGCTTTCGTCAGAAGGGGGTGTACCAAAGATGGTGGATGATGCTGCTGCTCACACTGCTCCCTCACGAGGCAGCCGCAATTATAAGAGCTGGCGACAGAAGCTTTTGCTTTTTACGTCCAAATCCATGTGCAGTCAGGTAGCGCTAGGCTACTTCGGAGAGTGGTAACTCGCTCGTGTACCTTCATTGCCAAGTCAGTAGCCAATCGCTGCAACAAGCTGAGGCGTGACCGATTATTGGCGGTCAGTGGGAGAGAATTATAGGCCTCAATATTGCAATCTCGAATGACTGTAAGCCAGCATACACGAACTGGCATGATCCTCCCTGCCTGAAAAGCTACGGCCTGCACGACATCAGTGACCGTTCAATCATAGGTGGACTGCGAACGCCTTTGCCGCCTTCGAGCGAACCTTGTACTTAACCTACCACGCCCATCGGGTTAACGGTCAAAGCAAACAGAGCGCGACCGACACGCCATGCAGCAATCGCAGTGCGCACCGGCAGCAGCAGCTGCGCAGAGAAGGAGCAGCGGCAGCCTTGCTTGGCGCAGCCATGCCAGCTCGCACTTACCTTGACGTGATACGGGCCTAGGACTATCCAGCCGCAAAAGAGAAACGCCGAGTAAATAACAAGTGCACAGACGAGGAAGCGAAGCATGTCGGGAGCAGCCTTTTTGATAGTCAGCAGCAGTGTCTGTGGGCCGAAAAAATGAAATGAAATGAAACTCGACGCGAACCACGCCAAGCTCGGCGGTGACGGATGCCAGCAGGCCCGCCACCACAACAACAGGGGCAGAGCAAAGCATCATGCTCCTAGGCCAAAGGTCACCACAGCAAGACCACTCTCTGTCTTACGACTGAGCTGCAACGCTAAGCTGCAGCAGCACCTGCAGCAGCAGTTAACTTACATTGTACTTCTTAAAGAAGCCAAGGTAACGAAGTATGCCCATCCACACCAGGAGGTTGCTGAGACCCAATATTAGCCCACAGATTGTGTACGAATGTGTACCCTACAGATGAGGGAGCAGATGGCATCACAGTGGGCAGCTTCGCAGCAACACTTCTGAGCCTTTGAAGCAGCATCATGCTCCATCATGGGGGCGAAAGTGCCCCCAGCATGTCACTGCTAGCGAGGGTCGCCAAAGTGGCCAGCCACTGCCTTTTAATAAAGGAGCCCCCTCACGTGTACAGCTGGGTTTTACACGACCGATTCATCCCTGCCTCCCCCCCCCCGACTTCCTGCCGATTCGGCAATTTCAACAGGCGATGCTACCCAAAACGGATACATCACCAAGAAGCACTACATCATTGGCTAGAGAGATAACTCTACGGGCAAGAGCACGTGAACCGATTTACCGATAGAGCAAGCCACGATTGTGTACTTAATCGGCATAGTCTGCCGACAAACTCAACGCCCAGCTACTAACCTATTGCAAGTGCCACGGGTTTTATTGTCGACACTTGCCAATTTCGCATTGGAAAATGCTCAAGATCCAAGTCTGGAAGTATCGTCAGGGAAGAAGAGTTAGCAAAAACAACGCGAGAAATTAGAGCAATTAGATGGATGATATTGGTCTGACTTCTTGAGTCCCTGAAAGAAAACCACTTCTGCCCCGGAAAAATCCATTAAGTCGTTTACAATGGGCATTGGGTCGAATCTGTTGAGTTAAGGAAGTGCTTCCTTACAACACAGGTGCCACAGTGCGCTCGCCGTGTGGGGAGGGGGGCCTCCAATTCTCATTTGAGCAGACTTCTTTAAATGGTCGGGTAGAGAGAGGGAAGCCAACTATACTGCTGACTATATGAAATTAGAGGAGCCCATCCTAATGAACAAGGTGGTAAGTGGTGCTGCTCTCGGTGAAATCATATGGCCATCTCAGGGGTTGTGATATATTCAGGAGTGGAGCCAACACACATTGCCGATAAAGTTATGTATTTTTTCAATACAACTTATATAGGTTTGCTTACTCTCCCGTGATGGTTGTGGTTTGAGCGAATCCGTCTCCAGACCTTAAGTAAATCGAGCATTTGTGGGACGACGGTCAGGGCAGCTGGCCGTTTGTGCCACGTTGGCTGATGTGCTTTTTCCACTAGCAACGAGCCCGAAGTTGCATGACGAACGGTCAATGCTTACAAGCATTCGATAAGCTCCGTGCCTTGGTGAGTCAGACAGGCAAATGAGGGAGGTGCTAGCTCAATAAATTACGTACGACTCGTGATAATTGGGGAAACACGTTGCTTTTTCTTTTCGTGTGCACCCTTCAGCTAGCACCAACTTTCGATATTTATCCGAAAAGCAGGCATATAGGCAGCCGTCATATACGCAGGCTGCCCCAGCCGCCCGAATTCGTACTTTTGCGATTGAGTGTATGTCTATGGTAGCCACACTGGTTTGTGCTCAGTCCATTACATCATTACCCGCCTCTGGATTCGAAGAACGTGGTTTTTAACTCCCTACGACAACATGGTATATTCTTTCTAGTGCAACGATATCCTTTGGGGTGTTTAACACTATATATAAAAAATCTAGCTGACGGTTCAGTTGTATCTATATTTAGTTATCATATGGCACTTAAGCAGACCGAACACATGCAAACATTAACATAAGCATACCTGGATTCTGGTGTAAATTTTTATAGAGGTGCCAACACTTAACAGGACGTCGCTGATAACAATCATGACAAACCATAAGCTGACGAACTCAAATCTGTCTTTTGTGGACAACTTGTGCTGGAAGTGGCTATCAAAGAATTCCACCGCAACCTACGGCACAAAAGATTGAGACAGCACGCTTCCTAAGTATTCTGACAGCCAGTTTAATATAAAAAACGATGAAAAAGCTGCACGATCACATATCAGGTGAGGTAACTAAGGCACCGTTCCCAGCAAATGCAAGAAAGCTGCACACTACAGCACTGCCCTGCACAGCAGCATTCAGCCATACTGCTTTGAGCCGCGGGTGGCAAAGGGCGAAGCCGGCTCACCTTACGGAGCCGGGAGGCTTTACCCAACGAGCGAGAGCAGAGGTACAGCGAGACGATGCAGACAATCAGGGACAGAGTGTCTAGTCCCAGGATTAAGCCTGACATACCGCTAGTCTCTGAAACATGACCGTTATAGCACGGGTAATACAGCTAACAGTGCACCAGTGTATGCAACAAATAGCTAGACTATCGAGAGCTGTCACAGGAGATAAAAAGTAAAAGAAAAAACCTTACCTTCCACGACGACCGTGGTGCCCTGACAGCCGAGATCTTGAAGGTCGGCAATTGTAAGCTGAACGGGCATCTGGCCGTTATGGCCAGAGTTGTCGTACGTGATCTGCGCGGATGGTTGGCAGTGAGTTTAGCCTCATTCATCCTGACAGCACGATTACGTGGTGACAAGTAGCTGCCTATACATGTCTAACCGAAGAATCAAGTGATGCAAATTTGTAGAGCACACAACCAAAATTAGGTCCGAAATTGAGGGCGTCACGGCATAGCCAATCCGTATCGGTGAATCGTGTGGCGTAAGGAAGGTATGCTAAGAACTTTCCACAAAAAGTAGCAAAAGCATAATCCTCCTCTAAGAAAAAGAGAGCAGGGGAAGAAGGAGACTGTGGGAGACACACACACACACACACACACACACACACACACACAGACGGACAGAGACGGTGAGAGACAGAAACAGACAGATTGAGAGAGACAGGAACAGACACAGACTGAGAGAGATAGAGACACAGAGTGAGATATGGAGATCATGAGAGGCAGAATGAGAGATGGTGAGAGACTGAGTGAGATGCAGGAGACAGACTGTGAGAGATTGAGGATAAATAAAGAGAGATGGAGATATATAGAGGTAGAAAGATGGAGAGATACAGTGACAGACATAGATGGAGAGACAGAGGGATAGTGATTTACCAGAGAAAGCCGCAACCTTTCCAGTAATTTTGGCCTGTTGCTTAAACTTATAGTGGTATCAGTATGTGTGTGTATATATATATATATGTATGTATATATATATATATATATATATATATATATATATATATATATATATATATATATATACACATACATACATACAGCTATTGCATGGCATACAGCCCACGGTGCTAAATAAACATGGTACGCTTTTTTATTCAATGAATAAACTACTTAGGTCTGCAGTGGCTCCACCGCGATTTCTACTCACTTCATGTTTGCAAGTTGGCATCGTTGCTCATAATTCAGAAGCAATTTCTCGTCAGCGTTGACATAGAGCCTTAAAGGGGACATCTGAGATTATACGAATAGCTGAAGATCTTGCACTTTGCTCCGAAGCATTCCAAAGGTTTACGATATGATTCAGATCAGTTCTCATGCTTGGCCACGACAATCGAGTCTGTGGAGGATATCTGCGATCTGGACTATGGTCGAAAACTTATCTCACAGACAGTGTGTTGAGCTTCGGAGCGGTCTCTTGTTGCCATATACAATCAAGACATCTCAGGGCTATCGCACTTGGAATACCTGCCTTTTTTAATATGTCCAAGTCTATCGTGCTGGTTCTTAATGGCTTCTACACGATAGACTTCTAGTATTGGTTGCAGAGCAACAGCGCCCATACATAACTCTGCCGCCACCTAACTTCTTTACCATCTTTTGAAGGCAGTCATCGGGGATCCTTCACTAACGCTCTGCTTCACAATACTCTCCTACCAACATTAAAATAGCAAACTTTGATTCATCAGTCCACACTGCTCTTTGCCAGTCAGCCAAGATCGATGGTGTGGTCGCTAGCCGGTTTCGTGCGTCTTATTTTTTTCTTTTAAGCAAGCAAAAGCTTGCGATCAGCAATCCTTGAGAGTAAACATTGTTAAAGTAACCTCCGCAGAATACTTTGTAAGCCCTGTCGTAAGTTGGTGTCCTAGCAGCACTTTTTGCAGGAGAAAAACTGTTTCGAGTCTTTCAAGTCTTTGTATGGCCCTTTGTTTGTCAGCTCAGTGTGACCAAACCACTCATCGTTTCTATCGTTCCCAGTTGCAACTGCTTTTTAATACTGTACTGTACAGCTACTCCGCCATCTCCAACTTTTGTGACAAAGTAATCTAAGCTTTCTAGAAAATGTCATTCGGCAGACAAAAGCATTATATACATTTGCTATTTGAACGAGGTTTTCCATCCTTGATTAGATGCCATTTTTAAACGTATTTTTTTTCAGCATCGTGTTTTCTAGTATAATTTGCTTCTGATGCTCCTGGATACGAGAACCACTTTATTTAGCATCGATTGATACCAGAATTCCTATAGGGTGCTGCATCTGAACCAGCCACGTCGGAGAGGTCTCAATCATCCGAATTTTCCCTTTTCTAGCAAGCGCTTAAATTTTTGACAGCACCTGTATGTGTGTGTGCATGTGCAAGCACGAGGATGTGTATACAGAGGTACAGATAGATATATACATAAAGTGTTAGAGAGATAAAGGGAGATTAAGGAGATGAGAGAGAGAGAGAGAGAGAGAGAGAGAGAGAGAGAGAGAGAGAGAGGACCCACCGACAGGACATGGAAAGACTGTTCTCAGAAGTATGACCAACCATCTTGGCTAAACATTCTTTCCTTATGAGCGCCACAGCACATGGGCACCAATTGGCAGGCACACGGTTTGTGTCAAGCAAGCATGTTCTGTCGGTATGTCATCTCGTGCCAGCCGGTCATAGTTGAAAAACCACGTGAGCCATGACCAGTGTGTGTGAGAGTCGGAGAAACAGTCCCCATCGCTACCAGTAATGACGACAGCTCTGCTCCCGCTCACCTGGCCCGAGTCAGCCAAGCAGCACGCCAGTGAGAAGTGTCGGCAAAAGGCAAGCACCTACAGGCAGTCCAGACCTACCAGACCTGTGATAGACAGGCATATTGGTGTGTCAAACGGATCCAAGTTGCCGGCCTCTTTGAGACGTATCGTCTTCAGGCTAAACTCCAGAGTTAACTTGTGGAGACTGGAATTCAAATAAATATACCTTAAGAAGATGCACGGCTCTACACTGCAGCGCCTCATTACGCCCTATAAAAGTGCAGGCTTCATGCTCTTGTCTACCCTGGTGCATTCGCATGTGTGCATGCATGCATAACAAGCACACGATGTGCATCGCATGTGAAGGAGACACGATCAGCCCTGGCCTTCCTGTGCTGGAAGATCAGAAGGGACGTGGCAGACGGCTATCCTGTGATTAGCTACCCCTTGCAGAGTCAAGGTCAAGGCCCGACCCTGCTGTGGCTCAATCCCAACTATACCTATGATGCAAACACAACCTAGTCGCTGATCTGAGGGTCTAACGTCTGCTTCACGCACAACGAATTAAGAGGGTTCACGTGATTTGTCCATTACATGCTTATTATGCATGCTGACACTGCATGCTGCCCCTGACCACGTTTGCATGCTGACCCTGTGCATGTCACCCCTGACGGGTTGGATATGGTTGTCATTGAGCATGCTACCACTAACCATTCGATCGTGCTTCCTTAGCAGCAAACGTGAAGTGCTTAGAGAGAGATTGAGTTCTCTAGGGAGCGCTGTATCAAGTGTATTATTTCTGCACGATTAGTGGCCAGGAATCTTTATCTAGCATTC
Source organism: Cristatella mucedo (assembly GCA_009760855.2). Lineage (NCBI taxonomy): Eukaryota > Metazoa > Bryozoa > Phylactolaemata > Cristatellidae > Cristatella > Cristatella mucedo. The sequence goes on along the minus strand of WPIO01000010.1, from coordinate 7,338,968 downwards.
GTCCACGACGTGGCCTACAGAATGGTGCCCTTGGCGCTGGGCTTCCGGCGGTCTTTCAGACGTCACGTGGCCGAGCATTTGACTCCAATAGGAGCCATGCTTGTCTTGCCAGGTTACATCATCGGCTGCAGGCTGCTAGACACGTCCGGCCTGGCCACCAGGCAATTGCTGCCAACCATGTTTAGAAGCACAGCCAGGTAGTAAGTGAAGTGAAAGTAGGATTGGCACAACGACAGGTCACTAGACTGAGTGCATAACTAAACCAAGATAGCAAGGGATAAGCCTCCACTAACGTAGTAATACATACATACATACATACATACACACACACACACACACACACACACACACACACACACACACACACACACACACACACACACACACACACATATATATATACATACATATATATATGTGTGTGTGTATATATATATATATATATATATGTATGTATGTATATACATATACATATATTGCACAGGTATACTTACACACACTGTAATAATCAACACATTCATTATAATCAACAATTGCACAGGGCTTATATTACCTATTGAATACAATCGACATGTTCTTCTGCCGAAGAAACTCGGCCACGTCGTACGAGTGTGTTTCGGAATGTGTGCCGTTGCCACGAACCACTACCGGCTCAACGACGATGCATTCTGAAAGCAAAGAAAAAGCTTGACAAGATGCCAAGTCTCCGAAGGGCATCTATAACTGGCTGCAAAAGAAAGCCAAAGCCAGCATGACTAGTAGTGGCTGCTCGTTAGCAGCTACTCGGCAGCAGCAGCAGCAGTTGCTGGTAGCTGCTGCAGCATGAGCTCGAGGCTGAGCAGCTGCCTCCGTACGAGCAACTACCGTGTTGCTGCTGTCTACAGATAATATTTGCAATGGCTGCTTGTTTGCAAGATAACATACACAACAAAGAAAAAGAGGCTATCGGTAGAGCAAAGGACGTCGTATGAATCCAACGCCGATCTGGTTTGGCCCAGTGGTTAAGGTGCTCGCCCCGACCAAGGTCTAACCGAGGTCGTGGGCTCGAGCCCCGTGGCATACGTAAAGCGCCTGAATAGTGATTTAGGTTCTCTTATGGTACTATACAAATGAATTATATTTTATTATTTGTTGAACCTGCTGGCACCTAAAGTTAGGCAAGCGAAGCACCGGCCACATAAAGCCTCTAGTTAGGCTGCTTCGAGCTCATTCCAACAGGGGCACAGGCCAACAGGAGGCCTTTAATCTGCTGATGCCGTCAACCTGTTCGTCCGGCCTATCCTCTTTCATGCGGTCAGTAGTTGCAGACTTGGCATGCGTTATTGCCAATTACTCACAAACTGCTGCGTTGCTGCCCTCCTCGGAGCTGCAGCCGGCACGAGGGAGTGGGGAGGAGAGTGAGGGAGTGACACGAGGTGAGGCATGGAGGCAAAGAAGCCAGAGACCCAAAACTCCTGCTCCTGCCACTAGGCCGAACCCCTAGGCTCGTCCAGTGCCGGCACTGGCCGAGGGCAGGAGGTGGCTTCAGCCCGAATACCTGTCGTCAACGTAGGGTTAACGTTGTAGCTCTCGTTGAAAGGATTCACTTCTCCGACTTTGAAAAACTCTTTGCACAGCTTCATGTTATTCGATTTCTGTCCGGAAATGTCACTGTTCGGAAAGTCCACCACGCCTAAGCATATCTCTCGCGTCTGGTTGTACTGGAAGTAAACAGCCCGGCCTGCCGGCGCAAAACGGCACGAGACGGCTCACCTCTGCTGCAGCTGCTGCAGCGGTAGGTGGCCTGAAGGCAGCAAGCGGGCTGCTGCAGCAGCGGCAGCCGAGGCTCACCTTCGTCAGGGCGTAGTTAATGTGCTTGTAGAAGGCAGCTTTCTCATACAAGGCATACTGACCGATGGCTGCGGGATAGGGGTTCGTCTCGTACGTGGGGTCCCATTTCTCCAGGTACATGTGGCACATGGCCAGCGCACTTCTCTTGGTGAAGTCGACAAAGGCTGTCCGCTCCGACCCGAATGAGACGAGCTGCTTCCCAAACAGACAAATGTGAGCGTGTGTGCGGGGCCGTAAGCGCCTGCAGTCGCAACGACATGCCCACAGACCTGTGCGCTGTGATCGCTACGCAACACGTATGCAACCGCAGCCACTGTACAAACGCATCTATTGGGAGGCAAGTATACGGTAAGTGGCTGCTGGCACTCACTGACCAGCAGCAATTTTGAAGTTCTAAGGAAGCATAGTCGAGTGCATACCAGCTACTATGACATTATTACTTATTGCATATTTATAGACTCTGGCATTATTTACATATATGGCATTATATATACATATGGCATGTGGCGTCATTCAAATTAGAAGGGTAAACTTTCTGTTATGGGTACTTTGCATAAGGCAGAAAGTGAAGCATGGCAGCCAGCTGCTATAAGCCATAAACCGAAAACTCGAAACCCTAAAAATTGAAACCCTAAAGCACGATCCCTAAAATAAGCAATGCAAACCCTACACACTAAACTATAAATCGTAAACCCCAAATCCTAAACCTTAAACCCTAAACGAAAAAGAGATCACATGTAAATCTCTACTAATTAAAAAGAGAATGGTCACGTGGCAAGACGTAGCACTTCCGTCAAGTGGCAAGATGGTACAGCATTGTCTCCTGTGACGGAACTACTATGACTAAAGCGAGTCCTTAGGCAGTGAGCTGCTCACATACATACACATGTATAAACACGTTTTTTCGATGCTTACACACCAAAAAGAGCATAACACTGTTGTTATTACTGCTGCAGACATGGTGGCCATAGCTGGATTCACGTCACCATTCATAGACATGCATCGACGTATTACTAGTGCAAGCCCACGACACACTTTAGGGCGGCGACAGTTCGGAGCCATTATCGGCCTCAATCTATGTATGCAAACAAAAGGTGCGCATGCACAGAGCTGTGGGCAACCTATGAACGCAAACTGTGAGGTCTCCTGTAACACCAGCGAATCGCCATATCTCGATAATGGTCACCAGGAAAGAGCTGTGTTTGGTAGGTAGTGTCTGACACTTGTTAGCTGTAAACGATACCGACAGCCAACCTTCCGGCTAAGATTGTTAAAATGAGAAGGCATACAGTGAGCCCTTCGTTCCTCCTCGGGGGGGGGCAGGGACTGAAAGGCCCATAAGTAGGAAAGCACCGCTGACTGTCCATCCACGAGCTACACAACGAGGCTACCTAGGCCGAGTTTGGGACCGTAGCACACAGTGGCAATCAAATATTTGTGTGTGTGTGTGTGTGTGTGTGTGTGTGTGTGTGTGTGTGTGTGTGTGTGTGTGTGTGTGTGTGTGTGTGTGTGTGTGTGTGTGTGAAACTAAGAATCAGTGACTTGACAACAGAAAGCAATAAAACTAGACGAAAAACTTGACCATTGTTCTAGAGACTCAAGAGTAGCAGGCAATGACGCTGTGTGCAGCAGCAGCCGTCGCCAGACTGCTGCTGCTGCACACAGGGCACTCGCCGGAATCCCCCACCCCCCCTGGTGGGGCGTTGTGGGCACGAGCTGCATGTATCACCAGATGCTAGCTGAGCTTTGACTGCATATTGCCACCACCCAAGTGTGCCTTCAATTTGAGTTATTTCGCACAGGCACTTGACATTGTTATAGAAGCACGCAGAAAAGAACATTGGCTTTACAAATCGTTGGTCAAGTAAAGGAGCAAGGCTTTCAAGAGGCGCCACCATTCTAAAAAAAAAACCGAGGGCTAAGCCAATGCAGTTAAACCCTATTAAACCGACTGCAGCTACCACCTGGTTTACAAACACGTGACACGTTGACTCACGGAGACACGCTTTTTGCACATGGTCAGTGCTACTGCTTACACTAAAGCAGCTAAAGCACCGAATGAGCTTACCACATTTATGTCGTACGACTATGGCAGCTGTCTCGTTCACGGTGGCCAATACAGTAAGCAGTCAAGTGATTAGCCTGAGTTACTACCCCACCCTCCTTCTTTGCCGGCCGACTGTCGTAGAAGGGAAACAGCCTCGCGTCACACGAACATGAGAGCAGAAATTGAACATAAGCAAACTAAAATGTAGTCTTGGCAAAACAGGATTTTTGAATGCTCAACACACAGCTGCTTGCAACAAGGACAAAAAAAGGCAGGACCTGAGATGGCTGTACTAAACCGAAGCGTCGTCGCTGCACTAACCAACAGCCGAAGAGCCTGCCCAGTCCGGCCCAGCGAGATGTCGGGCACAAAGCACAGAGGAGAACAAATGGTCATCTCTACCTGAAAGGTGACGATTATGATTTTGAAGGTCTGCACTAGCAGCTTATAGGGAAACACTCGCTTGGCCTTCCACTTTTCCTGGGGCGTCATAAAGTGATACTTGAGCTTCCGACGGATTTTCTCCACCTCAGCAGTCGTGTAGCGGGAGTGTTGCAGCTGCTCCGTAGAGCATCTGGCATCGCTGGTCCCGACGCTGCCGTTCGATAGTGGTGGCTGCGCTGCCCCCTGAGCAAGGGGAGGCGCTAGAGCACTGCTCAGCTCTGTCATGCGCCTGCTCCTACGGTCACGTTCGAAGCTGTCGGAACTGGGCACTACAATCAAGATAGATCCAAGGCGAAGCAACAGCCATGGTCGGTCAGGCACATGGAGCTGGCGAACACCACGAGAGTAAGAACAAATGCCCCAGCAATTGCTTGTAGCATTGGTGGACCAGTATCGTGCTGAAGCCATCGTTCAGCATCGAGCAGTCCTTGGTAAGAAAAAAATCGGAGCTAGTCTGAGTTGAAAGGAATCTGGGACAGCAGTCAACAAAGCAAATTAAAAGAAGCGAAGCAAAAGGGTCATTGAAGTTCGTTTTGTTGCTCACTAGTGGTCAGACTCCAGTAGCAACACTATTGCTTGGTCCCCACTACCACGTTCATCACTTTCAATGCTAAATCTTGCTCCCTCATTCTCGTTGGCAGTAGGAATAAACCGCGCCTACTCGATCACGATTCGTTCCCTTTCTGTGGTAACAGAAGCATGTGCATCATCAGATTTTAATAGCCAATCATTACGATAAGTGTTATGCTTGACTGATACAATGAAATGACAATGCACGGCTGACCCCACCCCCCCCCCCCCCCCCCCCCCCCCCCCCGCAGCAAACCACCATCAAGGCCTTCGCCTAACCAAAGGGCCAAACGTGCCGTTCGTATAGCAGCAGCCCTTGAATAGCAGTAGAGTATTTCGGGTGAATCTGACCGGCCATTACTTCGGCGATATATAATTAGCTGTAATCATATTCTGGGAGGTGCCAATAGAAACTGAGCCAATGCCGCTGGAGTCACAAATCTTGACGTGTACTGCCTACCCCTTTATATCTCCAACATCTGCTCCTGCTAGAGCTTAAACTGAGCCCTGAAAAGTCTTTCGAGCATATAATTTTCATTACTTGTAAGAGCCTCCAACCGAGCACTGTGGGAGCAGGAGGTGGGGCCAAGGAAACAAGCAGCTACATTCAGGTAGTACAGTATATCAAGCAGCACACTACTCTGGGGGGATGGGGTTGTAATGTACTCGCTACTCAACGGCCGTGGGCAGCTTTGCTTTTAATGCCGACTAGTCGGACAAGCCAAGGTTAGCAACAACTGCTAGCACATCAATCGACTAGCGCCAAAATGATATATCCAACTCGTGCACACAATAATCGATAGTTGAGATATCGGCAGATATGCTGCTTGAAGGCACGGTCGGTAAACCGATCACAACCAACAGAACCGAGCCTGAAAGCAAGTAGGTTAAACCTCAGCAAGGCTACTACCAAAGCACCAGTAAAGCTGGTGCAATAATTAAGGACAGACTGACTGTACCAGATCTGAAAACAGAATAATACCCAATGCTGGCATAAATTATCCGCCATTTAACAAAGAGAAGCATCCACATTAGGAGCAAACATTCCCGGATCTCGAATAAATTTGCTATCACTCAGCTTAACCGTCCAGACCACTACACTACACTAATCACACACTAACTACACTCAGCCAGGACACTCTCATGCCTTAGCCTTAAGGGTCCTAACGAAACGTCCCCTCGTGTCATAAAAAAGCAGACATGTAATATTACTACAGCTTGAGCTTGCCTCCGAGCTAGCGACTGGCCACTGCCACTTTTCGCTGAGAAATTTCACACACGCAGCAGTCAGAAACTCCGGAATGGATTGCCCACAACGAGGGGGTGGAAGTGAAGGAGGCAGATAAAAGCCTCAAGCACTGCAACCTCACACGGTACTAGCACAGCAGCTCTTAAGGCTGGATGGTGACAGCAAGGGCACGCCGGAAATGCACAAACCAAGGTATCATATGGCGTTCAAGCCAACTGAAGGTTAGGCGCACCATGGCACCAGGCGCGGTTGCTCGAAGTACTCGTTAATGTAATGTAATGTATCTCCGTCAGTAACTCCACAAAGTCATAAAGACCATGTGGGCGTTACGCAGGAGAGTTTTGTATAGCGCACTCACAGCTTAAGCGGCTTTCGGTACGCATTCGGTAGCCAACAGACTTCGTCTCACGAAACAAAGAGAAAGTGGGAAGCATAGCAGAGTTAGGAGAGCAGTTGAGGTAGTGAGTAGCATAGAAGTAGCAGTTCAGGACCACTGAAAAAGATGTGCCATAGCCGGCAGTTGGAGAGTAGATGTCGTTTCGTAAGAATTGTGGAAGCGAGTTCCACAGTCTAGGACCTGCAGAGCTAAAGCTTCTGTCACCAACTGTCTTTAAGCGGAGGAATGGGACAGCTAATTTATTGTCCACACGGGACCTGAGGGCGCGAACAGGCTGAAACTGATGTAGCAGTTCAGCTAGGTATGAAGGAGCCAAGCCGTTGCGGGCCTTGTGGGTCAGCGTAAGAACTTTACCATCCATGCTCTTCTTCCAAGTTCAACACGGTTTCTCGAAAGCAGAAATGCTAGTTAACTACAACTGAAAATGCCGAGGTTTTGAGTCTGAGATGCATTCCTGCTACATACATGCCTTCTCGCATTTCTTGACATAGGCTAGCACTCACACCAGGCAAAGTAAGATGCCAGGAATGCACACTTCGCTGTTCAGTCGGTTCAGCTCGATCAGGGTCGTTAGGCTCGATCGTGCGGGTCTGTGCGTAATCGACCACATTTGACACGCCACACTTGACAACGTGCAGGTGCATCAGAATACCTGGTTTCCTAAACAGGCCTCTCTGGACACACTCACTTACACCCGGCCACATCCCACCCTACCCCCCCCCTGATGGGCCCACACTGATGCCCACCTCACTGGGGAAATCCATTAAGCAACATCAGACTCAAAGAGTCACTGCAGTCTCTCAAAAGGCCACCAGCATGTTAAAAAATCAATAAAAAATGCATTTGTATAGCGCCCTAAGAGAACTTAATCACTATTCAGGTGCTCAACATATCCTACAGCGCTGGAGCCCACGACCTCGGCTAGACCTTGGTCGGGGCAAGCAACTTGACCAGTGAGTCAAACCAGCTCAGCTGTTGGTTAAGAATCCCAGGCAACACGAAGAAAGAGGTTTTTCTTGTACAAATGGACAACTCGGTACACTGCTCAACCACAGGCGCAAGCTTAAGACTCGTGGATGAATAAATAAATAAATATGCAGATGCAATTGTCGCTGGATTACATAAACGTACAATACTAAACACCCCAAAGAGACACCGAAGTGCTTTATAAAGATTAAAGGAGATGTCACCATCAGGGGTTGAATCCGTGACTACGAAACCATAGACGAGAGCATTACCATTTGCCGGCAGGCCCTGCCCCACCCCCAGCCAAACCTGAAGGAGAGCAGGGCAAGTACTGTACCCTCAGCATCAGTCTATGGCAATGTCAAGGTCATTGACATTCATGTCACCTCTGCCAACACGTGAACCAAGTTTAAGCAAGGCCAGCATATTCGGGATGCTAGCACAAAGGTAGATACCAATATATTGGTCCAGCCACGTGAACTTGGCTGGAGTGCAAATCGAGATGGCCTACGGCAGGGTCACAAAGTCCTGTGCATGAGCTGGCGAAGCTAGCTGATAGATACCAGGCAACAGGCAAGCAGTCGGCAATGGTGGTAATGGATAATCTCTCCCATAACCATAATTTGCTTGCAAACCTGCCATTCTCACGGTATTAATAAAACCACCGAACCTGGGAAGACGGGTATGCCATCCTGTTAGGACCATCCTGTAGATGGAAACTCGAACGACATAAAAGTAAAACCAGAGGTGAGCTGATTCAACGGCTTCATTTTTATAGCAGCAGAGAGTGCCTTAATGGCTTTTATCATGCTTGGGGTGGGCAATAAAGAATTGCCTGCTACAGGATGCCAACCTGTGACCTGGTTCGTGAAGTGGGAGCAACTTACTTCTGGGTCACCAGTACCAAGCACTGCTCTTGTTAAGTGTTTAAATGCAGTCTCAGCTTGTGTAGCTGGGAGCAGAAGCCATGAAGCCCTTGATCATCATCTTTGCTCGTCAATGGCTGAACTCAGTACACATGTTTAGATGCGACAATATAATCAATGCATATCCATTGATTTATTAAAAGTACGAGAGACTAACTGTGATGAAAGAAGTGAACGCGTGGCGACCACTATGCATTGCTACACGCTTATGTACTGCTGCTTGGCTAGAACAGGACATTGTATACACAAGTCGGTTATGGTTGATGCAGGTACAGTTAGAAAAAAGCACTGAGCAACTACTTCAAGCTGCTGAAGCTGCGGCTTGCAGATGATCTGCTCCACAGCATGCTTGTCAATCTGGGCCTAATTCCATCAGCCTAATGTGACAACAGTTCTCCTGAATCGAAAAGAAGCACCATTTGAACATCCCCAGGTAGTCCGAATGAGGAAGATAAATACAGCAATTTGAAAACTCGTTGATACTTGTACGTGTCAGGCTATCTCGATTCCTGCTTCTCTTCCCGAAGATACCGAGATCGACCACGAGAGAACTAAACTATTATGTACAAGTATGGATAGGGTGAAAGTATATCTGTGATGGAAGATTATCTAAAAGACAAACTTCGCCTACACAGTCTTACTCCAACCAGATCGCACTGCCGCTAAAACATAAGCTTCTCAACAAAGGCTGGCTGTGAGTGTCGGGATGCAGACAAGGCCCGTGAGCCAAGTGTCGAGGGTACCTTGCGAGCAAGATGAAGGCGGCAATCACATGCATCATAGTCAGCAGGATGAAGATACGGATGTGTTTTAATGCCATATGCCATTTCTGGCATCCGGTCTGACCTGGCGCGATCTCTGGCATACGGCTCGGGCAGCGTTACTTCAATACCGATACGCACTTCCAAAGACGCCAAAGAGATTTACATCGGCAAATGCGCAGGTTTCCAACTTTTGGGCCTGTCCATCCGCCGCATCAGACAACGATTCACACACAGAGGATCCATTTTGACACCTACCCAGAGACACGCACATGATGGTAGGGATGCCAGTACTTTGCGACATCAGACCGAGCCACCCTAGGGTCAAGGCCCACCTCAGTGGCACCAGCGGCGAAGCCAACTGCGAACCAGCTCCTGCAGCCGCAGGCGTTCGAAGGCGTTCACAGCGCAGCATCGAAAACCCGTGGGCCATGACGGCGGGTGACTCGGAAGCGCTGCGCAGTTCCTCTCAAGAAGCATCAGTGGCGCCTGATCTAACACACGGGGCCGCGTTCGGCGGTGCCAATCCCTACGGCAATCTCGGCGCCGCCCTCACTGGCGGGCAAGGTGCTCAGCAGAAGGCTAGACTCACCTTGCAGGTGAAGGCCATCGCCGCCGCCCGCCGTAGCAGCAGCCTCCTCTGCAGTGACATCGTCGCGTCCGCCACCGCTCGGGCTACGACGCTGCTCTGTGTGCCGACGCTCGGGTGACGGCGACGGGCTGCGTCTAGCAACTGCGACCTGACTCATTTCGCCATGACATGGACTGCTCCCGTTAGAAGGTTCTCGCGGCTACCACCGAGGAGTTGACCACCAACATCGACGAATCGGTCACGCGGGTAAAGGTCGTAACCTCCCGAGATGGGGCGGAACCGCGACCGGAGACAGCCGCCGACCCCCCCCCCCCAAGCACGCCGTGATGAGGAGGCAGCTCTCCCGCCGGCCGATGGGGAGTCGCGAGCTCGGGCGTCGGAGAGGGATCGAGCCCGCTCTGAGCTCCATTGGTCCAGGCGCTACGCTCGACGAGCCGACAAAAGGCGCCGACGGAAAGCCGCCCGCAGCCACATCCGGCAACAGCCGCTGCCGGACGACAGCCGGGCGACGGTTGGGCGAGCTGGCAGTCAGCGCCGCCTAGACCTCGAACTTGCGAATTCTCACTGGTGGAGATCTGCTGCAACAGCGCTTTGAGCGCTGGGCCTCCGCCTACACGTGCTCTCGACGTAGCTGGCTACTTCAGGCCGACGGTCACGAGGTGTGAAAAACTGAGGCACCTCAAGTCCAGCGACGGGGCACGGAAGTCGGGACGCGAGACAGAATTAGAGAGCAGGCGGGAGTGGAGTTCGCGACGTCCGTGCGACCGTTTATTCGACGACCCATCATTAGACCGAGCACTAAGAATGAACGCTCTCCGATGAAATAGGGCTTCTCACTCCCAGTGGTGTTTTAATAAATCAGTGTATACAGCAGAAAACACAGCAAGAAAACCCGTTTCGACCTTTGGTTCATTTAAAAATTTGGACGTACTCACAAATTTCGACGTGCGGATGAAGTATGAGAGCGACAGCAAAACTCCTATGCTCATTTCCCAGCCACACGCTGTCGCCAATTCAATGATTAATCACATCTAGTTGACTGCCTTTATACGAAGGGCCAGTTGTGGGCTTTGCACCAAAGGGTTCTTGGCAACGCTGCACGCGCCATTCAATGAGGTACAGCCTGAAGAAGATGGCTACGACCGGTACCAGCGATAGTGCAGAGACCCGGCCGTACACCTGACACTGCACCCGTAACGACAGACTGATAAAAGAGCGAAGCGTCAGGCATCGTCTCACCCCAGCGACGGTCGATGCTCGAAGCCTGTAGGCAGCTAGCTGGCACGGATGGGATTAGGCGTCGACTAGATAAACGAGATATGTTTGCTCGAAAAGCAATAGAGAACCGAGTTTGCCTCCGACAGGCATTGAGTGGCTCTTTTGGAGTGGGCGCACACGACACATCCCCAACGACTGCAGCAAAATCGAATGAGATGATGTTAAGAAATTCACCACTGTTAGTTACTAAAAATGTATGTAATAGGGCGTCGTTGATCCCATCGAAGTTTCAATGATAATTGCCTACAGAAGACAATGAAAGTGAAATTCAGCTGCAAGCGGGTCGTGGTCTGGGGCTGCTGATGTAGAGTACACCTGGCGTCATGACGCGAGACGTTGAGTAAGAGCTACTCCAAAACGTTGCAGTACCTATTGCAACTAACCTTCAGGCAGATAATTTTCTTTTCAAACGGGGTGATGAGCCCTAGCACACGGCTAAGCGTATTCAATACTTCTCCGCTACGTTTTTGAATCTAGTTCAGCGACTAATCAGTAAGCAAACAGGGTGGCCTAGTCAAGCATTAGACCAAGATTCCATTGAGTGTCTCTGGGGTGAACCGGATAGAAAGCTCAGAGATCAGGAGGGTCGTATCGCATCTAAATCGCTTTTCAAAAGTTTGCAGGACGTTTGGAGAAACGATAAGGTACGATGTTTGTGGATGCTTAGTACGCTCACGGCTCAGATCGGTCATTGCTTATAGCGGTGGAGGGCGTAACTTCATTTTAGCACTATAAATTAACATACCTATGGCGAAACTTGCCTTAAGCTGATTTTATATACAGCGCATGATTACAGCAGGTTACACTGACGTTCTTTTACACCAAAGTCTGAACAATTGGGTCCGACTCCATTTTGGGCGGCCTCGCCGACACATTTGAGCTTTAGTGCACATAATTTCACTGTTTCGAGACCGTGAAAGTTGAGGAAATGCCTCGGTAGTGCCATCGCTCGCACGATGATAATATAGGCGTCGATACAGCTCTACGTGCTTACCAAACAAATAACTCACAATCCAATTTTTTGTTTAATTACGGTCTTGCCAAAAAAAGTGGAAAACAGTGCATACTCTACGGCGAATGCTGGTTCGTCGCAAAGCCTATCGTCTGAGCAGAGTTTCCGGAAATTGTCAGCAGCTGCACTTCAACGAAATCCCAGCTGACTAAAGAAATCGGCTGAGAATTGTAGTGCATCAACTTCATGGCCTTGTCTCTTCCTCAGTTCTCCTTCTGTGACTTCCGGTATCTGAAATAATTACTCTAACCTCAAATCCTCCTGGGGACGAGCTTTCAGTGTCTATGCACCTAAAGACGGAACGGTTTACCGGCTGACACCACGACGTCCCAGAATTAAGGCATTTAATAAGAATAAAAAACCTGCTTGCTCCTCAAAATCTCAAATGTTGTGTCAACGTGAAGCCTCTTCAATGCGCCTATGCATGCAGCAATAATGATAATATATTGTTAGAGCGCCCCCATTGAACGAAATCTCCTCTAGGTACATTACATTTTGCTGCAAAGCAAGCATGATCGAATTGTTAGTGGTAGCAAGTTCAATGACAACAAGCATAACATGGTTAGAGGTGACATGCGTAGCGTCAGCATGCATGTGTGGTTAGTGGCAGCATGCACAGTGTCAGCACGCATGAGCACACAAAGGACGAATCACACTAAATGCTGTAATAAATAGATGCGTTTTTAGTTTCTTTTTTAATGTGGTCACGTCAAGGGATGTCGTGACGCCAGTCGCAAGTGAGTTCCAGGCTGTGTGAGCATACGAACTAAATGCAGGGTCTTCAAAGGATTTTAGGTTCGTATGAGGTACAGGTAAACAATTAGATTCCGAAAAGCGGGTGGTACGACGCTTAGCCTGGTGGGGGAGTAGATCTGATAGATAGGCTGGAACCAAAGAATGAAGACCCCTAAAAGTGAGTGACAGAACCTTGAAGTCGATGGGCTGCTTGACTAGAAGCCAGTGCAAGTAAGTGGTGTGATGAACTGCGATGTTCACGACAGACAAGCCTAGCTGCAGAGTTTTACACCAGCTGTAAGCACCTGCTCGCTCAGGCCGGTACACCAGCAAGCAGTGAGTTACAGAAGTCGAGACGGGATGTCACAAATGCACGGACCAATTTAGATGTGGTATCCCTGTCCAAACAAGCCCGAATTTCAGCAATGTTATGTAGCTGAAAGTAAGCAGACTTGACTTAGACCTGATGTGGTCGTCCAGTGAAAGGTTACTTTGGAACATGACATCTAGATTTCGTGCAGATTCAAAAGGAGGTATACTGGCAGAGTCGATTTTGAGCGTTAGGTTTTCCAATGTCCAACAAACTGTTATTCCAACGAATCGGTTTGTATGTTAGCTTTGCAGCCTACGTGAAGTGCCTATATACAGAAATTTCGTTCTCTTAGGGCACTACGACAATGCTGCAGTGTGGTTTTTGATGTTTGCCTCTGCTAAACTCAGTCGCTCATACACAAGCTCCAGTAGGTGTCCAAGAATGTGAAAAACGAAAGCAGAGAGCTTCGAAAAATCTTAAGGCATTTCGATTCACACCACCTGCAAGTAAGGAAGAGCTTGTCTTGGATGTCCGAACGGAATCATGCCGGCGGGTCCCAGCACACAACAAGAGAACGAGACCTTTCGAGCAAGCTAAGGAGCTAGCAGTCACGGTCTGGCAGTCAGTAGCATCAGTGTTCGTGGAAGGGCAATGAAAAAGAATTGGGCAAATCAGTTAGCCATGTCTGCTTTTTAAATGACAAATAACTCTACATGCCAAGTAACTTAAATATGCTTACACAATCTGGGAATGAAACAGCAACACAATGCACACGGAAATAATTGAGGTAAATGGGGATGTGAAAAGCAGGCAGTCAAAACTGCTTAAGTGCAAGCCTGAGCCATCTAAGAAGCGAAAACAGCATTCATTTTATTAAGAAATCTTGGTGATGCAGATCAAAGTATACAAAGATTCTCGGAACTCAATCGGATACTCAGCAGCACTGATTGCACTCACTTCAAACGCTTTCATGCTTTGTAGCTTCGTGAAGAAAATTCCTTCCCCAAGGCCGCGAGGTTTGTACGACAACAATACTCGCGTTCCCCGTTTACTGAGACGCTCCACCGTAGTCAGGAGATCGTCTGATGCCTCGGGGCTGTAAACAATATCCGAGCACAAAACATAATCATATACAGAATCCGTGGCCGGAGACTGGTCGCCCCAGCACAGGGCCTGAACACAAATGCTGCCTGTAAATGCAGCCAGGTTGTTTGAGACATTGGACTTTGTATGTTCAACGACGTCTTCTAGGTCGGTAAGAACTACCGAACCGCCCAGCAAGCACGCGACCATGCCAACGAGACCACAACCTGCACCAAGTTCAATGCAAGTTCGGCCGTCAAGCTTGAGCACACCTCGTTGCACTGCCAACTCCAAGTACTTGGCTAGTAAGTAAGCACCATCCCACAGCTTGTATGCAGTATTCTGGAAACGATCAATGACCCTAGTCTTGTCCTGCGTGATGATGAGGAGCTTCCCACAGAACACGAATTTCTGCTGTTCATCCGAAGCCTGAGCTAGCTGTGCCCTCGTGTAAGTCCACGGTACCAAAGCCATGCTGATATTGTTATAAGACCGTAATCCGATTGAAATAACTCAGGTTCACAAAATCAGCTCATGGGTATTACAAGAGAACGTGTGAGCCCTGCAAAAATGCATTACGGCTAGAATTAGCAATGCACGAACCAGCACGAGACCGGCATCCATGAGCCTGCTGCTGGCTGGTTAGGATGCATAAGCATAAATTATTGGCAGGTCAATACAACTATGGTCTATCTTTTCTGCACATGCGAGACTAGCTGAGTACGCCCCTGCTTAGTGAGCCAAGGCGACCAAAAACCACCAACTTTGGGATCGTATGCTAAATTAATTACTGTCCTTTTAGCAGGTATGCTTCTCAAATTTGTTATTTTGCGGGACAAAAGGTTGCTCCTATCTACAGAAATCCACCAAGGCTTTGAGTGCAGCACGCCAGCGTAAGGTCCGTTTAGTTTTCACGGCTTTGTGGAGTTACAGACGGAGATACACATGAACAAATCTCAAATATAAGAGTATGCAAGGAGTGAAACGGAGTGAATATAGACAGTCTCCCGTGGCTTCTGCTTAGAAGCTACTACAGAGGCTGCTACGAACGAATGGGCCAATAATTGCCACCAATGCAAGCTAAAATTCATCAAATATGAAACATGGCCAAATTCGCATCAAGTGGCGTCGCTCTGAACGTGCTGGAAGAATTAGAGCAATACTTCAGGTAAAAATAAAGCAGACGAAAACGCAGATAAATAGGGTCATTGTATATAACGAAGTGGCACAACCCTTTGACATCAGCTTAGGCTAAACAGACTGCAATTAGCATCGCACGGCCAAGTTAGGTCGCTCTCCTCAAATTACTGAGGGATAGCTGCCACAAAGCACTAGAAATGCAGTGAAAAAATCTCTGTAGTTATCACGGCTTTTCGTATTTTTCAAAAGACCAAATCACACATCACTTTTTTTTAGACGACAACAAACACCTCGTAAGCTACGACTTGCATTGCAAACGAAATACCCATGGGCTCTACAATTTTCACGAGTAGCCCGTGCTGTTCCAGCGAAAGTATCATTGCGAAAAAAATACCCAGTGATGGCGCTCCGGTGACTTAACGTCTATCGAAACTGGTACCGCCGACAGCGCTGAAGTGGTCCCGAGCAGCGAAATGAAAGTCCACCTCGAGGTTGCCAACCTACCATCAGGTGCGGACAAGGATAAAAAAATCCGATGAAATATAAGAAAATATAAAAATCCTCCTTCAATATACCATCGCATCTCCCTACATGATTTCAAAAGATGTTTTCCCAGTACTTTCGTAAAACGCCAGCCTCTAACGATTAGCGGTCCATTCGTGAGTCAAGGGAATCGCTGTAGCAAGGTCGAGATCGCAAACCACTGACCTCGGGAGGTCGGTAAGCCCATGTTGTTGTACAGCCGAATTTGTTGAGAATTATGACGGATGGATGTTGATGATCGGAGGCAAAATCATCATTTTTTTTAGCAATGATGTGACTACGGAGAGCGATGAGACGAATGAGTAAAGAGGAGCGTCTGTCCAGTCCGTACAGCGGGAGAGAAGCCAGTGCAGTTAACAGTCACGTGGTCAGACAGACGTAGCCTGAGCTGGGAATGGCCGAGCTAAGGTAATACACTTGATAAAGCGCCCTCAGAGAACTCAATCTCTTTCTAGGCGCTTAAATTTGCTGCAGATCATCGCTTGCGTCAGCTAAGCCTGTTGGTTGATTAATGGACGGCAATTGTGTCGGTTGCATGCTGAGAGGTGGAATGCAGGCGCCAACTTCAAATATACAGGTTAAGCTGAACGGCCGATGGCGGCTCAAAATAGGGTAGGGATGGTCACCGTTCAAAGGACATACCTACCTTGCTTCCGACTAACTTCCTCATGAACATGCAATGATGTTGGTTATAATGAAGATGAGACCTACCTTAAAATGTGGAAGTCGATAGTAGCATAAGGGGGTTTACTTTTACGTACGACTTCATTCAACGGATCACCTGAGTTCGAATAATACTCGACCGTCGTTCGCGGAGCCATGATTGCGATAGTATGAAAAGAATTCACTATATAATAAAGGTATGAGCACAGAGTTCAATATTATATTCCGAAACTTGTATGCTGTCAGCATCAGTACTGCATGGCTGTGCACACTCCCCCCCCCCACTAGAGTCGTCCTTTACGTCCGTCCTTCTCCCACGAACCTGAAGGTTTGACCAGTAAGACAAGCCGTCAGTAGTTGAGTTAGACTTTTCAGCGAAACTAAGATAGCTAAAAATCAGGACTAAAATAAAGCTCCATTTCAGGCCTACTAGTACCCCCATCTGACTTCCTCAGCAGCAGCTGCAACTAGTCCATGCAAATGATCTAAAGTAAAAAAGATTATTTTATCATAAAGCCCAGTTGAATAGCATTAGAAGAACCATAGAGACTATAATCAAGAATTGTCTACTGCAGAAATCGAACATAAGACCATTGTATTTAAGCGTGAGAACCTTAACTCCGGGCGAAGTCCGAGTACCGAGAGCTTGTGCCAACGTCGATGTACGTACGGTGTACAAAACGACAGTTTGCCACTGGGTGAATGTCTCCTTACGACTTTGGTCAGCTCACTGCATTTGCCCTAAAATTGCTCAGACAACCACAGATAGATTCCAGAAGTGACTGCCGTTACGTCTTCCGGCATGGCTTGGCATGCACAATACATGGTAAGCGGTTTATGATCTTTTCCGACGTAGCATAGTATCGCATGCACAAATGTGCTTGAACAATTGGCGTGAATGCGATCTCTGCATAGCATTGGCGGCCAGGTACTCAAATCGTGATGTAATAGTAATAACAATAAAACACGTGTGCAGTAACCTATGAGAACTCGATATCTCTTTCTAGGCACTTGAACTATGCTGGAAAGGAAGCATGTCCACTAGTTAGGTATAACATGCAGTGCCACACCGCGTAAGAACGCAAAGAGCAATTCGATTGAACAGAACAAATACTGTGAGACTGGTGCATTTTAAACTTCTTTTTAAAGGTCAAGTTTGGACTGTAATGATAGTAATAATAATAATACTTTGTATAACATCTTCAGAAAACTTAGTTTCTTTCTATGCACTTTACATTTTTTGCAAACGAAGCATGTAAGTCGGGAGTTTAAGACATTTGGAGCATACTCACAGAAGGTCTGGTCTCCAAAGGATTTGATGTTGGTTAGAGGCACAGCTAAATGACATGAGTCAGAACAGAGCGAAGCCTGATTAGGACGTATTTCTGATGGCTAGTGCATAGCCAGGGAATGAAGGGCATAAAAGTGAGTGACAAAACCCTAGTCATTGCCTTGCTTGGTGGTTGAGAAAGGATCACGCCATAGAGTACTCTTTCCTTATAGA
Organism: Cristatella mucedo; assembly: GCA_009760855.2. Lineage (NCBI taxonomy): Eukaryota > Metazoa > Bryozoa > Phylactolaemata > Cristatellidae > Cristatella > Cristatella mucedo. Next base: position 7,320,915 of record WPIO01000010.1, on the reverse strand, counting down.
ATTGCACCATTCATGTATTATACGGAATAGTCCGACACGTCTGGTGGCTGGTTTTGTCTCGGCTCACAAACCATAATCGTGCCCATGTACCCATGGGGTGTCTTCAGTGACGTGGACAATGGCTAGTATGCACCTCTATTTGTAACACCACAAAGCCACACAAAAAGTCAAAGCGGTGTGTACGCATGAGTGTTTCTACACCGAGTTCAATGCTTAAACTGCCTTCTGTGCCTATACGGTAGCCAAAAGATAATGAAGAGAATAGGAGAAGCAAAGCTAACTCAAGTCGAGAAGTGGCCTATAAGTATAGTGTAGTTGGAAAGGCTGTACCAGAGTCGGCTGTATGAGAAAAGAGATTGAGTAAGATTGAGGTCAGTTATGCAGTCTAGGTCCGGCTGATGAAATGATTTGCCACGAACGATCTGCACATGAATAAGTAGCTAATTTTTTTCTCCTAAGAGTATGTGAGAGCACAAGGATATTGAAATTGGTGCAGTAGTTCAGCTAGGGACAGAGGAGCCAAGCCGTGACGATGGGTCTTGTGTGTCGATTAAGCCTGCACAATCTGCACTAGAAAGTAGTTTGCAGTACATTTTCTTAGCAGCCCACAGCAGTTGGGTGAGACAGGCCTGCGATTGGGCAGAACTTTTGATCCACCTCCAAAGAACCCATAAGAAAGGATCCATCAATCATGTATCCAGACCCTGAAACCAAGTGTTCCAATCCTGCTGGCAGTAGGATTTTGCATATTTAAACTGACAGCGATCAAAGCCAGGCGGCCACAAGTGCCTCTGTTATACGTAGGGATGAAACTGCGGAAAGGGGCTCCAAAAATACAAAGGCCGGGCAGCAAGGTCTGTTCGCATTTAATTACATGATAATAATAGGTTGTTTGGATAGCGTCCTTAGAGAAATGAATATCTATCCAAGAGTTTTACAACTTGCTCCAAGAGAAGCAATAACCACGAGTTAATTAAATATAGTGTGTTATGTTTAGGCAAGCATGCAAAATTACACAAGTACCATGCAAAAACAAGCAAAAGAACAAAAAAGTAGACAAACATGAAATTTTACGATAGAATACAGACGACAATAGTAATACAATGCACATTGTTTGTATCTTAATTGGGTAAACGTTGAACCATAAGCAACTGCGATAAGGTTTTTATTCGCTGTTTACGCCTGCCTGTCGAAATCGATGAGGGGGTCTGACTTTTGCCTCCAGCTTTGGAGGTCGTCGACTCAACTTCCGATGATTTCATGAAACATCTTTGCTTCTAGCACTACCACATTCTTTTGGGTCGGGTTTCGCTTTGCAAATCCGTTATCGGTTTAGTTACATACGTAGATTTTTTCCTGACACCTTTTTTCCAAGTCCCGATTGAACGAACATCCTACTCGAAGGCCAGCCAAAAAAAAAACATTCCGAGGGAGCGCTTGCTAAGTTACCATCCAATGTTTTCTTGTAGGAATGCAACAGAATAACAATGAGGAGATGGTACTGCAGGGAGTGGAGTAGAGTTACACGTTTGCAGCACTGATACCATGCCTATTGATAAGCCAACCTTCTTCACTTTTATAATCTACTGCTTTTTTCATGCTGCTGCAGTGAGCTGCTTCTTCTAGATCTCTCTTCTAATTCGACTGCTTTGGGCCTCTTCACCGATCATCGTACTCTCCATATTCATCTTCATGTACTTGTAAGTTCTAGTCGATTTGGCAGCTGTATTAGCAACCAATCTGTAGAGACTGGTAAAATATACTTAACAAGCAGTATTTAAAAGGCACTGTCGCTTGAAGAGCTCTTGACCGCAAGCAAAGCCAGCAGATATGCTACAGAGATCTAGTCCATAGGCAAGCACGGCAACACTTGCCTTATTTTTCAGAAACAGTTTCTGATGCAGTTTATTAACAAATGAAGGTATAAACGTAGCACCTGTTTCCCAGTAGGGATCTAGTAAGAGCCTTATGGTCAACAAACCACTGAATAAGACAACATATATGCCTCATTTACGCAGGATATGTACAGACAAAAAATTTATACAGATGTGTCTACACCTAGCTGCCATACAACATTCAATATATATTGCTAAAATTCTCACGATCCCTACTGCTGCAATCGTCGATGGTCCACCTTGTCCAAAACAACAAGTCTAAAGACACAATTAAGGCAATAAGAAACCGAAAGTGTCACGTGATATACAGCTTGCAAGTCGACATGGTTAACGCAACTGCCACAATAGGTCCTTATCAGATAGCTTGAGTATTAAGCAGTAACAGGCTATGGGCTTGTTACCTGATTTAAGTTACGACTAAATGTACGATGCCACATCGCTAGAACGGTTGATGCAGACAAGCAATGTTGCATACGTCGCCTGCTTACGGTTTGTGCTCAAACCATTTGACGATGATTTGGTGGCAGCTGCATAAGTCATGTCGCAACTGTGAAGCTGCATGGCAGGTACCCATTGACCCACATTTCATATAAATAATACATGTTAATTTTATGCAAGCATGTGTACACAACACAAGTAAGAGAAACAAACGTGCTTTTATCAAATCTCTTATGTGCTAAAATGACTCTACGACTTTGGCGTTTGCTTGAAGGCGCCAGGCTTGATCTGGTCGGTGGCTGATCGATTATGCAAAAGCATTGGACATGGCAATACCATGGGCTTCTTCTGGTCAATGTAACTGCGGTGTGGAAACTAAACACCTTTGCTAGCAGCAACTTTTCCCCTAATTCTACGAACATGGAGCGAGTATAAAGGTGAGACTAGTCAACGGTTCGATCAGCTACAAGACGATGACCGAAGCCTGAAAGGTTGTCATATCAAACTTAATGTGAAAATCACATGAATGTGGATTATTATCTTACTTCCAGACTGCTAACTATTCTGAATGCACCAACTGACTTTAAGCATATTTTGATAGAAAATCGCACTGCTACTGTAGGGCCAAACAGGCTTACCTACTGTCTTCTCGGCATCCAGCTCAAGCCAATTTATGATCATGCTTCCTTGCTTTGCATCTCGAATAACTGCCGGCTAACGTGCAGCTCCCCAGATTACGTTAATGCTGCTTTAACCGGCGTTCTCTGATGGTCTAAACTAGCCCAATCGCCATTTCTAACGAAATTTAAAGAGATTGCAGGCATTTTGGAGATATTTTTGCTAAATTGCAATTTCAATTCGGCTATTAATATTTGCTAGTCCCATAGTTAATCAAGGGAACTTTATCTCAGGCTCTATCATGATCAGGAACTGGCAACAGTTAATGCTTGTGCAAACTTATGCGGTCCGAATACTTTTGCAGATTGAGGCAAACAACGAAATTAAAAAACACGACAAATGATGTAAAACTTCAATGGAAAACACAAAAAGGATACGGTTTTAAGTGCTCTGAGAAGTTCTTCATATCTTCTTGTACTTGCTCCTACAGTGTCATCAGCCAGCGAGCTCATGGGTAAGCCGAAGTAGCAGGGTGCCACACGAGCAGACTGCATGCAACACCACCTCAAAGAAGCTTGTTACTGCTCCAGCCGTCTTTTTTTGCAAAACCCAACAATAACATTAATAATAATAATAATAACAATAACATATCTGTTTAGAACCATTCGATAACTAAATCTCTTTCTAGGCACTTTACATATGCAGTAAGGGAAGCATATCAACATGGTTATCAACTTCGGGCGTGTGTAATGAAATGTATCTTCGGCTGTATGTCCAAAAAGCCACAAAGATTATTCGGGAGTTGCGAAGAAGAGTTTTGCATAGCAAACTCAAAGGCTAATCGGCTTTCAGTACGCATTTGGTAGCCAAATAGACTTCATTTCACGCAATAAAGAGAAAGTGAGAAGCGTATACCGACCTCAGGAATGCAGACTTAGGTAAAAGCTCTCTGGTTGGTTTGCTTGATCTTTCGGTAGCCATTGATCCTAATGATCACGTCTTTCTCGAACACCTCTAATCTTGCCTGGTCAGCATTGGCACTGAGCTGCCATGGTTTTGGTCCGATCTCATTGGGAGATTCCACAGTAATATATAAACGGGTAAAGATCATCAGAGGAACCAATAAAGTGGAGGGTGCCTCAGGGCTCTGTGCTTGGTATTGGTATGCTTTTTTCACAGTTTATACTCTCTCTCTTGCCGATGTGATTACCAAGTACAATCTAGGTTTTCATTTCCATGAAAAAGACACACAGCTGTACCTATGCTTTGATCCCTCACAGCTTTCCCAACACATGGAATCTTTCAACTCCCCTGCTGCATGTATTGCTGACATCAACGTTTGGATGGCAGTACACTTTCTCAAATTGAATGACGATAAAACCAACTAAATAGTTATGGACAAACTAAGCGTGACACCGAAATTGGAAAGCTTAACACTCACAATCGGCTCAGCAAGCATATATCATCTAGCATCTACACGGAATCCAGGTGTCATGTTCCAGAGTGAACTTTTACTAGACGGCCGCATCAGCTCCAGTCAAGTCTGCGTACTTTCGGCTATGTTACATTGGTAAAATTTGGGCTTGCTTAGACAGGGATACTACATTCAAATTGTTCTATGCATTTGCGACATCCCGTCTCGACTTTGGTAACTCACTGCTTGCTGGTCTACCGGCCTGTGCACTCAGGCGCTTATAGCTAGTACAAAACACAGCTAAGCTTGTCTGTCGTGAGCATTGCAGTTGCCACATCACACCAGTTCTTGCCGACAACGATGCAATCAAATAGCATATCGAATTTAAGGTTCTGTCACTCACATTTAGGTCCCTTCATTCTCTGGCTCCAGCCTCCCCATCATAATTACTCCCAAACTAGACTAGGCAATGTACCACCAGCTTTTCTGACTCAAATTGCTTAACCAAGCCTCGAACAAACCTCAAATCCTTCGGAGACAATGCCTTTAGTTTGTATGTTCCCAAAGCCTAGAACTCACAACCGACTGACATCACAAAATCCCATGACAACGATATTCAAAAAAGCTAAAAATGCACCTGTTTCTCACAGCATTTGCTGAGCCCGGGTGACGTCCTTTTGTGTGCTTGTGCATGCTGACACTGTGGTGCTACCACTAAGCATTTTTTCATGCTGACACTATGCATGCTACATCTAAACATAGGTACTGTTGTGACACTGTGCATGTTAACACTAACCATTTGATGATGTTTCTTTAAAGCATATGTAAAGTGCTTACAAACATATACAAAGTGCCTACAAGAGATTCAGTTCACCAAGCACACTATGCATATTTATTATTATAATTATCCTTATTATTAGTGATAACATGCACAGCATAAGCACACAAAGGACAATTCACACTGACCCAGTAAATGCTATGGAATAGGTTCATTTCTAGCTTCTGTTAATTTTTTTTAATTAATTAAATGTCATCAGTTAGGGGATGTGGTGTAGTCAGTTGGGAGTAAGTTCCAGGCTTTGGCCGCACAAGAGCTAAGGCCACAGTCTCCAAAAGATCTGAGGCTGGTTCGAGCCAATCCAGGTCTAACGGTCCAAACTCACTGCTTAATACACAGCTTATTAGCAACAGCCTCATTTATATAGTGGCAGAAGAGCTCTAACAGCTATCACCACCACTTGCAGTGGGCAATAAAGGATCGCCCACAGCAAGATTCAAACCCACAACCTGGGTCGTGAAGAGCAAGCATCTTAACCCTGGGCTGAAAGCACCTTACCTCTGGACTAAGACCCAGGCTATTGCTGAACCATTCTAAATTACTTTGGTTCAGACGTCATCTTAACAGCAGCCCTCGTTCAACCGAATCTTCCGCTGCATCTCTAACTGACCCTCAAATCCTTAGGAGACCGTGCCTTCAGTTCCTATGCTCCTCAGCCCCTCTGGAAAAAACCTGCAGTCAGGCTAATTATTAAAAATCTGATCCCAGATCATGAGAACCCAAGTAACTCCCGTCCAGTCGTCCTTCTGCTACTCTTATCCAGGGCATTTGAACCAATGGTGGCCCAGTAGCTACACGATTACATAAGTTCATCAGATCCTGCTGGCAAGTTCCATTCTGGATATGAAGCAGAACCTTTCCCATAACTGCTCTGCTGCAAGTTTACCTTCTGATCGATCCTGATCAGGGTAGGACCTCTATTAGTTCTGCATGATCTCGCAGCTGTATCCATCACAAAATTGACCAACAGATCCTTTTCGACAGGCCTAGGTATCACTTTCAGAACTGAGCTGAACTGGGTTTGGTCCTGCCTGAGTCAGAAGTATAAGAGTATAGATGTAAATGGCTCGTTCATTCGGGGAGCCCTCAGAGTTTGGTACCTCACGGTTTGGTCTTACATCCCTTCTTTTAATTATCTATGCTCTCCCTCAAGCCAAACACAATCTTCGCTTTTATTTCTACGAAGATAATACTCAGCTATGCCAATCCTTTGATGTTTCTCAGCCTTGTTCTTCATCTGACTCACTCCCCTTACAGCAGGCATCGACAACATTTGCACTTGGATGGCCACTAACTTCATGAAGCCAAATGACGATAAGATAAACCTAATAGTTCTGAGCAAGCCCAATGTCATGCTCAAGTTGAAAGATCTCACCCTCAAGATTGGTTCAATAAGAATCACTCACGTGACTTCTGCATGCAATTTGGGCATGCTATCCCATAAAGACTTGTCATTGGATGAGCACAGTACCTTCACAGTAAATTTGGCCCACTTTCAGATAAGGAACATTACCACAATCAAGGTCTGCTTAGACAAGAATATGATAGCCAAATTAGTTGACACGTTTGTGACTTTGCTTCTAGATTACAATTCCCTGTACTTAAGATTCCCGGCATATGCCATTAATCATAAACTAGTTCCAAACTGAGCTCCCTGGCTAGTCTGTCTTTAATAGCAGAGCTGCCAAATCACAACGCTTCTGGTCTGGAACTAATTTTTTGACTTTGCATCATTTAAGTCTCAGCTTCAGATGCATAAGTTCTGCTCAGCTCCCTTTGCACCAGTGAACTTGCCTTCTTTGTTCCTGTGTGATTTGCATGCTTACCTGTGCATGATTCGGTGTCTGTTACTACCAAGGGGTCCAACAACCAGTTGCCCTGAGTGTCTTCTTGTTTCCTTTTGCATGCTGGTCTAAGTACGACATGCACGTGCCTTTGCATGCTTGTCTAGGCATGATACCTTGCTTGTCCTTAACTTTGTGTCACTGCTTCTCTTGCAGCAAGTTGTAAAGCACCAGGATACAGATTTGCTTTTCTTAGTGCACTATACAAAAGACATTATCATAATCAATGAATAGTTGCTAATGTACTGAAGCAAAATGGTCCTCGAGGGTAACTGATTTCAAGCTGCACTAAAACATGCAAGCCATAAAGAAATTCAAGAGAACCAGCATAGCACCAGAATCCCGATTTCCAATACATCTTTTGTGCTTCCGAAACTAGTTATCTTAACCAAATGTTGTCTGCAGCATGTTCTTTATAAGGTGCTGCTAAACATATGCTCAGAGCTCCCGGGTTGCCTGTCAGGCATTAGTAGGAGAGGTCGTAAATACGTGAAGCACCAAGTATCCCAACAATTGTCAACTGAGAGCTCACAAGGGGAATAAACCCTCAGCTCTCTGTCACATCGATTGGAAAGCATGCGAAATACCCAACGATGCAGAGGACAGCTGCCTTATCAAAAGAAGGCGACACACAGCTCATCTTTGGAAAGCACCAGTCAAGCGACATGCATCGAATGCACGTTCATTCATCTCACGACGATCTGATGCAGACGTCAGGACACAATTGGGCATAACTGAGAAAAAACCTCCCCGGATCTCGAGTGCATAACCATCGGCAGCGGAGCGTAAAAAGTCAAACTGGCTGTCGCACGATGTCGGGCAATCGTAGGATCAAAAAGGCGCATCTGCAACCGACCATGATCAGACGCAAAGCCAACGATGACTAGATGCAAAGCCAACGACAATGTCAGTCGCTCAAACCTGTCCAATCACGGTCACCACGCTCAGCTCCACCAAGTGGGATGCAGTGAGCGGCTCGAGCTGCTCCGTGTTGCCGGCAATCAGCATCCTATGCATCTTGGACACAGTCACCTTCATGCGCCCACGTCGAAACATGCAGCCCTTAACGACGAACTCGTAGTCTAACCTGGGCAGAGAAAACAAGGGGGAGCTCGCTTCATGCCGGGGAGGGGGAGAGGACGTCGTAAAAGGCAGAGAATCAAAAGGCGGCAGCAAAATGAGCTGGCTCGATCAGGAGCAGAAGCAAGGCAGTCGCGTGGCCTTTGGGGCGCATCCTCTGCAGAGGGGACAGCGAAGTCGGCGGCAGGCAGTGCAGTGCAGTCAGTAGCACGTGAGGGGGAAGAGGGAGGCGCATCACACTAACTTGAAGCCCATTTCGGTGAGGAACTGCACGACGTTGCTGGACGAGCCAGCTTCGATGCAGCTGCGAATGACGGTCTGCTTTGACTTATCACCAGGATCTAAGCCCAGATAGCGGACATGCCTGCAGCGGTGACGATGGAGCATGGAGCAGCTCTAGGTCGAAGCTCACACCGGACAGAGGTGCCTCCGCCGCCACGTCTGAGGCAGCTGGCTTACCACGGCATGTCGGGCTGGTCTAGCGATTTTCGCACTCGAACGGTGATTGGCTGGCTAGCTGGCACGCCTTGTTGTCCGCTCTCTGAAATGCACGCACACAAAAGCGGCCTGTCAAGTGGTAGGGCGTTCGCAAGGGCATGTGAACACGTTCTCACACAGTCTCCAGCTTTTTTATTGGTGGTTTTTCATTCGGTGGACCTATTTGTTAGGCACAATAGAAGAAAAATCCATGAGCTCATTGTACGCTCTCTTGCATAAGTAGCAGACGACAGATGACATTCTGCAAGCCACGATTATGATGGCAACTCCAGGTTGGTTATCAGGACTTGAATGCCTAAATTATTGCTTCCCGAATAGAAAATACAGCAAGCAACCTCTACCGTATATCCTCGGAGAGCAGACATAGCTGTAAATGCTCGAGCACTGCCACAGTCGTGCAGCATCATATCTCATCATCATAAGCTTTTCATTAACACAACAGCCACGGCTGCAAAGGATATGCAAACCGTCGGCAAATACTTCATAAAATGCAAGCCAGATCAGCTGGCCGATGAGTAGAGAGATTTGGCTAAGAGGACTCATACAAGCTCACAGTTTCCTTAAAAGAAAATGTGGCTTTGCTCGACCTTGAGCCCTGGCCCAGTAGCTTCCGGGGCACACAAGCACTTTCGCATTGGATAGCCAGTGCACCAGTGCCCGGCTCCTTTTTGCAAGGTGCCAGCACAATCGAGATAGAAGACGAGACAGCCAAGAAGCAACGCACTGACAGTCCTGTCTATAACATCCAGCACACGGGAGTTCACATTCCACGTACAAAAACATAGCCAACCAGTCTCACCAGGACTTTTCTCAGCAAGGCTCAGGCGGATATCTTGAAAAGCAATCCCATTTAGTCGAACCAGAAGCGGAGCCAGGATTTTCAGGTTGGGGCGAGGAGCCGGGATTTTCAGGTTGGGGTGGGGGCAAGTGAGCTCCAGGCTCCTCCAGACACAATGACATAGGTACCACATAAAAACAGTTGATGAACAAAATTTACAGAATCTATTCGACTTGTTCCCTTCGCATCTTTACACTGCTCCTGAACCTTGGGAAATTTCCCCCAGGATATAGGTACTTTCCTCTGTCCATGGGTGGGGGGGGGGGGCAATTGCCCCCCAACCCCTCTGCCACTGAGGCTCTCTAAAATGAATTACACCCACAGGCGGCAAGGACCGAACAGCGACTGAGCCTTCAGAGCTAGTTTTACGTGGTATTCAAATCTACAAACTACAGTTGCATGTCCCCTTTGTTAGGGGACCTTGAATGGCTCCAGATCGAACTGCAAATACGCCTGCTACCAGAAGTACACTGGCTTTCCTTCCAAGTAGTTGGTTAAAATGTTAAAAGATGTATCGGCCTCCTTGTAGTTAGTTAAATTGTCAAAGCAGTATCGGCCTCCTTCTCCTTGGTCCTCTCCCGACAATTCCTCGGATGTGAGAAGAGAGGCACATATATATATATATATACAATTTATAAATAAATAATATAAATTATATATATATATATATATATATGTGCCTCTCTTTCCCTTTAAGGGTTGCCGAAAAATGGCCACAGCTCTGTGCTCCTAGGCTGTGGAACTCATGACACAATTCTGATCCGTTCAAGTGTATTGGCCTTTGTGCACCTGCAAGCTCTGAAACTGAGCACATTGTGACTAATCAACAATTGACACGCTTCCATTTCAGCAAACGTAAAGTGCCCAGAAACAGATTTGGTTCTCTTGAGGTGCTGTATAAATTCTCGAGTATTATTATTACAATTATCATTACTGTGCAGCAACAAGGCCATCTCATCTCTAGTTGCTGGCTCCGGCTCTTCTTTCCTTACTGCCTTACTTCCGTACAGCCTTACTGCCCCGTTGCTACTTTCTTCTTCGACCTTTTTTTTAAAGATTCAGCTCCACTTGCTCTTTACTTTACTGCACGAGGTCAAGCCAGCTGGTCACCGATTGCTCACTAAGAGCAGCTCAGGCTTGACTGCATCGTGGATACTTCTCCAACTTAATAACTACTTGGCCCTCAGGGATTTGGAATACAATAAAACTCAACCATGGTCAAAAGCAGGGGTTAGGGGGTCACATAGAGTAACTATGGCTGCTTTATCGCTAGATTTGGTGTCACTACTAATCAGATGGCTCAGCACATGGCTACAAATGCGAGTCTAGGATAAATGTGTCGGCGAAGGGAGAGATTGAACTGATAGGCGCTGGCTGAGGCCTAAGGTCTTCAGTGTAGCTGCAAACAAGTACACTGGACTGCGCCTCCTGACTACTTCACCCGAGCTGAACATGTCGTAGACGGCACTAACGAACCAATCTAACTGATGCAACTGGTAAACGACGATCATAGAAAAAATGTCAAATTATTGTACACTTTTTATGACAATGGCTAGGGGCAGCTCAATGTCAGCTGGTCCAAGGAATGCCAATGCGATGTACTCGCTCTGTGCAGGACCTGTTCGATCGCTTGCATCAGCATTTCCCCTAATGGAAAACCGGGGTATAATACTTGTAAACTTGCTTACAATTATTAAAGGTAGTAAGAACCACGCGCTTGATAGGCTGGCGAGTTTCTCTATTGTGCACTAACGTCTAGAGGATGCGCACGTGCAGAGGCGCCAGCACCAACAGGGGGAACGCGGGACCACAGTCAGCAGCGTTGTACAAGCACCTAAGCTCCTGACTCGCCCGTTTCAATATTTCTCGCTAAACCAACGCATTATACACAGAAAGTCTTAAGACGCGACATCGTGCCAATACTTTCAGATATTTCATTAATAAATGCAATCTACACACAAACACCGACCATACGGACGTGAAAATCAGGCCGTCTATGCAATGCACTCACACAGGGCAGATAACGAGCTCGTGTTAGGTTGGTTAGTTTGAAATAATCTACTTCATTTTTAAATGCTTAAAAGTGAAACTACGCGCCTTAAGTACCAAAAGACTATTGTGATCAGACAACGCGTGTGCACATATACATTTCCAGCGAAAAATTTGCACTTACTTATCGTGTATGCTTGCTCGTGGTCCACAAACGTTTCTATACCAGTTTCTATGTTATCGCACAATCCTTGAAGCCTGTTTACAAGAGCATCTCTAGAGCTATCCAACACGCTCCCTTGCAGCAAGTACTCGTAGACTGGTAAGACATTGCTGCCCGACGCCGGTATATCACCCATGTTTATGGTAGCTGCGTTTATACGATTCGCTGTGTGACCATTCATTGAAGGTCAAGGCAACGCGAACTCATATTTCACAGGCAATGGCCGTCGGCAGCTCAACTTAACCGTTCGTTTCGTATTGCCGAAACTGCCTCCAGTAGTCAAGCTCTTCAGCCTGCAACTGAACGCGCAAGCAGTCCATTAATTGATTAACAGGCTTAGCTGACGCAAGCGATTGCCCACCTCGGCCCTGCTAAGTATGGATAGGCGTGGCAGATCTGACCACGTGACCGTCGGTTCCTTGCTCTCACAACTCTTCTCCTCTTCTCTCCAGTTATCCAGGATAGGTAGACGCTCATCTTTTCATTTATCTTAATATCATTAACTTTATTTGAGCTGTTAGCAGCAATGGTGATTTTGGAGCACCGACTGGTAAATACGTCCCATCCGACTTCAATCCCAGCACACCTCCACAGGACAGCGATAATAATTGTAAGACATTTGCATAGCGCCCTAAGAGAACTGGAACTGTTGAGCACTCTACATAAGTTTGGTGGGAAGAACGTTTCAATTGCCTAATGATAACAAGCACAGTGTCAGCGAGAATAAGCACACACAGGACAATTCACCCACGCCCAGCAAATGCTGTGAGGAGCAGGTGCATTTTTGCTTATTTTAATTTCATTAGGTCAGGAGATGTCGTGAATCCATTTTCTGGATTAAGTTCAAGGATTTTTCGACATACCAGCTGAAGGCCAAGTCTCTAAGGCAGGTTGGTTAGAAGCACAGCTAAACAAATTGAGTCAAGAGAGCAGGTTGTTAATAGGATGCTTAGCTAGGAAATATGTCGGATAGATAGGACGGAGCGAGAGAATGAATGATTCAAAAATTGAAGGACAAAAGCTTGAAGTCTATATGCTGCTCGATGGGGAGCACAATGTTTGGTGAGAAATGGTGTAGAATGATGTTGTGTGCGCCTGCTGCTTCTGCCTCTTTACTACTGTATGCCTCAACTTCTTGGCCCAGTAGTTAAGGTGCTCGCCCTGATCAAGGTCTGGCCGAGGTCGTGGGCTCGAGCCCCGTGGCACATGTGAAGCGCCAGAATAGAGATTAAGCTCTCTTGGGGCGCTATACAAATGAACTTTATTTAACTTCGGTCAATTGCTACGCCATTGACACAGCACAGCCTGCTCCTCACCTGTGGCCAATAGTTATGCCGTTGACCCCGCGAAGTGTCAGGTCACTAATGTACGTTATATTTCCCAACGTAGCTGTTGTGATTCATCGAGCTAGCATATATGTACGTGTCGAGAGAAATAAAGATTGAGTCTCGTTAACCACTCACCTCCGCGCTGTGTCTCTTCGAGACTCCACAAGAACTGCCGCCGCCGGAGCCACTGCAAAATGCAAAAATGGTCAAGCCCGAAAAAACCCATTGACCTTACGAGTTAGAAGAGGTTAGTAGTAGGATCGCAATGCCAGCAGTGTGAACCACATGAGAGCATGATCTCTGAATGAGATTGGGTAGCTTGGCTCTAATTATTGGATATTTTTAACCACCTTGAGTTGAAGATTTGTGGCACGCCATATATATATATATATATATATATATATATATATATATATATATATATTATACGATAAATTTGTGTTGAATAACATCCGGAGCCATTCAGACGCTTTCGAACAAAGTTGATGATGTGGTTGACTGGAGCGTGCTATGCTTTAAGTGTATGCATCACTAGTTTGGTTTTATATCTTGTAGAGGCTACTGCCTACCTAATTAGTCTCATAAAATGTAACGCCCTACCTAAGTACCTCTTATCTTATACCCTTCGATCTAAGTGATCTCCGATCTCCTAAGAGCAAAACGTCACGATAACCTGGCTAGCGGTTTCAAAACTCGGAGAGACCGGCCTTCTGCTCAGCCGTGACCGCCTGGACGCATCCACGACAGCAAGGCTACTAGAAAGACCCATTCGCAGCAGTGAATCAAGTTTATTTTAAAATCCGCTCCCGGCCTCAGCAAAAGCGAACAAACGACCGTAGAAATTCTCTAGTAACGGCAATTAACCATTCTTTCACTAGCTCAGAAATGGTCTCCTTGCCCGCAGAGACTGGTCCGCTTTAACAACGCCTGGATGTATCGAGATGGAGCGAGGATACTGGACCTGGATGTAGCGAGGTTACTTATCCCTCCGAGGGAGCGGAGCCAAGAGCGTCTACTGAGAACCACATACGGAATAGCCGCTATAAGCCGAGGCTTACGAGCAGAGCGATTTATGATTAGATACGAGCGAGATTATTTTATAACTTTACTTTCTGGTCACTATAAAACGCACGAACCTGACCGCGGTCATTCTCTTGGAGTAACGGTCCTTTTGGTCAGTGAGCCAACATCCTAGAGATCAGCGGCCTGCATCTCTACTAATTACAGCGATAAGTCCGTCCTTCCGTCCGTCACGCGGCAAGATGGTGAACTTCTGTCACGCGGCAAGATGGCGCAGCGTTGTCTTCCGTGACGGAAATACTATGACTCTGTAAAGCGAGTGCACAGGCAGTGAGCTCTTGCAGGATTGGAGTGCAATTGCAAAAGCTAAAACTGACAGGCAACTGGTTTCGCCATCCATCGATAAAAGACGCAGACGAACCACAGCGTTAATACAGTTTCACAAGCGTATTGCTCTCCACCGAGGTCATACAGTTCCACTTACGTGTAGCTCTCCACAGACGTAATACAGTTAAGCTCGTGCATAGCGTGGCTATTCGGCAACGTGGTTCGAACACTAGACAACTTAGTAAAGCAAAGGTCAGAGGGTCAGCCGTCCAGCTACAATATAGGCGATCTATGTTCGAGTTGATTGGATGTCACTCACGTTGCAGACTGTATATCGCAAGCCAGAGAGCGTGGTTTGGAAACAAGCAAAACTGCCTTCTACCTGCCTGCAGGGTAACTAGGCCGACCTGTCTAAAGGCGCTAGCTCGGTTAATGATCCGCTCCTAATGAACTATGCAATCTTCTTAGACAGCGACGGCTGGCGAAACCCGCCGAGCATCTCGCTGATCTCGAGGCATCAGCCATAGGCCTTGGCCTCCGATTGCGATCTGGGGAAGGCGTTGTAGTTCGATTGCATGCAGGCTGGTACAGCTCCTTACCTCAACAGCTGGTGGGAGCATCTGCCGAAAGGGGCCTGTGCACAGCTGTGGTCAGCTTCTAATGAGGCGTTGACACAGGCCGATAACCCGCTGGTGAACAGATGGTGGATTCACCATCGGGGTCGGCCAGGGGACAGCCAGAGTCGAGGAGAGGAGACTAGAGTGTGAGAAGGGGGAGAAGGCAGTCGTGAGTATTGCTGCTCCGTGCCTTGTGCAATAAACCGTTGGCGTTGTTCATCGGCTGGCTCTCTGATGGGCGAACCAAACTACAAGCTATTTCGTGGGATGGAGCCGATGACGCCCTGGGAGATGTCTTGTGCAGCGTCCCTAGGCTTTGACGGCTTCGGAGACTTCGTTGGCTGGCTGCTGAACTTCGAGAGGGAGATCGAGAAAAGTGGCTACGAACCGATTGAGTGCCACTTATTTTTGCTCCTTGCGATGCAAGGCCGGGCCTTCACGTTTGCCTCGGGGCTCCCGCAGGAAGTTTAGGATGACTATGCCAAGTTTCGTGAGGCCCTAGTGAGGGCAATCACCTCGCCGACCGGTAGAGCGCGATTGCTGCACGCTGATCGGGTAAAGGCTGGTTGAACTGAGAGAGCCGACAATAGCGACCTGAAGCGGCAGCAGCGATCACCGACTGTGTGCCGGGCGACAGAGGTTTGTCAGGC
This sequence comes from Cristatella mucedo, assembly GCA_009760855.2. Lineage (NCBI taxonomy): Eukaryota > Metazoa > Bryozoa > Phylactolaemata > Cristatellidae > Cristatella > Cristatella mucedo. Next base: position 7,305,298 of record WPIO01000010.1, on the reverse strand, counting down.
TGCCACGCCGTGGCGGCAGGCAACCGCTCTCAAAGCGGTAACGGTTGATCAGGCTGCGATGGTGTTCCACAAAGCAACGGCGTTGTGCGAGGCAACGGTCAGCCGTGTGGCTGAGGCGACAGAGAGTGAGACCATGCACGGAGAGTCGCCGGCGTCCGCGACAGAGGCATTGGCCTGCGATGGAGCGAAAGCCATGAAGGTGACGTTGGACTGCGACCAGCCGGTGGGCTGTGATGCGTCGCAGGCCGGAGAGTGTGTGCAGACCGATGCGTCGCAGGCCGGAGAGTGTGTGCAGACCGAAGAGTCTGCACAGGACGGCAAGACTGTCCAGGAAGGAGAGTCTGTGCTGACCGCAGAGACTGGGCAGACCGAAGAATCCGCACAGGCCGGAGAGTCTGTGCAGCACGGGGAGTCAGCTCAGGACGGAGAAACTGTGAAGGCTGGAGAGACTGGGAAGGCTGGAGAGACTGTGAAGGCTGGAGAGGCTGTGCAGGCCGGAGAAGCAGCTGCGCATGTCGGAGACGCAGCGGCAGAATCGGATGGAGCGACGGCAGCCGAGGTCAGCAAAACGGTGGCTGTGGACGTCAGCTCGGCGACGATGGACGGTGGCTCACGTTGCCGGCTAGTCGCGAAAGGCCGTGCACCAGCGTGCCTCCTGCGAGCAGCTGTAAGGTAGCCAGCCTGCCTGTGTGGTCAACTATTGATGTTGGCTGCTATGCCGATATGGCACTGCATGTGTAGCATTTGTAGAGGCTTGGCTCGCTCAATGCTGCCCTGTACATTGCAGCTACATGAGTTGGTGCTGCAAACTTGTGACCTTAAGGTCAAAGGGGCGTGCAGTTCGATTGCATGAAAGGCTGGTACCACTCCTTACCTCAACAGCTGGTGGGAGCATCCACGAGAGGGGCCTGTGCACAGCTGTGGTCCGCTTCTAATGAGGCGTTGACACAGGCCGATAACCTGCTGGTGAACAGATGGTGGATTCACCATCGGGGTCGGCCAGGGGACAGCCAGAGTCGAGGAGAGGAGACTCAAGTGTGAGAAGAGGGCGAAGGCAGTCGTGTGTCTTGCTGCTCCGTGCCTTGTGCAATAAACCGTTGGTGTTGTTCATCGGCTGGCTCTCTGATGGGTGAACCAAACTACAGGCGTCACGAAGGAGCCGACAGAAACGACCACTTACGCTAAAAAAATTCCTAGCTGATTAAACAGCCTCTTTTTGTATAGCGACAGAAGAGCCGTTACGGCTATCACCACCGCTTGCAGTGGCGATAAAGGATCGCCCACCGCAGGAATCGAACCCACGACCTTGGGACCGAGGTCGTGAAAGCAGCCGCCTTCCCTTCTACTAGCAGCCGCTTCGTTCGCACTGGACTCGAGCGAGACTTTCAAAGCCTCGGGCCATCTATGTCCATAGTGGGCGATTGAAAGTAATAATAATAATAATAGGTCGTTTGGTTAGCGTCCTAAGAGAATTAAATCTTTATTTAGGCGCTTTATAACTTTAAAAAGGGCCAGTAATATGCACAGTATCAAGTATGCAAAGGATATAAGGCGCTTGCGGTCGGTGCAAAACTCTGCGGCTAGGCTTGTGTGTAGTGAGCGTCGCAGTTGCCACATCACACGAAGTTCTCACTCGACCTGCACTGGCTCCCACAATCAAACAGCGTGTTGATTGCAAGATTTTGTAATTCACTTTTAGGTCCCTTCTTCTCTGGCTCCAGCCTACGATCAGAACTACTACCCAACTAGGCTGGCATCGTATCGCCCAATCTTGTGACTCAATTGTTTAGCTATGCCTAGAGCGAACCTGAAATCCCATTTGAGACCGTACTTCCCAAAGCCTGAAACTCACCCTGACTGAGGTCACAACACCCCCTGGCTTAACAGCATTTAAAAAAGCTAAAACTGTACCCGTTTCTCACAGCATTTGTTGGGTCCTGGTGACTTGTCCTTTGTGTGTTCTGCCACAGTGCATGTTAATCCTGACCATATCTGCATTTTGCCACTTTGTGCATGTTATTACTAACCATTTGATCGTGCTTCAAAGCAGCTTAAATACCTAGGAAGAGATTAAGGTCTCTTAGAGTGCAACAAAATGTATTATTATTAAGATAATTATTATTATGTATCTCCGTCAGTAACTCCACAAAGCCATACATACTATGTGGGTGTTACGCAGGAGTTTTGCATAGTGAACTCACAGCCTAAGCGGTTTTCCGTACGCATTCGGTAGCCAACAGACTTTGTCTCACGCAATAAAGAGAAAGTGGGAAGCGTAGCAGAGTCAGGAGAGCAGTTGAGTTAGTGAGTAGCATAGAAGTAGCAGCTCAGGACCGCTGAAACGAATGAGCCATAGTCGGCAGCAGAAGAGTAGTTATCGTTGCGTATGAATTGTGGAAGCGAGTTCCACAGTCTAGGACCTGCAGAGCTAAAGCTTCTGTCGCCAAGGGTCTTTAATTATGGGGTATCTTTACCGTTGACGAGAGACCAGCCGAGACCAGCTGAGTTTTGCACCAGCTGCAGACGATTAAGGACTCAACCAAGAGTATAGAATACAGGGGTAATTACAATAATCTAGGCCCTACGTCACGAATGCATCAAATAGTCACCAGTCATACTCTTATCTCAGCTGGCGATATTGGCGGAGATATTGGCGGTGTTCCATAGTTAAAAGTAGGCCGACTTGACAGTGGAAGAATGTGCTCTCATCTAAGTCGTTTTGGAAGAGTACACCTAGATTAAGAACAGACTCACAGGAGTGATGCTAGATTTACTAGTTTTGAGGGTGAGGTCTTCCAACTTTTGGGTGACACTAAATTTGCTCACGACTATTGGGTTAGTCTTATCTCGCTAAGCTTCAGGAGTTCGTAGCCATCCAAGTCATGTGGATGCGAATATCGTCGATACAGGCTACAAGGGAATTAATCGAGTCGGATGAGGACCTTGGCTTAGAAGAAGGGTTGAATGGCAGGTAGAGCTGGCTGTCATTGGCGTAGAAATGAAAGCCAAGATTGGGCTTGGGCGGTGATATTAGTCAGAGGGAGAGTCTAGAAGTGAAAAGATGAGAGCCTAAGACCGTACCGAGAGAGAGCACCCATACTTTAACGGCTACGAATAGGATGACCGACAGGTTCCCATCACATCTTCCCACTGACAGCTCTCATTATGCAGGACCTGATGCTGAAGGCATGAGCGAGAGCCACTGAGAGCTGCTGCTGCTACTCTGAAGAAAAGGAGCTGTGAATTAATTCATGATCTCGTCCGTACCATTTCGAGAGGCTCGTGCTTTTTGGCTTGCCGAGTTGGACAGTTCAGTCAAACCGAGCGAAGGTTTCGTGGAACTGCTACATATATAGCTTAATTTTGAATCACACCAAGCACACACTACTAAATATTCATGGAAGAAATTACAATGCATACGAAAAATTAAGTAAACTGACCATATATTTTTGCACATATAGTCAGATTTGAGAGCCTTAAGGCATGTGGTAGGTCAATCATATGGCCTCACGGTGGGTATCTTGTGACTGGTCATGACAGCCTCTTGGGGTTACGGGGCACTCGCAGCATGTCTGCGAAACGGTGGGGTGGGATGCGACGGAGTAAGCACAAGTTAATTAAAGTTCCAGGAAATGTAAAGGCTTGAGCGTTAACTGCGATGCTGCATTAAGCATCGCATTGATGTGCAATCATAATTATTTTGTAAACAGAGAGAAGAGAATATTAGCAGCACGTTGCATTCTTGGCTTTAAAATGTAGTTTGCATTCTTACAAATGAGCAGAAGTATGCGAGCGAAATGAGAAGCAGCCTTGATTAGCATCCCAGCGGATTTGTGAGTTACAAGGTTAATTACATGCTAACCCGCGAACGTCACCTCTAGCTATGTTGACATTCTGCATGTTACCACCAAGCATTCGATCATGCTTCCATTACACTCAATCGCTGTTTTTTCAAATATATTCATTAAAAATTTGATCGAGATAGTGAAAATGATAAAGCGCACGCTCGGTCATCTGAGTGAATTATACACCCCTGTATTACAACTAAAATTCAGACGCAGCCGGTCGACCACTCCGAGTGTGTGGGCAAGAACTTCCCCCAAAACAGGGTGTGGTGAAACCAAGCCAATCGTAGCGTGCTGTTCACTGATTGGCTATCCTATCCTCTTCCCATCCTGGCCACTGATTGGATCAGCCGCACGAAAACTGCTGTATTTAACAAGTTGCACTATTTTCATAGGTTAGCGGCTGTGTACAAGAGCTCTATGTGCGCAACTAAATGCACAATAATATAATATGATATTTCTAACGTCTAATATATCTAATTTTGTCTAATATATTGGATAATACGAGTGTAATGGTGACTTGAGGGGTGTTATTTCACATCCAGGGAGCTCTAACAAGGTTAATAGCCGTATTTACAGGGTCGTGAACAGGTTTTCTAGGCTCTTAACTGCGAAATTATTTTATTTATAAATAAAGAATTTTACTTCGCGGAAATTTACTTATAGCCTAAGAGTCTGGAACTGATAAACCGCGATAAGCGAGGGATGACTGTACTTTATGGTGATCGCGGACTTAAACTGTATGACCCCACGGGTATGAAAGAATGGTCTTGGGAGCGTTCTGAAAACTTTCCTCTTTGCTCTACCGGGCGCCCCCTGTGGCCGCTTGGCGGCTGCCGCCAAAGACGCAGCCTAGCATGGGGCCACACCGATACTGATTCCCCTTGGCCTTTGCGGCGCTTGACGGACGGTTGTCCCAACGGACATTTTGCACTAACGTCTGCCCCAACACGAATTTGCTGCAAAACCGGAAGTGAGAATATGTCCAGTTCCTGTAAGCTTCCGTCTGCGAAGTGAAGTCTATTGATTCCAGAGTGTAATAAAAGAGTTTTCAAAAGCGCGACCTCGTACATTTATGTTTCTCGGAATTATGCGAGAAGGAAAACGCTCGCTGGCAACGGACGCACGTCTAAAATGGAATGCGATTATAGATTAGTATATGGGACAATGTATTAAGAAACAACAATCTCAAGAGCTCTATGGAAAAACAAACTGTCAGAAAGGCGCCGCCCCGCTTCAACTGCATTTACACTACTATCGACCTTTTGCTTGCAGACGCTGACTTTCCTCCTGGTTAGTGCGTTTACTCTACCAATCCAGGAAATATTATTGGCCGACTTAGCCTTGCCTACAGCGCCCTCCTCAAATTCGGGATGCATGTACGAAAGAGGGTTCCCCAGAAAGCCGCCAAACCATCACCCGCAGAAGTTACGTTCGCCGATGCAGTCATCGTATTGTGGAGTAGTACGAAGAGAACGTAAAGAAAAGGAAGAAGATAGGCACATAAAAAAAGGCCTTTTTTTTTTAGAGAAGTGCATACTGCTAAGACATGTTCGCCATTAGCAGTGTGTGGGCGTAGCGATATCGACTAGATCACTAGCGACTGTTCCTCGGATATACTGATTAGCATGTTTTTTTTTTAGATTCTACACGAGCTTTTCTGCAACTTCGCTACTGGGAACCACCGAAATGCTACCCACGAAAGGCATCTGCTGCATTGTGCAAATTAGAAGAATGTAATGCAAATTCGGCACTTGATAAGACGAGGGGTAAACCGGTAACAACTAGATATTAGAGGACAGTCGCATCACAAGAGGCTTGCAGCTCTGAAAGTCAAACCAGACATTTAAATCCCTGAAAATATGTGCATCGGCTAATGCAATTTTTTCATAACTAACCAGAACAGTTCAGGTATTACTCGATGGGACCAACGCACACAGAAGGCTTGGCGGTCACATCCTCTCCTCCCTGCTGCTGCTGCTGACTCAGGCAGCTTCCTTTCGAGCCACTGCCATGCTGCCACTGCCATGCTGCTTATTTCGTTAACTGTCCTCCTGAGTATGATACGCTTTACGCTTTTCTTTGGGCTGCATGAGGTCAAGTCAGTCGGCTACTCCATGCTCACAGGAAGTCACACATAGGCTTCGAGTGCACTTTAGAGGGCTGTCCAGTGTAACATGCACTTAGTCTTCGTGGCCTCGCAAAGTCTCAGACGGAGCCACATATACAGTAAAAGATTGACAATACAAAAACGGATTTATAACCACAAAGTTCACTGTCCATTTCACAATAACAACTGCCTGCAAGTTCCCAACTGGAGAGTGGGGAAAAGACAAGAAGCCTGAAAATAGAATTTTAAGTTTTTACAAGTGCTAACACGAAGCTACCGGCACCTGACAGCAAATCTATTCGGTGCGGTCGTCTGTGTTGAACCACTGAAAGTCAGAGGAAGCAAGCTACAAAACGCAGAAGATACATACGTGTGCGCACAAAGATGCACACAACATTGTAGAACTCGAGAGATCGACAGAGAGAAAAGAGAGGGAAGGGGTGAGAAAAGAGAGAGAGAGTGAGAGAGAGAGGGTGGGAGAAAGAGAGAGGGAGGGAGAGCTAATCGAACACTAGCAATCAATGTGCGACTCTCAAAGCAGCTGCCGTCGGCCCTTCTCCGTTGCGCTCACTCATCGGAGCATTTGCATTCCAGTGCGCTTCGCTACTGCTGCAGCTAGCTCTCGGCACAAAGCATGAAAGCCTGCCGGAGGCATGGCCACGAGTTCGGATGCAGAGCTGCGTTTGCACGGCACTTGCCCGCATCATGACACTGATACCAACCATAGTGCAATAGCAGCGGTCGGTCACAGTACACGTCGCACGACGCGGCGATCTGGTGCCGCTACTGATGCCGCTGGAGGCACGCGATGCAAGCAGGTGATGTTGCCGAAGCTCATCGATCGCCAGAAGCAGCAGCTTTGCAGACGATACGTTCGTGACTGCTCAGCTCACCAGCAGTGGGGCCCAAGTGACCAGGCATCGATCACATCACCTAGGCGCCAGGTGTGCCTAGCTTCGCAAGGCCTCCAGCCTGGCCTGCATGCTTGTCAGCGCCTCCTCGTCCTCCTCGTCAGACCCAGCCGAAGCTGCTGCCGCCCCAGCTGGCAGGGACAGTGTACCGTCGTGGGCTGCCGGCGCTTTGCCCAGCTCACCTGTAACGAGCGTGAGCTCGTGAGTACTGCACACAGGGCGACGATTGGCAGCAATGGCCCAGCGTTAAGGCCTAAGGTCAGCCTGCCGAAAGACGGTGGGGCGAAGCGGGTGAGTGTGGTTGAGAGAGGGGGCCGAGTCAAAGAGTCGTGGCGGACCAGCTGAACTCATATATTGCTACATCAAACCTTGCTGGTAACTTCCAGTCTGGCTTTAGCGCTAATCACTCCACCGAGTCAGCATTGCTTCGGGTGTGCAGCGACCTACTTGGGAATGCAGACATGGGTAGAGTTTCTCTGCTTGTTTGCTCGAGATTTCGGCAGCTTTTAATACTATCGATCACCAAGTCCTTCTTGAGTGCCTCTCTCATCTCGCCTGGGCATCACTGGCACTGCTCTGCAATGGTTCAGGTCCTATCTCAGTGGCAGACTCCAGAGCATTTATGTGAATGGACAAAGATCATCCGAGGTACCTCTAAAATATGAGGTACCTCAGGCCCCGTGCTAAGTCCTTTTCTTTTCACGGTTTATATTCTCCCTCTTGCCGATGTGATTGCCAAGCACAATCTAGGCTTTCACTTCTATGCGGATGACACTCAGTTGTACCTTTGCTCTGATCCCTCCTAGCCCTCGAGCATGTCGAATTCTTTCATCTCCCTTGCTGCTTGCATTGATGACATCAGCACAGGATGGAAGCAAATTTTCTTAAATCGAATTATGATAAACCAACTTAATAGTTAAGGGCAAACAAGTGTGATTCAGAAATTGGAAAGGCTAACGCTCAAAATCGGCTCTGCCAGCATATCTCCTGTTGAATCTGCACGAAATCCAAGTGTCATGTTCCAAAGTGACCTTTCGTTAGACGACCACATCAGCTCAACAATCAAGTCTGCCTACTTTCAGCTACACAATATTGCTAAAATTTGGGCATGTTTCAACAGTGATACCACATCTAAGTTGGTCCATGCATTTGTGACATCCGTCTTGACTTCAATAACTCACTGCTTGTTGGTCTACCGGCCTGCGCAATCAGGTGCTTACAGCTGATGCAAAACTCTGCAGCTAGGCTTGTCTGTCGTCAACGTTGCAGTTACCATATCACACCACTTCCCGGTGACCTGCACTGGCTATCAGTCATGCAAAGGATCGATTTCATTGTTTCGTCGCTCACTTTTCGGTCCATCCTTTCTTTGGCTCCAGCCTACCTATAAGATCTACTCCCCCACCAGGCTAAGCAACGTACCACCCGCTTTTTGGAAACTACCTGTTTACCTATACCTCGTACAAACCTCAAATCCTTTAGAGACCGTGCTTTTAGTTTGTATGCTCACAAAGCCTGGAATTCACTCCCAACTTTCGTCACGACATCCCCTGACTTGACCATATTGAAAAAGAAATTAAAAACACCTATTTATTGCAGTATTTAGTAGGTCCCTGTGATCCGTCTTTCATGTGCTTATGCATGCTGACACTATTGCATGCTGCCACTAACCATACTTGCATGCTGACCCTGTACGTGTCACAGCTAACAATGTTATTCATGTTGTTTATCAAGCATGATACCACTCACCACTCGACCGTGTTTCCTTTGCAGCAAATGCAAAGCGCCTAGAAAGAGACAGAGTTCTCTGAGGGCGCTTTACCAAGTGTATTATTATTATTATTATTAAAGAAAAGCAAAGGTCAGCTTAATCGACAGCCTCATTGATATCAAAATATCAGCAGAGTAGCTTTAGCAGATATCGACACCGGGCTCCCTTGCTTGCAGTGGGTAACAAAGGATTGCCTACTGCAGGACTCAAACCTGAGTCCCGGAGCACAAGCCACGTCGCCCTCGGGGCTTGCACTTTGGGACGCTAGAGCAGGCAGACCCAAGCAGAGAGCTCACTCGGATGCCATCGGTCTGGCAGCGTGCAGTGCTGCCAGCAGAGTGAGGAAAGGCAAGAGGGACCGGGCATACCGGCAGTGACCTCCCACAGCACGCGATCAACCTCATGCTGTGCGGCTTCTTCCATCTCATCATCGTCGTTGCCGAGAGCCGACTCCATGGTGTCTTCCAGCATTTCCTCCATAATGCCAGCCTGAGCAAAGCGATCCAGCGATTCACATCCAGCAGCAGTAGTGGTCACGGCAGCAGCAGCACATGTGAAGCCAGCACTATTTGTGCCGTGTTGCTGTAGCCATGACGACAGACTCAACGACAGGCTCCCTACAACCACTCCTTTAGTATGCTTCCTGATTAAAGTCCCGGCCGTAGAGAACTAACGTCGTGTATCTTCGTCTGTAACTCCGCAAAGCCGAAAGGAATAAGCTGATGTTACGCTAGAGAGTTTCGTATAGGGCATTTAAAGCCAAAGCGGTCTTGGTGCGAATAAGGCAACCAACAGGCTTCATCTCATGTAGCAATTAGAAAGTGAGAAGCATAGCTATGTCAGGAGGGCAGTCAAGGAAGCAAGTAGCATTAAAGTAGCAGCTCAGGACGGTTCGAAAGGATGCACCACAATTGGCAGCAGAAGAGATGTTATTGTGTTTGAATAATGTGTGCTGCTCCCCATCCACACTAACGAGGTGCTTAGCCTGAAAGCCAGTCTCTGTATGGCCCCAATGATGTGACAGCAAGACTGTTGCATGATGGTGCCGAGCTGGTTTGGTCCAGCGGTTAAGGTGCTCGCCCCGACCAAGGTCTGGCTGAGCTCGTGGGCTCGAGCCCCGAGGCACATGTGAAGCGCCTGAATAGTGATTAAGTTCTCTTGGGGCGCTATACAAATGAACTACATATTTTATTTTATGGTTGGCTATAAAACGACTCACCTGACTTTCCATTAGACCAATCGATATCACGGAAACAAAGAAGCCTGTGAGCACAGTCTGTGAGCAAGTAACAAGTCGAGCAGCTTGCATACAGAAGTGGCTCAGAGCACAGTGTCTAATAAATGGCCACCCCGAGGCTCTGAGTGTGAGGATTCAACAGCAAAGTGCTGCACAGGACAGCACAGCACCTTCCAACCTTCATGTGGCATCAACCCACTCCTTCAGGCACTAGGCTTTAGTAATTTCTGGATGGAATACTTGCTCTGTAGAATTTGCTCCAGAGGCACTCGCCGTTTAATGGAAAGTTGACTATTCGGTGAATCACCAAATGGAATCATAGAGAAAATCAAGACAGGCTGCTGCTTGCAATGAGAACTCAGTAGTACGTTGGATGCTTCTAGTTTGCCATGCTCGGGTGTAGAGCCTATTATAGCAGATCCACTATTAAGACTTACTGGTATCACCGAGAATAGATATATACACACGAGCATATGATATAAATGTCTATGCATTTAGCTAAATACTCACGTTGATATTGGTACACATGCTAGCAGCATCAACATCATACATGTAGGGGTATTTATCTACGGTCAAGATTTAAGGGCACAACCCTTGGGACATGGTCTGAATAACGATGGCTAAACCGTACCAAAGCGCACTATGCTGTGCATAGCAGGGAGAATACCCCAGCAAAGTGACAAAAGTCGGATACGGGAAAGTGTGCCTAGAAATACTACCATGAACGACAGGTGCCGAGGGCGCGTGCTAATTCTTCCAACAGCAAAATCAAAATATATAATATAGTATATAATAGCATGCTGCAAAAGCTTGAGTTTGACGGTCAGTAGAGACGATGGTGGTGAGGCACCGTCAGGAGAAACCAACGCCAAGGAGCATTTCAGGAAGCTTAACACCTTTACATTGAACAGACATTGCCTGAAGTCAAAGGGACTGTGATATTGCAGGCCCATTTTCTTATCTGCTCCCAAAGCCCGGAACTCACTCCCGAATTGCGTCACGACATCCCCTGACTTGACCAGATTTAAAAAGAAACTAAAACACACCTATTTATCACAGCATTTAGTGGTTCCCTGTGATTCGACCTTTACGTGCTTATAGGTGCTGACACTGGCATATTGCCACTAACCACATTTGCATGCTGACACTGTTCATGTCACCCCTAACCATGCTATTCTTGCTTATTGAGCATGCTACCACTAACCATTCAATCGTGCTTCCTTTGCTGCTAATGCAAATTACCTAGAAAGAGATGAGTTCTCTGAGGGTGCTTTATCAAGTGTATTATTATCTTTACAGTTTGCCATGCTGAAAGATGCACGCGTCCATATAACTGCACTCGTCCATATAAATGCACTCGATTCAATTGAAACAACCGAGTGGCTGGGTGCACGACATCGAGTAGATGCAGCCCCCTTGCATTTTACAGATGAGTTTAAACAGGCAGTTTCCTTTCATTCGCCATGCTACAGATAGGCGCTCACAGTATTCTTAATACGTTTGTATTCAACCAGTCGGTTCTCAACAGGATGCCATGGCTGTGAGCACTTCCAGCGAGTGAGTTTTGCAGCTTCTTAAAAAAGATGTTGCGATTTCAACGTGGTGTCAGGTTAGAGCAACTACAAGAGACGGCTGAGCCTGAATATTCTTACTCGACTAGCTAGTTTTAGTAGCCATAACTCATCTGCCCCCCAGAGAGGTAATATTATTAACAATAACAAAGCACATAATAATAATAGTGAAATTTGTATAGCACTCTATGGAACTACATTACTTTCTAGACACGCAACATAGGCTAGAAAGATGTTTTGCCATCCTATTAGCTGTAATAACAGACACGTTCAACATGTATAATCCCTCCCAAAAGTCTTTTTCCATCACCCGGAATAGTGATGCCCACCAGGTGCCAGGTGATGACTTTCAACTTATCATAAAGAAGAATATACCATAAATTTCTGTGGCACAATACTTGCTCTCAAAAGTCTTGTTTCACCACTAAAAATGCAAGAATTGGTCAACGGAACTGTGGATGTAAGCACAACCTCAGGATCCACGAAGCCTTTCTGCAGTCGAGTGGAATAGCTGCCGCTCGTAGTTAGTGTATCGTGTGTTAGAAGTGCAAAAGTGAACACAGTTACTATGAATCCTGGATATTTAAACAGGGCTTTTCTATGAACTGAAAAGTCCTAAATTTGTCTCACATCTTGCCCAAATACAAGCTCTCTTATGTTTATGCATTCGCTGTGGGCATGAGAGGTTGGTTTTCCCTAACCAACCGAGAGAGGGCAGGCTTCTTCCAGCTAGTTTTGGTGCTTAATTGACAAGACCTAGGAGACAGCACCACGATAGGTCGATTGCAGGCCTTGAATAAAATGGGTCAAAGCAACCAAAAATTGGCACGAACTCCCAAAATTAGCGACAGAGCTGTGAGCTTCAATACCAAAAAGCTTATATCGCATGCCAGTATGGCTAGTAGACCACGCTCAGGTCGGCTAAGGATGACGACTTTCCCCTGATAAAACTGGATCTTCGGCGAGGAAAGCTCCGGGAGCTTCCACAGTCGCTGACGACCACTACTGGTGTGGTCATCAGTGCGGAGACAGGGCCCTGGAGGCTTTCCATGCATGGCATATTGAGAAGGGTCACCTTTGCTCACGGAGCAACACTGAGGAGATTGTCTCAAGTGGGAATGGGACCACGCCCATCATAAGGAAGACGACTGGAGTCCAGTTTTATGGACCAGCGAGTCGAGATTCATGCTTTTGCTAAGAGCAACTGTAGTTGAAACGATGAGCAGTACCGCACTGACTGGCTCCAGGCAGCAGTGAAATTGAACAGTGGAAGTATAACGGTTTGTGTTTGCTTCTGCTCCTCCTGTGTCGAAATTCTGCGCCTTAGTAATGGACTTGTGGACCAGCACTGCACATCGATATAATAAGAAATGCTGGGATTCCAAGGACTTGAGCTCTTCCAGGGGAACGATTACATTTGGCAGCAGGACAGTGACCCAAAACACGCAGCAAAAGCTTCTCTAAGTTTTATTTTGCTGAAGCAGTTGTCATAGTCGTGAGTTGGCCGAGCCCATGCCCTGACCTTAATTCCATAGAGCTTCTTTGTGATTGGTTGGAACACTGCCCGAGGTCCGATTCTGTGCCCACCACGACTCCGGAAGAGCTGTTTAGCAGGCTGCACTACCACTGGGTTAATATTACCTCAGAGAATCGTAAGAGGTTTCCGGACTCAAAGCGGCATACATGAGAGATTAATTAAACCGTGGAGGTCCAATCTCCTATTAGATTATTTGTGATTTAAGTAATATTTTTACTTATGCAAGACGTTTAGGTTGCACTTACTATATAGTGCACAGAAATTCATCATACATCTTTGTGGTGTATGCTAGGTCAAAAGCCATCAGCCGGGCACCAGGTGGGTATCACCATTCCAGGTGGAACAATACTTTTGAGAAGGAGCAAATGTACTAAATGCATGCTTAACATCTTGCCTAAGTTAAAGCATTATTTGCTGCACAAATAATGTTTAACAGTGGGCCAGTCCTTAATGGTTTTTGATAATCTCTCTTGCAGGCCGAAGGACAGAGTCTGCCAACCTCTTACAAGTCCCTGGGGCAACATTCCTTTAGTAGCACTGCGGGCGTCTGAACAGCTCTTCCGTAGTAGTAGCTGGCACAGAATCTGACCCCAGACAGAGCCTCAACCTATTCTAAAGCCTCATGACTGACAGCTTCGTCAGCAAAAAACCTTATAGAATAGGTTGCTGTATGTTTCTGGTCATTTTCCTGCTGCCAAATGTAATCGTGATACTTCCACCATCAATTTTCACAGTTGGCTGGAGCCAGTCACGGTGGCACACCTAATTTTTTTCAACGACTAATGGATATTGTTTGCTTGCTCTTGGCAAAAAGCATTAATTTCGACTCGCTGGTCCATAAAACTAGACTCCAGTCGTCTGCCATGTAGTGGACATGGTCCCGGACTCATCTGAGCTGATCTCGTTATTGTTTCTTGGTGAGCAAAGGCGAACCTTCTCAATACGCCATGCCTGAAAAGCCTCCTGAGCACTGCCCCTATAGTGACGACCTCGCTAGTAGTGGTCGCCAGCAGTGGTCGCCAGTGACTGAGGAAGCTCCCGGAGTGATGCCTTCTGTCACCGAACCTTTAACAGAAGTCGTTCGCCTGTGTCATCTTACTTGGCCGACCTGAGCTTGGTCTGCTAGATGAAATGGCAGTGCCGGCTAAACCAGCCGGATTATGGCTGATAATCATCATTAGCGATTATGACTGGCGCATTGCTAAACTTGGTTAGGACCCTACCTCAACAAGAGATGTCAAGAGTGTGTATGTTAATGCCTGTCAGTCGTCCGAGGCCTTACAGCATGGGGCACGGAAAGGTTTGGTCTTAGACACTCTTCTTCATTTCACTAACTAAACTCTTCCTCTGGCCGATATTATCGTCAAATGCAATGTCAGCTTTCGCTTCTGCGCCGACGACACTCAGCTCTGCCCCCTTCTAAGTCTAGCTCAGCATCTGACTAATTTAATTACCTTTCAGCCTACACGCTGACATTTGCACTTGGGTGGCCACCGACTTCCTGAAGCTCAATGACCAACTTAGTCACGGACAAACCTAGAGTTAACCTTAAGTTGGAAGACTGCATCGAAAAATGGGTTCATATAGTATCACTATCGTAACGTCTGCCCACAATTTGGGTATACTGTTCCAAAACGACTTGCCATTGGATGAGCACATTGCCTCCTCCACTGTCAAGTCGGTCTACTTTCAGCCGAGGCACATGCCCAAAATCAAGGCTTGCTTAGACAGAGTACGATAGCCAAACTAATTCAAGCGCTTATGCTATCGTGTCTAGATACTTCAATCCCCTTTATTTAGGACTCTCGGCCTGCACGATTAATCGACTGCAACTGGTGGAAAACTGGGCAGCTCGGCAGGTCTATCGTCAACTGCCGTGTGGCTGCCACATTACAACACTTCCGTCTGAGTTTCACTGGCTCCCGACCAAGAACTAGCTTGCAGCAGCCTACATATATGAGTCTTACTCCTCCAGTGTGCTTTCGAACCACCTGCGCCTTGGCTTCCAGTCGGCTCGCCTGCCTCCCTCTCCCACACTAAAATGAAATCTTTTGGTGATTAGGCCTTCAGTTAGTATGCAGCAAAAGTTTGAAACTTGCTCCTAGTTTCTATCACAACCTGAATTGACTCTGCATCATTTAAGTTTAAGAACCATCTGTTCTGCTCAGCAGCTCCTGCGTACAAGTGAACTTGTCTTTTGTTTTTCAGTGTGCTCCTCTGAATGACTGTCACGTGCTTCACTCTGCAATATTCATTGCATGCTACTAACCAAGGGTCTTAATAGCCAGTGGACCTGAATGACTTCTTGGAGGGTTTATACTGCATGCCATTAATCCCTGTTTTTTCTTGCAGCAAGTTATAAAGCACCTGAATAGAGATCCGGTTCTCCTAGGGTACTACAAAAATGACTTATTATCCTTGTGAAAAGAGTCACAAATATTTTTTCGGGATTTTTTGCTGAATTCATACTTTATGCATGACATACGGCCATACATGAAGCCATACATTTTCAATAAATAAAGCATACTGATTACATGCATATTTGTACTTATGAGCTTATGTGCATTTTTCCTATTGAGGGGTCCCTTTTTAGCGCATGACCGCTAGCCGTTGAACACTGCTCTGGAATATATGTATATATATATATATATAATATACATACTATATATATATATATATATATATATATATATACATACTGTATATATATATATATATATATACATACTGTATATATATATATATATATATATATATATATATATATATATATATATATATATATATATATATATATATATATATATATATATACATACATACTGTATACATACACCCACACACATATCGTTTATTTGTATAGCACCTATGAGAAGTTAATCTCTATCCAGGTGGTCACATACTCCACAGGGCTTGAGCCCAAGACCTCGGCCATCAAAAGCTCTTGGTGATCAATGGCATCGAATGCTGATGATGCAGCAGAGTTAGAATGGAGACTCTGCTCAAGTAAATATTCCTGAGAGTGTTGTTATATACTCGTAGTAGTGCTGACCCTGGAGTGTCTTGTTGTAAATCCTGGATGGAACTTACTTGCCGGTTTGATTTTTAAGATAAGTTTTCCTAGTCTAGAGATAGACTTCTTAATGAGTGATCTGATAACAGCCTCTTTGACGTTGCAGGGGCAGAGCCTAAGGATAAGGACATACAGCAGGTATGGGGGCAACAGAGGCAAGTAGTGCCCTTTGACTGGGAGATTAACTTTGAGAATAGGTCAGCAAGGACAGGCTTAGTAGACATTGAGGTAGAGCTGGAAGGGGCGGAGTCTAGTCGCGAGATGCTACTTCGAGGATGGACTCACTGATCTTATCTATCTAGCTTAAAAATGATGCTACGAAACAATCCACTAAATCACCCAGAGGATTGCTAAGTATGGTGCCGACCTGTGAACGGATAACGAGATGGTTGATGATCGACATAAGAATTTTTTTGCTTATGCTTACAATGCAATGCATATATGAATGCATCCATGAATTGTTCAGCTTGTTTTCTTATATCTAGGATGGATTCGTAAGACCTAGAATAGTCCTCATATGCCAGTAGAGGTGACCCGACAAAATAGCCCTGACAAAATAGCTCCCGACAGAGCTGATAATTTTGAGATAAAAACATCCTAAAAAGACCTAAAATACAAAAATAGGGTTTAGAGTTCAGGGTTTAGGGTTTATCCTACGTGTAATAACAACTCTTTTCCTTTCTGTGACTATGTTCTCTATATTGATATTGAGTGATCGATATGGACAGGAAGGATTAAAAGAATATGGCGGTAAACAGAAAAATAAATAAATAATGAATTATTGGTTAATTATTCTTGAATTATTTGTACTTTTGAAAATAAAAATATTTCAATAAGTTTTCACTTATGAACATTTTTTTCAATAAAATATATTTAATTTTTAAAATTTTTTATTATCGTAATAAAATATGTTCGATGCTATAAGCTAATTTAAATATAAAAGATTTGTAAAACTACTTTTAATTTGTCGGGGCTATTTTGTCTTAGGCTATTTTGTGTGCAGGTTATTTTTTCGGGGCTATTTTGTCAGGGGTTATTTTGTAGGGGTGCCACCAGTAGATTGACAGCCTGCCATTATCATCATATAAGTTCATTCAAACGTACGATTAGTATTCCTAGCTTTTTTAACGTCAGCAGTAGCCATTAGGCATATAGGTGATGACATCCGTTGCACTTAGCAAGACGAAAGTCATCAATAATATCAGCTAGCGGCGTGCTGTAGCAGTCTACCAATGTGGGAAGGTCAGATGGAAGAGTGAGCAGAAGATGCTTTGTTGTAAAAAGCATCAGCATCAATGTCGAGCCCAAGGATTTTTCGCTTCACAGACAAACTTTTACACCAAATAGGTCACTGCAAGGAGAATGAGAAAGATTTGCATCATGGTCGGATATGCAAAATTTGGGAATAATGGAAGCTGAGCACTTGCACTGATGGGAATACTTGAAGGCGATGCGATCTAATAACCAAGTATCGACTGGTTGGAATGTGTGCACTACTGCCTATAGTAGCACAATCACCACATAAAAAAAATGTGCGCGTGAGTCAGAAACCTTACGAAAATTCTAGCTGAGCTCAGGCAGCAGGACGTCAAAAGAAAGAATGGACAAACACACACGGCAGCAGCACCAGATACAATTATTGCCAGTGGTTTAGTATTCTGGACAGCAACCGGAAGTCAGTCATGCAACTGAGGCTGATCACTCTGCTGTCCAAAAGAGCTGCTTGCTTACAGTGAAAGCCGAGGGTGACAACGAAATGACAGCTCACCTTGGTCATTTCTTGCGACAGCTCGCGCATAGTGGCAGCTATTTCTGGCAAGCGGATAAGGTTCTGCATGGACTTCATCACCTCAGTGCTCTTCTCGAGCGCTCCCGAAAGACGCACGATGGCTACGAGAGGTCACGGAGAGAATGCATAATCAAGCAGCTGCAAATCGCGAGGTCACAAATGTAAGGTCATCCAGCTGCCAGCTCGAGATGGCAAAGAAAGGTCATGCGAGGTGCCGGCCAATATTGCCGGGTTTGGCCACGGGTCGAACTGCACCGGCTGGCTTCCCAGCAGGCTCGTGGTCCGAGGTGCCAGCACGCGCGATCAACGAACCCAGCTGGTTCTTCATCTGCATCTGCACCGAGTTCATGTGGGCCTTTGCGGCATATATCTTGTTGACGGCCTTTTTGGAGTGCACGATCTCCTTGGCTAGCACGACGCATGCCTCCTTTTCGCCCTTCTTTGCTGCCTCTTTGAGAGAGCGCTTCACTTTCTCCTCCTCTCGATGAATGGCTTGAGAAGAAATTCATGCACAATCTGGATGATGCCAATTACGACGGGGAGGAGGGGGCAACAGACTAAAGCAAGCTCTCTCACTCCCAGGCGTGACATGCAATAAACGGGCGCGGTAGCAGGTAGCAGCAGACAGGTCGCTGGCACTGCTGGCAGCCTTTTCCACACAGCAGCACCAAAGCCTGCACAATTCGGAGCGAGCAGCCAAGCGGCGTTGCCAGTGCTGCTAACCATTAGGATGTTGCCTTTGGCAAAACGTAACCTTAACGTCGATTTCGAGCCAAGAGTACGGCTCCATGTCACCTCAAGCTGCCCAACGAGCCCGTTAAGCATCTTCAAATGACTAGAATCAATGAATTATATATGGTCTAAAGTTCACAAAGGACAAAGTCCAGCCACCCCCTTAAAAAAGTTACACGCAGGGTATTTTCTTAAACTCCCTCTCCGACTGCGGTTTTAATCTGCGCGCTTGCATGCACCCATGCACATGCGCACACACGCACGCGCGCACATACACACACACACACACACACACACACACACACACACACACACACACACACACACACACACACCAAGGCTCTCCCGTGAGTGCAGTCACACGTTTTCAGGGGGTGAAACTTTGCCTTTCGGTAATTCATAGTACTTAAAGAAACCGTGTCCACCATAGACATCAGTTCAACTTGCAAAGTGACATAAATACTTGCAGCATTAGAAATAAAATAAAGGGAATGAGCATTTCAAAACGAGTCTGCCATGCTTCTTCTTGAATTCACTCGATTCTGAACACACCGGAGCGTTCAAAGATAACATGGCGCTACTCTTGCATAACGTTAGCTAACTGAAGTAGCAAA
Source organism: Cristatella mucedo (assembly GCA_009760855.2). NCBI lineage: Eukaryota > Metazoa > Bryozoa > Phylactolaemata > Cristatellidae > Cristatella > Cristatella mucedo. The sequence goes on along the minus strand of WPIO01000010.1, from coordinate 7,286,108 downwards.
GAGACGTTGGCCCAGCAGTACGGGTCTTGCACTTCACATCTCCGGTATAGGGTTAAATGATAATATGAATAATAATTATAATAATAATAATAATAATAATGACAATACACATTTATATAGCTGCCTAAGAGAACTAAATCTCTTTCTTGTCATTTTACATATGTTGGAAAGGAAGCATGTCAATTTTTAGTTACTTTGCGCATAATGTCAGCACACAGAAACACATGAAGGAAAATTCACAACTACAGAGCTAAGGCCTCGAGGCATTTGTTTTTAGTTTTGAAATATGAGCTCGTATAAATCAGCTAAGCATTGGCCAAGTTAGGGAACTTACGAGACACTCAGGTGACTGTAATGGAAGCTGTTTGAAAGTTACAAGCATGTACCTCAACAAGCTTCGAACATGTACCTCGATGTCTCAAGGTTCAACAAGTTGGGACACAAGTCACATTTCATGCGGATCGGTAAATTTATTATTTGCATATATGTTGCTTCTGGTTTACTTCTGGGTTAGAACAAGTTAGCACAATTAACTTTTCCATGCTTTCTTTTATTTAGCAATTATCAACACTTCGGAATGCATTTTAAACATGTTTATCTTTTGATTTCAAAGGCACCCTAATCAAAAGATCGATTGGCTGACCGATATTTTCAGCGGTTTTCGCCTTTGGCCTTAAGCAACTTCCGTCCTCGGCCTTAAGCAACTTCCACCCGGTCTCCACATATCCCCTCATAGCAAACACACTCTTGGAACGAGTGGTGGCAGACTAATCGAACTATTATAACTTAAGGACATTTAAACGTAAGCTGAACCGCATCTACTCCTCACAGCATTTGCTGGGTCCGTGTGAATTGTACTTCGTGTACTTACTTGTAAGTACTGCCGAGGTGCATGCTATAACTAACCATATCGACATGCTTTCTTTACAGCACATGTTAAGTGCCTAGAAAGAGATTTAGTTCTACAAGGTCTCGATTACAATGTCTTAGTATTATAATCATCATTAATTCATTATTGCCTGCTCCAAGTAGATGGAAACCGCTAAGGCTCTTCTGTGGCTATACTAAGCAGGCTGTTCTTGTAGCTGCTGGCTTTTTTTTATATAAAGGTAAGCAGAAAACGTTGAGCGCTGCTACGACCATGGCCACTAGATTAGGCTTTATACCGGTTCGCATTCACTCATCCAGCCGCCTTAGGCCAAAAAGGGCGGAACCGTCCTCGAACACCACCCCAGTGGTAGCCAATCACTCTAGGCAGGCTGAATGAATCCATCCATCCCCAACCACACCCACTGTAAAGACATCCGTGCCCTAAGCAAGGACACGTAAAAGCTGGCATATCGCAGGTCTCACCAGGATCCACCCACTGATTGCAAGCAACTAGCTACTCACGGTAGTAAACCAATGAAAGCAACAGCACTCAGCAGTTATGCATTGTATGGGGACAGGCACTGCGTGGGGACAGGCACTGCGTGGGGACATGCACTGCGTGGGGACAGGCACTGCGTGGGGACATGCACTGCGTGGGGACAGGCACTGCGTGGGGACAGGCACTGCGTGGGGACAGGCACTGCGTGGGGACAGGCACTGCGTGGGGACAGGCACTGCGTGGGGACAGGCACTGCGTGGGGACAGGCACTGCGTGGGGACAGGCACTGCGTGGGGACAGGCACTGCGTGGGGACAGGCACTGCGTGGGGGCAGGCACTGTGTGGGGGGCACACACTGCGTGGGGGGCATGCACTGCGTGGGGGACAGGCATTGCGTGGGGACAGGCATTGCGTGGGGACAGGCATTGCTTGGGGGGGGGCACGCATTGCGTGGGGGGCACTCGGTGCATTCGATCGAATCCTGAGGTATGGGCAGTGAGAACAGTTGCATACCTGCAACCTGCCTGTCGAGCTTGTACCCTTCTTTTCGTATGACAGATGTCCACTGGTTGACCTATACACAGCAGAAGAGAAAAAAGAATAACACGGTCTTTAGATCCGACCAGGCACCACCAGCCCCATACTACGACCACACTCACAACCACACACAGATCAATGTGCACATGCATCACTGATAATTTAACAGCCTCATTTGTGCAGCTGGCAATAAAGGATCGCCCACTGCCGGATTCGAACCCACGACCTCGGTGGTGAAGAGCGAGCATGATGCTATCACTTTGTGGGCTGAGCTGTTTTTTTGGCTCAGCCTTAACAGCCGGTTACCTTTTACCATCATGTGTGGTGGCACCATTATTCTATCATTATTGTTTAGAAGGCAGCTGCATAACCTATAGCAGGGCTTTGCTGCCTGATTAGGACTCCCTGGTGGCAGCCAGATATCCAGCAGCACATTCGAGCACTGCTCAATCCGATGGGTCGAATGAATTGAAATTGCAAAGTTAACTACAATGTTGACAATGCCTTTTACAATGAGTCAACCACTCTTTGTACAGGCACAGCTTAATTCCAGTTACAGAGGTAGCCTCACCAACCGTCGGTAATTACCCAACCAACAGCCACCTGATTCAAGCAACATCAAAGCCTAAGTGGGTGAACATCCTACTAATCCTACTAGCTATTTGCAAATACCATTGCTTCCTTCTAGGCAGGTTATTCATTTATATCTATGCTTTGCATCACAGTCAGTAAGATAAACTGAAGTAAAGCTATCTGCCTGCATAGCGGTTCTTAGTTCGGAATGCTGGCATGCTTATGAGGAGCATGCTTAATACAGCTAGCAACACTCCTGCAACAACAACAACTACTAAAGCCAGTACCGTCAAATATGTATCTTTAATGGCATAAACTGTCAAAATGCAGAGAAACTGCTACAGGCAATGCCGTAACCAGGGCTTATCTGCACAATTCTCTAACGGTAATAATAATAATACATTTCTAACTCACGTATGCAAGCATACAAGTTTTGGCTAATTACACTTTTTGAAGTAGCACAAACCTTTCGTTTGCCGAAGAAATACCCACAAACTAGTGCTAGTGATATTTCTGAGCATATAGCAAGGATATCTTGTAGGACGTGAAGCTACCACTTTGCTGTGTATAAACCCGGGCCTCCTACGGCCTTCGAGGGGTCTGGCTCAGTGGTGTAACCTGTGCAAAAGAGCCAGACTAGCTTCATTAAGAGTTGACACAGTCTTGTCTGAAAGCAGCACCTTACTTGCTGTCTGTCATGGTGGTCTCGGAGTAAAAATATGTAACATCGTTCCGGTCTACATTAAAATTGACACCTACAATTTACTACTGAATCTTTCGAGGTCGAGTCGAAATGTTTGACCTGTCACCCACTTCAGCAGAAGTGTCGGCTGAACTAGCACGTGTTGGGGCAAACAACACGTCTAACTGCACAAATAATCCCACATACCGTTGCATGCTGTAATTTTAATTGATATTCAGTGTGTATTGGTTGGTGGTGGAGGTGGATAGCTGGGAGATGCACATTCGGCCCTACCGCCGATGTACAGGCGCATAGACCGGCCATCATCACTCCCCGTCCCCAGACTTACAGCAACGGCAGCTCCATCCATATTTGCAGAGGAGGGCAAACCTCATTGCCTCACTGGGTCGCTGCTGTTGCCATGCGGTCTTGCAGTCGTCCACATATTCAAATAGGCTATTTAATGGTTTCCCTACCCACCATGACATATAAGAGGATTTGCATACGTGTACACCACTGACCGTGGAATGATGAATGTTGGTCCTTCAGGTGGACTATAACTCACCAGTCACCGTACAGTAACCCGGTACCTGGTCAATGTGAGTTCAATCATCTGGCTGTCACGGGATTCCCTGCTGTGGCTGACTCTGAGTGTGACATGGCCTCTTCTTTTTGACATGCAGCCACCGTAACAGACACAGACCTAGTTTTTAGTGCTGTGCTAAGACGAGACATTCTCGTGGGGAGACTTGGCTTCAGTGCTGAACGCTGCTATCTAGCACAAGGTCAATCGGAATCCTAGATTATAAGTGGAGGCTTCAGGAGAAACGCTAGCCGAGCTCATTTTGATGGCAAGGGGTTTCTAGTTTCTGAGTGGGTCTTGGTTTTTTCCACAACTGTTAGGTAGGTTTTATCATCATTCAATTTCAGGAATTCATATGCCACCCAAGTGAGACAGTGGGCAATGTCAGCTTGGAATTGGCCCGAGTCTGAAGTAGTCAAAGGCTAAGAAGGATCAAAGGGCAGGCAGAGCTGAGTGAAATCTGCTTAGAAATGAAAACCAAGATTTAGCAAGTAAATCAACTGTAAGACCTGTTATAAAGACCAACGGCAAAACGTCAACCAGCATGCTGGCAGCACCGGGTTTTAGCTATCTCGCCCAACTACACAATAGAGGAGGGCTTTTGGCACCACTAACCATATCTACTAAAATGGCGTAATGCATAGAGAAGGATAGTGACAGAAGGACACAGAAAGAGGAGAGAGAAAGAGAGAAAATAATAGACAAAAGAAAAAGAGAGAGACAAGAGAGGAGTGAGTGAGTGACACCAATAGGACAGACAGAAAGAGATAAGAGACAAAGATGAATAGAGAAAGAGAGAGAGAGAGAGAGAGAGAGAGAGAGAGAAAGAGAGAGAGAAAGAGAGAGAGAGAGAGAGAGAGAGAGAGGAGAGAGAGAAAGAGAGAAAAATGGAAAGAGACATGATACACAGTGATACACAGATAGCAAGTGGGAAAAGATTAAGGTTAAATAATAATGATACATTTGTATAACATCAGAGAACTGAATAATAATGCACTTGATAAAGCGCCTTCAGAGAACTCAATCCCTTTCTAGGCGCTTTACATTTGCTGGAAAGGGAAGCTCGATTGAATGGTGAGTGATATCATGCTTGATAAACACGAATAACATGGGTAGGAGTGACATGCACAGGGTCAGCAAGCAAATGTCGTTAGTGGCAGCATGCACAGTGTCAGCACGCATAAGCACATGAAGGACAAATCACAGGGACCCACTAAATGCTGTCCTAAATAGGTGTTTTTAAGTTCTTTTTAAATGTGGTCAAGTCAGGGGATGTTCTGACGCAAGTCGGGAGATAGTTGCAGGCTTTGGGAGCATACGAACTAAATGCACGGTCTCCAAAGGATTTGAGGTTTGTACGAGGTATTGGTAAACTGTTGGATTCCGAAAAGTGGGTGGTACTATGCTTGGCCTGGTGGGGGAGTAGATCTGAGAGATAGGCTGGAGCCAAAGAATGAAGTGACCTAAAAGTGAGTGAAAAAATCTTGGACGATCCTTTGCTTGACTAGTAGCCAGTGCAGGTCGGCGAGAAGTGGTGTGATGTGGCAACTGCGATGCTCACGACAGACAAGCCTAGCTGTGGAGTTTTGCACCAGCTGTAATCGCTTGATTGCACATGCCGGTAGGCCGGCAAGCAGTGAGTTACAGAAGTCAAGATGGAATCTCTCTCTAGGCACTCTACAGATGCTGTATAGAAAGCATTACCAAATGTTTGGTGGTAACATCCGCAAGCAGCAGGCATAGAAGCAGGAACGTGCACACAAAGGACCAATCACAAAGATCTACCAAATACTGCAATAAACAGGTGCGTTTTAAGCTTCTTTTTAAATGTCATGTCAGGGGACGTTGTAACCTATGCCGGTAGTGAGTTCCAGGCTTTGGGAGCATATTTATTGCGAGTCGAGTGTAAAAACTAGGGAAACAATGTCTTAGTACTCAGCAGATATTCCGAGTGGCAGGACAACATCGAAAACCACGAAATCAACTCACTGGTGCACGTTGGCAAGGCATACACCGAATTGAGGCTGAACACTCTTACATGGCAAGAAACTGAAATGGAGCAATCCTGTAAGTTTGCACGTCAGCCATAACTTTGTCGAGCTTCGAAACACTTAACAGTGACAAAGCATGAAAGTGCAGGCCAGGCTAGGCCAGACAGGAGGCGCCCATTACACCATCTTCAACAAGTATCAACACATTGGCTATGCACAATAAACTGACAGCAGCAATACGACGCCTAAATCAAAATCGCAAGATGATAAGAAAGACCGGAAGAGTCCGTCTTCACAAGGCTATACGGTGGAATGCCAAGCAGCCGCATGGCAAACCATTGCCGAACCATTCACCTGCCACACCTTCACGACAGCCACCAACCCTTTGAGCCCCCAACAAAGCAAAAACCGGAGCCCTCATTTGCTGCCTATGCATATACACATGAAGCAGGAACACATAGTTCGTGCAATTGATGGAATAGCAAGTGCTTGTATATTTGAAACAGCCTATTTGGCTAATATTTGCTTTATTTGCAAAATATTAGCAAATTCCTACAGGTCTCACGCGGGCTAAACTTATGTCAGAACCAAAAATGCTACAAAATATCTATCTGCATGTCGGACCATAATTGTAGAAATACTAAGAGAAACCTTATAATAATAATAATAATAATACACTTGATAAAGCACCCTGAGAGAACTCAATCTCTTTCTAGGCGCTTTACATTTGCTGCAGAGAGAAATGCGAATGAATGGTGAGTGGTATCATGCTTGATAAACAGCACGAATAACATGGTTCTCTCATTCTCTCGCACAGGGTCAGCTTGCAAGCGTGGTTAGTGGCAGCATGCACAGTGTCAGCACTCATAAGCACATAAAGGACGAATCACAGGGACCCACTAAATGCTGTCCTAAATAGGTGTACCACAGAGCATAGCAAACCATGAAATAGTCTTCGAAGGTCGGGCTATCCATAAAGAGTGCAGCAAACAGCACCCAGTTGGCTGTTAGAGAAAGCTGCCCTCAGTAAAATCTAGGCGCTGCTGCTGCCGAAGTGCTTGCAGAAGAATGAGGATTGTTTATCGAGTTACCGGGCAGCATCAACTCCTCCACCAGCCCCTACCGAAAAAATGAAGCCACCGAGGTGGCCCAGGGACCAGAGCTGTGGCCGTAAAGCAAGTGGCACTCAGGCAAGCCACTGGGAGGGAACGTTTTAAACGGTTGTTAAACATGAAAGGGAGTAGACGGTTTAAAACCACCGAAGAATAAGGGAAGACCATTAACGACATTAAACTCGACTCATGGCTGATGCACTGTTAAATATCGACGAGGTCTCTTTTCGTAGAACTCCTCTGCAAGCAGTTGTACAAAGGAAGGCTGAGAGGTGAACCGGGATGGCCCACCCCAGCCTTCGGGTCGCTGCAAGGGGTCAAGTGCGATGAGTTGCCTCCTTTGCTAGTTGGCCCTCCCTTCCTAATATCTTAGAGGAGGAGCTGAGCCTGAGGGGCTGGTATTGCCATGGCAATTCAACCAGGTAAATAAGAGCTAGACCACCAAGGAACATGTCGATCTGAACAACGACTAGTATGACTTGTCACGGCAGTTTGCCTAGTATCTAATAGCGAATCCTTCCATAGAGGGTATCTCACTCAGCTGCATTCTTTCATGTGCATGAACCTGCTTACACTATGCCTGCTACTTGCAGATGTTAGCAACAAACATTTGGTAAAAATGCTTTATATGCAGTATCCATAAAGTGCCCAGAGAGTGATTCAGTTCTCCGAGGGCACTACAAATGTAATATTATTATTACTCTTGGGAGTCAAAAAACTAAACGGAAGCCTGTTTTCAGGAGCCCTTTTCGAGTTTCAAAAGCATTTTTTAGGCAACCACCCAAGATAAGCTTTGCTACCTGTACGGCTTTTTACCACCAGCACAGATTGATATCAGTTGGTACCGAGTTCCAAGCTTTAGGTGCTTAGGAACCTAAGGCACAGTCCCCTAAAGATCTGAGGGTCAGTTGAAGATGCAGTTAAACCCAGAGACGATGAATTCGGTTGAATCAGGGTTGCTATTAAGACTATGTCTGAACCAAAGAAATTTAGAATGGTTCAGTAATAGCCTGGGTCTTAGCCTAGGGTAAGCTATTCACGACCCAGGTCGTGGGTTTAAATCTTGCAGTGGGCAATCCTTTATTGCCTACTGCAAGTGCTGATAATAGCCATTAAGGCTGTTCTGCTGCTATATACATGAGGCAGTTAATTCAGCCAACCTTTTAATTTCCAGTATTTATACATCCAGCAAAGCAGCTAAATTAAAAGCTGTTAAGCGCTCAAGCTACCGCAGGGCTAAAGAGATGGAAACCAAGTAGGACCCGAGCCGGGGGTTGACCGTGGTTTCTCGTCAATTTAACTTTCGTCATATAACGTACAGACAAGACTGTCTAGTGCATGTGCTACTTGTTTTCGTTAAATTCAATGTGCTGCTTTATTTGACCGCTGCCGAAACCCCTACATGTATTTCTTAATCCGGAACCCTGGCACCCAGCGTCAGGCGAGCCCACAAAAAAGGACAGTACGGCAAGCAATTTGATTTCCATAGGCTTCAGTAGGCATCAAATACAGGTATGGCAGATGAGTTGGCGTTCTAAGATAACATAAGGGATAACATTATATAACATCTAAGATAACATTAAGGGATGGCCAGTAAATAAATAATGGCCATTATATATATATATATATATATATATATATATACATATTGGCTACGATGTAGCTAATAAGCCAATACCCAATAACCAAGTAAAAGGGCTCACTGCGAGTCGAAAAAAAACAGGTTCTACTGCACAACATTTGCATTGCCCAAATGCATGCATTCTATAAACATGTTTTTTTGATACCATTGATCGTATGCATTTAGAGAATGATGACTGTACAGCTACTAGAGCCACTACTAGTACTACTACTACCACTACGACTAGCTATGGTGGCATGCACAAAAGCTCGACGACCGAGCTTGTCCACTGCCGAATGACACCAAAAAACCATTCCGAGAGTCGATCAGCTAGAATACGACAACTGAGGCCCACTGAAGATTTAGAATGGGAACTTGGATGATACACAACATCAGACACACTTAAGATGGGCGAGTCAGGACTGGCTGAACTGCTCGGCTGCTTCGCGAAATAGGCAGCAAGTGGCCTTCGGTTAGCTGCACGTGTCTGCATAGCGGCGTGAAAAAAGATAGCATATATCTCTCTTGGGGAAAGGTGTAGTACCTCATTAGAGCGACTTACCTGTTCTTTGGGATCTGGGCCCTTACTTTTGCCAAAGAGACCCATGCCGGAAGTTGGATGCTCACAGAATGAGAACGAGGCTAAGTAAATAGTACGAAGGTGCACAAATTTGAGAGGAATCTAGTCTGCACTTTTAATGTCCGAAATATATACTCTTAAGATTAATATTGTCTGCTCTAATTATACCACTTTTTGGTGTCCTAATATGTCATGCGTAGCGCTCTGCAACTGTACCTTGATACTCTTGGTTGGTGGAGGTTTGATCTGCGACATCCACTGTGGTTATTTAATTGAGCCCTGTTTACACGGCCATTCTCTGCTGTTTCAGTCTCACTTCAGTTATTGGTGCATACGTCACCCAAACTAGGGAGACGTTCTAAAATGGATTGAAGAATGATCGAAAATAAGGACATTTTGGCCAAGACTGAACAAGTGACTTGTCACAGGTGCCGTTGTCAGCGTGATCACGCCGACCATGCTGTTCCGCCCCAGCCGGACTCATTACTACTCCGCCCGGTCGACGGGCGCGCTGTGTACTACCTCCTCAGGCGCTGCAGTTGGACAGTATCGGCTAACTAAGCTGGATTTAATTGGAACGGGTCAGCGGTGGTCGTGTGATCCGCTAGTCCTGCAGCAAGGAACTATCTGCTTGTCCACCGGCCTGTGTGTACGCTATCCACTAGCTCTCCCTCTTTTTCTCTTCTCTTTTCTCCGCGCTCTCTGTAGCTGCTTCCACGAAGACTTCTAGATCCGTATGTTCGCTCACATGCTTGTGTTGCCTGCGTATGATACAATACAGCTGTCGTCTTCAACACCACAACTCGCTTGTGGGGGGCAACGTTCATCACGCCATCGTACGCACGAGCCCCTACACCGTCAAGGGCACGAATTCTTCACTGCTTTGATGGCATGACGACAATCTAGCCAGCGAAATTATCGATGCGTTCCAGTATAGCCCCTGGTTATGGGCTACTACGAGCTCTTCTTCATAACGGAATCAGATCATGAGGTGGCGGCTAGTGATATCGGCTATTGTGGGAAGGTTGAATTCATCCGGACGTGTAACGCTGAAGGCCATTTCCTACCTTCCTAACGAAAGCAATTTTCCCATCGCTCTGGGGCGTAGCTAGTAGGCATCTAGATCAACCAAGATGGATTGTAAACCGACCGCGTGGAGACTCCTACGGGGGGGGGGAGAACCGAGTACGACAGAAGCAAGATGGACTGTGTAAGCCAGCTTTACAAATCTTTCCATAATTGTACTGTGTAAGTGCGACTCTGCCAGTACGAAAAGTAAGCTATAAAGCACAAACAGCTTAAATCGCGATCACTTGGTGAATACAATCTTGGCCTCCTATTTCCTTTCCACGATCCAGAATCGGGACTTAACATACACCCCAGGATCTGCCATGGGTGACCTTCCATCTTGATTTAAAAAAGGCACACCTTCATTTTTGTCTTTTGTTAGCATTGATCCGAGACCTGGCTGCTCTAAAATAATGTAATTACTTGCATGATCATTCTCGTAATGAAATTAGCTTTTGAAGTGTCCTATTGGCTACAATGAGATTGCTGCATCCAGGAGATGCATTTTCATGTCTATACTCCATATGGTGTCGAATACCCCGTGCAGGCTCCTGTCAATCTTGAGGAAGTATGCCTGCACTATACCACCGACTGTGGAACATGACAAATAAGCAAATGAGAATTTACCTGCCTTTGTATTAACTGCTGTTTTTGCAGCTGGATGCAATATCCCGAAATAGTAAGAATGCATCTTGCTTGTTATACAAAAATAATTGTCAGGGTATGTACAAGTGGAATTACAACACATTGCAATCCCGAGAGCAGCGTGCCTGGCTGGCTCAGCGATTAAAACCTGCCATACAATAATTACAGGCGATTGCTGTAAAAGCACCGATCCATGCTGCAATGTTGTGACACTACTTTGGCGGCAATGATATACTGAAGAAGTGTGACAAATAACGGTAGGCTGTCACCACTATGAAATAACGAACTCCGGCAAAAGCGGAGGAAGCCCTTGGACGGGTCTGGTAGTAGATTTATGCAGTCTGCATTCGGCTTAAACGTGCATCTCTACACGTTACAGCAGGGCAACCACCAAAAATTAGACGAGTCTGGGTAAGAAAACTGCATGTGTTAAATGCAAGTCATAATCATACATGCAAAAAATGCATGAACTGTATCAAATAGATTACAAGGCTAACGAAGCTGTCGAACCCTTTCCAGGGAAAGGAAGCAATAATATGAGATAACAGGCATTTTCGATTCTGTCAGCTAAGTGATATTTTCTTGTTAAAGTTTCGATGGTCACCAGTGCTGTCAGCAGTCTTGAGTACAGTGTTCAGAACTGCCACAGCATCCTTAACAGCATGGTAAATGATATTTTTCACTTGAAGCTTGTCTTCGTGGTTGCTATGTGTCGACGAGAGGTGACGAAACTCTTGGGTCAACTTGAAGCAATGATGAAGATGCTCTGGTGACACGAAATCTTCAGCAACTTTGATACAACTGTTTAAGTTCTGGACCTGCAAAACGCACAAAACCACAGCAATGGCAATGACGACGGGTGTAAATAGTGGCAGAACAAGTGCAAGCCTTGTAAGACACATGAGCATACCTGATGAGGTGCCCCCGCAGGGATAAAAACTGCATCTCCCGCACACTGCACAATGGCAAAACCATGAACACCGTATTCACGTCTTAGTCGATCGCGAAGTTCATTATCCAAGTAACAACTCTGATCATGAATGGGATCATGATAAGGTTCTACGTGCTCCCCACGCTCGGCAGCCACCTTGTTCAGCAAGTCGCGTATTTTGTCAGCATCACAGGCATCCCATATGTGCCACAGTGCTCCAGGAGCTTCCTTTTCAAGTGCAAAACGTTGCCGAGTAACATCGTCCACGTCTGATTCGGCGATACAGCGCAAAACATCTGGAGAGAGAGAGAAGCTGATTAGAAGTTATACCACTTACCAGATCGAGTTCTCAGAAGAGACAGTCGGCACGTGCTGCCTTGACATGTGTGCACCTAAACCTTTTGGAAGCACTTACCGGCCTCAATAGTTGCATCACGAGCCACATAGACCATCACATTAACTGCATCGGAGATGTCCAGGTGCAAGTTGGTTGTACCGAGGTGAGGGTACTTGGCCATGCCATAGGCACTATACATCTTCGGACCGAGGTCTGGCTTTACAAAGAAATCAGGCAAACGAGAGACAAGGTTCAAATGACCATCTCGACGGGTATATTCAGGCATTGGTAAAGCATTCGTAAGATCACGGAAACGGGTGGGTAGCACATCGCTGAAATCTTCGCCTGGCGGCCAGTCCTTCAGCTTTAACAGCATGGGCTGCTTGTCACTGTCGGTAATACGACCTAAAGATAAATGAGGTTTAATTACAAGTGGGAAGACATGGTAAGCAGAAGAATTCACCACCAGATTAATTATGTTGAGCAAGTAATAACTAACACGTAAAGCATACATAAATCTGGAAAATGTGATCTTTATAGCGATTGATACGTACTATTAGGATTCTCGAAGCCGCACCAGAAATCTTTGATCTGTTGACCAATGATGAGGACTCCTGAACGACAGTTCACAAGATCACCTTCCATGTGACCAAACTCTTGTGCAAAGGTAGCCGGTGACCACAAATCCTCCACCTGCATCTGGTTGGTCACATTGGACACCATAACAGGCTGGCCCAACTTCCACCTTTGATTGAATAAGGTAAAGTTTCGGCCATGACGTGGATCATGAAGTCTGAGAAGTCGGCCTTCACACAGCCACGAATGAGGAACATCTGGATACAACAGTGATGTTTCTCTTAGTTGACAAATTGGCACAGGCTTCCTACGTCCTAAAAGATCAGTGTTATCCATAACGTTAGCTCTAGCAAAAGCTTGAAGAGTGCAAATGCAAAAGCTGCCAATGACAACCAAATGCTGAAAACTATTTCTTAAATTGCTGTCTTAATCTAACTAATGCAAGCCCAGATATATAGATTAACTTCTTTGTCAGTCACTCCCATTCCCTCGTCCATCGAGTCAGTCTTTCCAAGCTACACTGCTGCCCAGATTCACCAGCACAGTTAACTACTCTGTACAGGTGGTACACAATTAGGAAACAGAGTGACAGTTTAATTTTAGAATGAAACATTTAATACATTCAAGGTTATAACATGATATATATGGCAGATTATAAGCTCACCTCTCATGAAGGAACCATTACGAGGCTGGTAGTAGCTATAGCTGACTGGCGATCGAGCCATGGGCGACTTTCCATTAGTCCCATCATCATTAGGGCCACCATCATGTGTATCATCATCAAAAGATTGACTTAAAAGCAATTTACGAAGTGTTTGACACCCTTTCCTAGCACCATTTGCACGTGATGCCAGGGCATCATCAACTTCCGCAACTCCATTAGCCATGTCATCCTTTTTAGAGTTGTTCATCGTGCTGTTCACAGTCACCTTATCACGGCTGGAGCTGTCCATAGAAGCCACATCGGCCAGTAAGCTCAACGGGTCATCAGAGTATGACCCAAAAGCTTTTGCTGCATCATCGTAACAGCACTGCTGAGAGCCACATCTGTCAATCGCTCCTTTCACAGCCATATCCCCATTAATAAACTTGGAAGCCTTTTGAGTTGCTGATGGGTAACAGCGACTTACGGCTTTAAGCAGTTGCTGAAAACAAAGAAAATTCCTTAAAAACGAGCTCAATCAGTCTAACAATCATAAGAGTGCAATGCCACATTTATCTGTACGATAGATAGCCGATTCCCAAGGCATTCTAAAGACACAGGAATCCTTTCTGGCATGACGAAAATAGTGAGCAGCTATGCAATGAAAGCACAAACAGCTTCAGCTTTTTGTCTTAAATTAAAAAGGCTTTTCTTACAGAACAAAAAACTAATCGAGTGACTTAAAGGCTTGCACAGCTGCAAATGGCACCAATGATCCATTAAAGATCAAGGGTTATGGGCAGAAGCTGAGGAAGACCCGAAGGTGATTAACCAACACGATGAGAGCAGAAAACAGTGCACATGGCCACCGTGATAGATCACCGATACTGTGACTATGACAATTGAAGCATACATTTTCTCTAAGCAAGAGCATATGAACTGAGCTGTCTTGCTCAATAGTTGCACAACAGAAACACGGGTAACCAATAGGCAGAGATCAAAACTACCATATTACCCACAAAAAGCATGCCACGGTTAGGTGAGCAGGCAGCACGATTGAACAAAGTTATCAACTAAGATCTTAATAATAATGATGATGATAATAATAATAATAATAATAATACACTTGATAAAGCTCCCTCAGAGGACTTAATCTCTTTCTAGGCGCTTTACATTTGCTGCAAAGGAAACACTATCAAATAGTGAGTCGTATCATGCTTGATAAATAAAATGGTTAGGGGTGACATGCACAGGGTCAGCATGCAAGTGTGGTTAGTGGCAGCATGCAACACTGTCAGCATCTTCCAGAATTCAATGAATACAGACAGTGCTGATCAAGCGACGCCAGTCGGCAAAAGCTAGCTTCAGCGACAGCTAACCTGACAGACCCCATTCTTTGGGGTGGATGTAACGCTGGTGGGCGACCCAATGCATTCGGTTTCCGAGTCTTCACTGGCATGCTCATTACTTCGACCGCAGGGACAGTTAGCTTTGATTCCGTGCCTTATCCGTACATCGTGAATCATGTCACTGATCTTTAACAACGCTACAAAGCATATGGAGCCCAAAAAAATTAGCAGATAGCATCTGACAGCGCTAGAAACACACCCACAGCTTTCCTTTAGCAGTCCAACCTAACCCCGAGACGAGAAATACACTGCTACCAGTAAAAACAAGGAAAGTCTGTAGAAAAGACCCATCTGGACAGGCAGAAGCCAAGCAGAGAATTCTCACCATCACCCGGTATAATCTGAGTGAGGGTCAGTTTGGTGGCCTCGTGAGGCTGCCGACCGGAGCTGCACGTCAGCCAC
The DNA here is from genome assembly GCA_009760855.2 of Cristatella mucedo. Taxonomy (NCBI): domain Eukaryota; kingdom Metazoa; phylum Bryozoa; class Phylactolaemata; family Cristatellidae; genus Cristatella; species Cristatella mucedo. The sequence continues at coordinate 7,271,049 of WPIO01000010.1, read as the reverse complement.
TTGCGACTGCAGTCGGCGTCGCCTTTCTCATCGACGGGCACCACCGGCACGGCGGGGCCGAAAATTGGAGCAGAGGTTGCGCTTGGCCCTGTAGCAGTCCATGCAGACAACAAAGCCGCACTTCTGGCACACCCAGTGCATGTTGAACAGTGTAGTGTCACACACGTCGCACGTTTCTCGCACTCCCTGCACGGCACGCTTCCACATGATCTTGTCTACAAAGATGATGGCAGAGCTGCTTGTCACGAGCAAAGACGGCGCCAACGGGCCCTGTATGATTAAAGCGAGCTTTAAAGAGCAAAATGCCGCTTTCGAAAGAGACAGCTTTTCCCCACACCGTTCGGATTTGCCCAGCCTCGACACTCCTTCTCCTGCTCGACGAGCTTGCAGAATTCGTCACCAACGTTGGCGATGATGTACTTGGCCGTCGAGACGTCCAATGAGGGCAGCTCGGAACGAGAAGCCTTAAGGTTGCTGCCGCCGCCGCCGGCGCAAGTGCTCGCCGGAAGCCAGAGCTGCAGGTCCTCCGATTCTGCGTCGGTCGGCTCAGAAAAGCCAGCCGTAGTAAGGATGCCACGCTGCGAGAAGCGCAGTCTGCAAACAAGACGACAGCCGTGAACCAGAACAGCTCTCGACATTCGGGAGCTAACGCGGACCGTCAGTCCGAAACACGCGGGTAATGGAAGGGAGAAGAATACAGGCGGCAACTACTCATTCGTCAAGTTGACATGCTTTATCAACAGGCTTATTAGTCATGGCACACTAATGCAGCTTGCACAGGCCGCAGCCAATGGTTTGCTACAGCTGCAATCGATGTACTGATACCTTCGGAAAGCATAGAATCGACAGAAGATGTTGGCCATTTTCTTGCTTCGCTGGTGTGGAGTCATCTTGCACTCGCGACATTTCTGCAGCTTTGGCGTCACTTCACAGCAATAGCCGTCTTGCAGGAACGGCTGGCCTGACCTCTTCAGCTGAGCAGTGGATGCCTTGACCAATGATTTCGGGATTCGAGCAGGAATATTCAGCCGGGCTGGCTTGCCAACGCTGCCTGCAGAAATGCCCATCAGCACGCTAGTACACACCTCAGACATACAAACTATGCCCTGGCACGAGCCCAACTAGGCTAATAGTTATTGGCTAGGCACGAAGCGGCTGCGCTAGGGCAGCCACATCGCCGGCAGCGAACTTCTTACCTTCCGAGCCGGAACTGTCTGTTGGGAGGGTGCCGCCTGCAGCGGAAGCCGGGGTCTCGATGCGCTTTCTCTTCAGTGCGGGGAACAGTGCCGAGTCGCTGTCGTCATCGCTATCGGCGGCCGCGGCATCCGACTCGAGCAGCCGGGAGCTGCTGGCGGTGCTGCTCTGCTTGTGCAGGCTGCTCCTTCTCGACGCCGGCCTCGCCCTCTTGCTGCCAGCCGCCAACTGAGAACGAGTGGAGCTGCAGCTTGTGCTGCCACTCGTCGCCAGCGTCTTTTTAGCCTTGGCACGTCTGCTGCCGCTGGCATTCCGCTTGAGAACGGCCTCCGGGGGCTAAGCGACAAAAGCATACGTGCCGGGTGACGGTTGGGACAAACTCTCGCGTCTCTGCCGGATGTCCCAGCTAAGGGCACCAGACAAAGCTTGCAATGCAAGAAAGGAGCATCTGATGCCCGCTGCCATTGTAGAGCACACCGTCCCAGCCATCTCAGGAGGCATCTCAAAACAACAACCACAGCACGGCTACAGCTCTGTGAGCAAGACTGGAAAAGAGAGCGCGTCAGACTCGGCGGCAGGCGTCTTTTCAATAAACACTGCTCTTTCCTTCCAGATTACACCTACTTTGCAAGTCCGCTGGGCCGAGGAGCAAAGTGTAGACACAGCGGGCGACGCTAAGCGCTCAGATAATCCGACTAGCGACTGGCAGAAGTGGCTGCTGATGCCTACGGCAAGTGCGCTGCTGCTAGCTTCACAAAAGCGGCACAGTCAATGCTGCCCCAAACCTGCGACATCAATCCTATGCTTGCAAACGCCATCATACAACCCACCATAATCTACATCCGACTCTAGAAGTTATCTGGCCGATATAAGACAATCAAAGCCTTATATAACTTAACTCATTATGAAGCTAGATTATGACATAGGCGGTATAAGCATGGCACAGGTCATTTATGACCGGCATTTATGATTCAGCTCATTTACTGTCGGGAATGGTGCAATGGGCATTCTGGGCACTAACGGTCAGTGGAAGGCCACAAGAAGCTTTCAGACTTAACAGCAATCAGCTAGCATTCTTCCGGCTCAACGCAGCCAGTAAACACAGACACTTAGCGCCCCGGCTGAGCCGGAAAATGCGCCGACACACGTGATAAGAAACCATGCCGCCGACCCGACAAACCACTGAAACGAAGGGCTTGGTTTGGTGCTGGTAAAAACCAGGTTAGCTTTCGCTTTGATCAAAATTTGGGTCAGCCAATCTTGACGATAGCGAGGAGCCGTCCCTGTTGGGACGGCACCGACAGCAAAACCACCTTTAGGTGCCATTCCCGCGCTTTCTGTTCGCAGTGCATCCAGCGCTCTAATAGCATAGATATAAAGACCTAAAAAGCAAGCCAGGCAAGGTGGCCACTTCACTAAGCCTTTTTTACAGGTCGTCAAATACGAGGCGTGTACTTGCAGTGCGCCGTTATGCGCCAGCTAGATAGCATGTTGCATGCAGGTAGCTTACGATATTCAGTGCTAGTAGGTATAAAGCAGATAGAAATGGTCAACGAGAATGTCAAAATACAAAAATTGCTTGCCCATAGTTTACCTACGATTGCAACCGTTTATGGCTGCACCTTAGACGCAAGCTCAACCTCAACTGCAACACCGGCATAGTGGTTTGTGCTCTAGTATGCCGGAGAGGAATTTCTATACCTCTTCCGGTTCTTGGCCGACCTGGCATTCCACCAACATCGCTATACCGCACGCTCTGCTATACTTACACAAGCCCCCTACGACAGAAGGACTTACCTGAAGGGGCACAAAAAATGTGGAAAGGGTAAAGAAACACAATTCCATTATCCTAAGACGTCTAACGTCAGAGCAGCTTCCAATTCACGACAGACCTCCTAGTAGTGAGCTTATCAACTGACATGGCTTTGTCTGGCTCAAGCATTCAAACATGAGCGCTCTTTCGTGCGAGATAATCTTTGAAGCAAGAACCCGATTTGCCTATCTACAGAGGATCTGCTGACAGCTTCAAATAGGGAATTGTACAGGAGATCCATAAACATGGGTCCAGCGCTACAGCAAGTGGCCACTGCCGAGATTCGCAAACCAAAATTTACTCGGTCATGCCCACTGTTGAGTCGAAGCAGGACAGCGTACGCTCTGTACCGATAACAATTGCTCTCCACGACACCGGTAGGCCATCGATGGCTGCAGCCTATGTCCGTCTTGGCTGTTTGAGTGGCACAGATGAACGACCACAGTGGTAGGGCTGTGTTTGGGGTGGCTGTGTATAGGGGAGCAGGCGTGCCTCGAGGGCACCAATTGGTTCCAGAGAATAAGGAACCACAATCAGAAAAGGATTTGGCAAGTGCTCGTGGATGAAGAATCTTGATATCTTAGTGCAAGCCTTTCTACCAAACGGCATTCTTAAGAATAGGATCAGAACGAGGCCTCAAGTTCAAAAAGATTACTGGGAGACTCACACCAGCTTATTTAATTCCGTCGAATCGGCAAAGCTATGTGTGTTTAAATCAATTTTGGCGATGGGTGCATTCGCCAAATCCGCTGTCTGAGAGTTGAGTGCGAGAGTGCTGCTTCGCTCTTTCCTTCAAGGAAACACTTTAACAAGCTTGGCGAATGGAACCCTCTACTTTCACGCTTCCCATATCTGTCCGACAAAGCGCTCGAGCCGGGACTGGCTGCAGCCCCGGATGCAGACACTCTCACGCACACAGCTCGGTGGACTCGTGAGGCAGCCATGGCACACTTTCACTTGATTTGCAGTCTTTGCAAGTGGCATCGAAGCTGCCCAGCTTTCCCGACCGAGATCCAGACCGCGGGGAACAGCGGCAGGTTGCAATGCCAATCGGTGACCCTTCGCAGCACCGCCGCCTGCCCAGCGTACCCAGGTGGCTTAGAGCAGCACCTCGAGGGCTAGCTGCCCTAAAACCAGATATGAGTTCCCGGCAGCAGCCTCATTCTGCATAGCTTCGTTGCATCCCCAGTCCAACCGGCTGTCCGAGCGGCTGTACTATCCAGCACTCACAATCTAGGAAATCATCAAGGCTTGCTGGAATCCTGTGTGGGCAAACCACAAAGCCCGAAAGGAGTCCCCGAAATGCCAGCGACCTGAAGGGTACAGGTCGTCAGTAAAATGCCTCCCTGCCTCCAAGCAGGAGCTTATCGGCAGGAAGAGAGGGCTCGGCGGTGGTTGCCACCGGGTCAGCTTCGGTAGTTGAGCCTTCGCTAAGGAAGGCTCGGTCTCACATAATAATTTCTAGCTATGCAGGGAAATAAAGTCATATCCAGTTATCTTTTTTGTCGGGCGAATCTGTCAAAGCAGCATACGACAGCAAAAGTAACGAGGAATTATGGGTGGGTGCCGACAGCAACTTGAGCAAGGGGTCCTGGTGCACGGGAGCACTCTGGCAAGCTGAGAACGCCAAGACTCTGCGGTGACAACACGAATGGCAATGATCCCTGCACCCATCGACTGAGCACTGCTTGTTGGGTTCGCCAGCAAGCAGACACGATCTGCCCACAGCACAGCAGGCCACCTCGACCAGCAAGGGACAGCCCAAGAGAGTGTGTTGTGTGCTTGCATGCTCAATGGCTAGCAAAGGTGCTAACCAATAAAATAGGGACACGTTCAGTTGACAGCTAAGAGAGCCGTGGATGGGCGGAACTCTCACCAAGAGACCCTTTCCACTGTGATGCAGCATAATATAACTTGGTAGGGGTTCACCTACTAAGCAGAAGAGCTCGGGATTCCACCCTCGACGTCGACTGAAGTATGCAATTCTTGTGTGTGCAGAAGATGGCCAATGCAAAAGGGCTGCATGCATTAGCACAACACATCAATCCTGTCGGCGGCAAAGCATGTACTCAATTTTCCTTTCACCCGACCTGAAGCACGTCAGATAAACCAATGCTCATAAACTGTGACCGAGTTAAAGAGGCAGCCTGCAGCATACTCCACAACCGCCCCCATCCCACTTCAATAGAGAAACACGCATGTAACGACAGTGGCGCAAGTCGGTCAACACCACTCCGACGTATTTGCCTACAACATGTGCAAACAAATGGATTTATTAAAGACTGGTTAAATTTGACGCAGGTAACACAGCACGCTAACAAGAGAGGGATCTGCTACGACGATAGTTTATTAAAGGCTCAACGATACACAGCTCATCTCGACACGACTGGCAGCAGTCGGGTGCACAAGGAATCATCTGCTGAAATGAGCAAAGGAGCAGAGCCCACTGAGTGAGGCTCACCCTCTATGTCTCTGTCTCTCTGGGGTTTCGAGTGGCTCCCGTGTGCTCACGCATACCGAACCTGCACCCGAACAAGCAGAACCCCGTGGCGCCCACGAAGCTTGAGTGCGCGGCTGCTGCTGCTGCGCACTCAAGTCCAGGGCAGCGCTGCAGCCATACCACAGCCAGCCGGCCGAGTCCCCCTCCCCTGAGAGCCGGCCTGCGGGTGTGTGGATGCCCGAGTAGGACTGCACCGCTAATGCACATAGCTTGGGCCAGCATGAACAAAGCATCTGGCCGGGAGGCCTCTAATCGGGACGACATCGGGACGGCTCTCGGTGCGACCGTCTAAGGACAACAGTGCCAAATATCGGCCGGATGCCACCCCCCCCGAATGCCGAAGGTCTGGGTTACGCTGCTCGTCTCGAGTCGATCAGGTTTTCACCGAGGTTGTCCATTCGCAGGGATTCGGTCGGACTTAAGTAGCCAGAACTGGTTCTGGTTTCACCACTTGCGCTGAAGCCCTTAATAGAATAGAGATGTTTCTTCACTCACGTCGGCACGACCTTGAACAATGGCCTAAACTGGATTTAGGTCAGTTCTCACTTCGCTACCAGGAAAAAATGTGCAGTGAAGTAGAGCTTACTTACGTGGAAGCCAAAACCACTAGCTACTCAGTGCCACGGCAATGATTTTCTGCAGTTTTGCAGGCTTATTATACATGATCGACCACAGTGGGACGTTGCCGATGCAGTCCAAAAGACAGTTCAGGCATTTTCTTGCAGTGCCGAAGAGCCGGGATCAGATCCCGGAAGTGATTGTGCAGCTGTTTTACGACACTAAAAGCTTGGTGAGGCTAGCAGTGCTGCACAAGCAAACATGGCTGCAGGTTTAGGCCAAGGCTAAATTTTGACAGTGAACTAGCCTGACCGGCACATAGCATTAAAAGAAATCTAGCTTCAAGTCTGCTGGCTCCAAAGATGGCATATCAATTTAATACAAGACTGTGGGCATAGTAGTCAACATATTAAGTATGTAGGGATAATTAACCAACAAACATTTCTGGATGCATAGCCAGGCAATTCAGAAGACACGACAACACACACACACACACACACACACACACACACACACACACACACACACACACACACACACACACACACACACACACACACACACTCTCTCTCTCACGCACACACAACTGTTTGTTAAACGATTCACACCAAGCATCATCACAGTTGGGAAATCAGAGCTGCAGTTCTTGCCTCGGGATATTCATGTACCATGCATACGATAAGGCCCTAAGAAATGAAGACAGGCAGGATGCATGACTAATACAAAGGAGTGAGTTCATGTCAGGGTATGCCCATCCCAATCACATGCAGACCCACCCACAAACATGAGCACTAGCAGGCACACACAAGCACCCACATCCAAGCTAAATGTGCTTTGTGAGGATGCAGTGTGCTTTGTGAGGATGCAAGCTAGCATAAAAGAAACTAACCAGTCAGGTTTTACTTCGTTTGCTCAGTGCCAATGGCTTGTCATTGGTCTTGAGTAAGGTCAAACTGAAGCCACAGTCTCCAGGAAACGTGCCGGCATGACAGGATGCCTGCCGTGACCTCCCCTCCCCGGCTGTCTCTTTCCCATCTGTCTTTCTCCCCTTCCCTCTATTTCTCTCTCTCTTCTCTCTCTCTCTCTCTCTCTCTCTATACACCCCACACACACACACACACACACACACACACACACACACACACACACACACACACACACACACACACACACACACACACACACACACACACACACACACACACACACACACACACTCACACACACACACACACACACACACACACACACACACACACACACACACACACACACACACACACACACACACACACACACACACACACACACACACACACACACACACACACACACACACACACACACACACACACACACACACACACACACACACACACACACACACACACACACACACACACACACACACACACACACACACACACACACACACACACAAATACCCAGCACATTCAGCACGCCGCACTGGTTTGGTCCAGTGGTTAAGGTGCTGGGGGGGGGGCCGTGGCACACGTGAAGCGCCTGAAGAGATTTAAGTTCTCTCATGGCGCTATACGAATGAATTACATTTATTTTATATAAGTATCTTCGGAGGGGTCCAGCACGACCCCATTGCCAGCTACAACATTAAAAAACCTGGAGCTTCAGGCCTGGCATGGGAAAGAAAACATAAATCTGCCGAGAACAGCAGGAGGGCCAATCCAAAGCACTGGGTACACCAGGCTGCAATGCCTGCCAGCTAAGCACAGTGAGTAAAATACAATGAACAGTGAACCCAGCCAGATGCACGCAAACATTCGCTTCAGAAGACTTCAGGAAAGTGAATTAGAAAAGGAAAATCTACCAAGACATAAGGAGGTAGGCAGAGCAAAGATCATACACAGCGAATCGAAAAGCCTTGGTCTCGCTAGGTAGGTGGGGCAAGCTAGGCCAATGAACATCAACGTTTGTTCAGTTTTCGACCGCTATCGGCAGGCCAGCAGTGGCCAGCAATGATAATAAGAATAATAATGTCTTGTGTATAGCGCCCTACGAGAACCAAATCTCTATCCTGGCGCTTTACAAAGCGCTGCAAGAAAAGCAACCACAAAGAGTTAATGACAAGCATGTTATCATGCAAAGACAATTATGCAAAGGCACATAAATATCATGCTTAAACATGCATGCAAAAGCATGCGACAAGACAAGCAAGGCTGCTGGTTAGAGCACACCTGTTAGTAAATTGCACTTGAGTCCTGCACAGCTAAGCACAAAAAGCACATAGCAACAGACAGACAAGCTCGCTGGGGTGCTGGAAAAGCTGAGCAACACAGATGGGTCTGGCTGAGACTTGCTGCATAAGTCAATAGAGGTGGTGACAGAAGCAGCAAGCAATTTAAAGACTTCCAGTGACCATCAACTGACCACTAAAAGCCAGACCAAGATTTCAATTTAATGCGAGAAACGGAGTGCCGACTGGAAGCCAAGGAGTGGATGGTGCCAGAGCAAACTGGAGGACTATGCTTGATAAGGTGCCAGTGAAAGACTGCGGAACAAGTGTCGCTATGTAGCAGCTATGTCGTGCTTGTTTTGCTTGATCTTTCGGCAGCTTTTGATAATATCGATCACATAGTTCTTCTAGAGCGCCTCTCAACTCGCCTGGGCATCACTAGCACTGCTCTGCACTAGTTCAGGTCCTATCTCAGTGGCAGACTCCAGAGTATTGACGTGAATGGACAAAGACCATCCGATGTACCTCTGAATATGGCGTACCTCAGGGCTCCGTGCTTGGTCCGGTTCTTTTCACGGTTTATACTCTCCCTCTTGCCGATGTGATTGCCAAGCACAATATAGGCTTTCACTTCTATGCGGAAGACACTCAGTTGTACCTTTGCTTTGATCCCTCCCAGCCTTCGAGCACCTCGAATTCTCTCAACTCACTTGCAGCATGTATTGATAACATCTGCAGATGGATGGCAACAAATTTTCTAAAACTAAACGATGATTACTAGTTATGATAACTTAACATAACTTACTAGTTATGGGCAAACCCAGAGCGATTCAGAAATTGGAAAGGCTGACACTTAAAATTGGCCCTGCCAGCATATCTGCTGTTGATTCAGCTCGAAATCTAGGTGTCATGTTCCAAAGTGACCTCTCGTTACACGACCACATCAGCTCCATAGTCAAGTCTGCCTACTTTCAGCTTCATTACATTGCTAAAATTTGGGCTTGTTTCGATAAGGATACCACATCTAAGTTGGTCCATGCATTTGTGACATCTCGTCTTGACTTTTGTAACTCACTGCTTGCTGGCCTACCAGCATGTGCAATCAGGCGATTACAGCTGGTGCAAAACTCCACAGCTAGGCTTGTCTGCCGTGAGCTTCGCAGTTGCTACATCACACCACTTCTCGCCGACCTGCAGTGGCTACCAGTCAAGCAACGGATCGACTTCAGGGTTTTGTCGCTCACTTTTAGGTCCCTCCATTCTTTGGCTCCAGCCTATCTCTCCGGTATACTCCCCCACCAGGCCAAGCATCGTACCACCCACTTTTCGGAATCCAACAGTTTACAAATACCTTGTACAAACCTCAAATCCTTTGGAGACCGTGCATTTAGTTCGTATGCTCCCAAAGCCTGCAACTTCCTCTCGACTTGCGTCACGACATCCCCTGACTTGACCACATTTTAAAAGAACTTGAAAACACCTATTATACTATTATAATACTATAATACTATTTATACTATATATACTATTTGGATAGCATTTAGTGGGTCCCCTGTGATTTGTCCTTGATGTGCTTATGCTTGCTGACACTGTGCATGCAGCCACTAACGACATTTGCATGCATGTCACCCCTAACCATGTTATTCATGTTGTTTATCAAGCATGATATTACTCACCATTCAATAGCGTTTCCCTTTGCAGCAAATGTAAGGCGCCTAGAAAGAGATTGAGTTCTCTGAGGGCGCTTTATCAAGTGCATTATTATTATTATTATTATTATTATTATTATTTATGACAGACCAGACGAACTGCTGAGTTTTGCACCAGTTGCAGGCGATTGAGGACACAGCAGGCCCGGATTTCTGAATAAACGGAATTGCCGTAATCTAGAAGTGACGTCACAAACTTGTATCCTTGTTTGGCGATCGTACTCTTGTCTAAGCAGGCTCTAATTTTGGCGATGTTTCTCAGTTGAAAGTAGGCCGACTTGACAGTGGATGCAATGTGCTTGCTCATCCAATGACAATTCGTTTTGGACAGCATGCCTAGATTACGAGCAGACGTCACAGTAGAGCTACTAAAGGAACCAATCTTAAGGGTGATGTTTTCGAACTTTAGGGCGACACTAGGCCTGCCCACAACTAATCGGTTTGTCAGATCGTCATGAAGCTTCAGGAAGTTAGTGGCCAAGTGCAAGTTGTATATGAAGGCAGCAAAGAAATCAAATGAGTTGGGAAGCCAAAAGCTATTTACTCTCTGAGGTCTCTCACAGAGGTATGGCCTAGTCCATAACCCTAGTCCTAGCACTTTGCCAGTAACTGCTAGGTGGGTCGAGATAAGAGACTCGGCAGTTGGCCAAAGTTGACCACCTGTTCATCACGTGACGAGGGTTGGCCAACCGGACACCTTGCCTAAGAATGCAAGTACCAAACCTGCCCCCTGCCGGATGCAAGAGCTGTCAAGTGGGTGGCAGCTCTTGCACTGAGCACTACAGCTGCCATCAAAAGCATCGCCTGCCTGTATGGCACATGCCGAGGTAGAAAGGGCCAATCTCTCCAGTAACCACTTCTGCTGTTTGTTTACACAAAGCCTGCCTTTGTTTCAGCAGTCGGGGCAGCTGCAATTTACCCAGCCGGTAAAAGAAATAACGAGTGCAGAGGTCTGCTCATTCAGCAGCCTCATTTATATGAAGCAGGTAGGAGAGTCCTGCTTGCAGTAACCACCCTGCTAGCAGTGCCCTGCTGCCTTCTGCAGGGCTTAAATCCAATGTCGAGGGACGTCGGACAGCCCCCCCCCAAGACCCAGGGTCACAGAACAGCTGTGTGTGTCGGTGCATGCATAGCAGGAGTAGAACTGAGTACCGGGCAAGCACTCGTCGGGGAGTCTTGACACTCAACCAAGCCTTTTGGTATGTGTGCTTCAACGGAAGTTTCCGAGAACACTGCAAGCAATGAGTGCATCCCAAACAGGGAAATATTAGCAGCATAGTTCACGGCACGTCCAAGTGGGAACTGGTGGCATTTTTTTGGGCAGGCAAACACATGCCAGAGGACTTAACTCCGGAACATCAAATGCACAGCATGGGGAGACAACTAACACACTGGAGTGAAATAATGGATACAGGGCTGTGAAAGAGCAAGCTAGGACACACCAGTCCTGCACAAGGGTAAGGGAGAACTTTGACGTGCAAGCACACACTTGTGCGCAATCAGCCTCACAGGAAAGCACCGATACAATGAAGAAAGGCGACGGAACTCACCAGGCTTGAGGGAGCATCTCGAAAACACCACAGTTCAAAAGTAGCATGTCTACTAAGTCCGAGGCTCGTCTTTTTCATCGACAGGCACACGAGATTAATTGAATGAGAGAGAGAGAGAGAGAGAGAGAGAGAGAGAGAGAGAGAGAGAGAGAGAGTCAGTCTTATGCGCTCAGTTCGGACGACTGCTACTCACTGAAACTGGTCAGAGCAACCAGACCAGGAAGCCATTACTTAAGTCTGCACCATGTGGAGATGAAAGAAGAAATTCGAGCGCGTGCAAAAAGAACTTACCCTCGACTCGGCTTCCGAAGCAGAGCTGGTCGTGTCGCCATGGTAACACAGCTCGGCCTCACCATTGGCCAGCACAGCTGAGGCAAGTGGCTCGTAGCCATGCAACGACAGCCCCGGCGTCGCAACTGATGCAGCCGCATCCGATGGCAGTGCCTTCAGGCCGCCGGTAAGCGGCAGCTGCGCCGCCGGCGGCAGAGGCGAATCTGCTGCTGCCGGCTGGCGATGCAAGGTGGACGAGGCTCGGGCTGCCGAAGCGGCGGCCGAAGCCTCTGCTCCGGCGCCGTCCTCGCCCGAGTGCCTCTGCAACCATGCTTTCTTCAGTTTCGGGTGATGGCTGTGTGCGGGCAGTGCAGGCGCTTCGGCTCGAGACGAGTCGTCATTGCTGTTGTCGTATGCCCTTTTCAGACACGTCGGCGGACTGGGCGCACTGAGAGTGTCGCTGTCCGTCTCCGCTAAAGCCGTGCTGCCTCTGCTGCAGCGGCTGCCGGTGGTCGTGCCTGTGCCGCTGCCAATGCTGCCCCGCGTGTCACTGTTCGGTGACAGCGTAGGAGGAACACCAAGCAACGGCGGAGAGGCACCGACCGCCTCGGCGTCGAACGACGGATTGAAGCAGGCAGTGTCTCTGGCTGCGGCATCGGAGCGGTCCTGCTGCTCCTGCTTCTTCCTGTCCTCCTCCAGGTCTTGCATGTAGGCCTTCTGCATCGCGCTCTCCAGGATGGACTTGAAGCTGTGCCGAATCACGCTCTCACCTCCACCCAGTGTGGGGCAAGGGGCAACAAAGACGGGCTCTGGCAGACCCAGAGGACTGCGCTTGGGTGGGGCTGCTGAGCAGTCGGCGCCGCCGCAGCTCTTTTCACTGGCCATGCGCTCGTCACTTTGCTGCGTCGTGGACAAGCTGTGCAGCAGCAGCTGCTGCTGCACATCGCCTCTGCCAGTGCCACCCGAAGCGGCCGATCGGATGGGCAGAGGCAGGGCTTGCGAGTAGATGGGATTCGGCACAAGGCCCTCCTGTATGAGGTTCTGATACGGGTAGGCCACAGAGTCAGATCGCTCGAAGCGCTTGGAAAGTGAGCACGAAGCGGATGCTGCCGAAGCCAAAGACACAGGGGGCGCGTGGAAAGCTGGAGACAGCTGCTTTCGCCGACTACCAAGCTTCCTCTGGCCATCAATGGCCAGCAGCGGTTGCCCTCGCCTATCTGACGACGACGGCTGCGGGCCAGCCGCAGGCAGGCTAGTGATGCAGCTCACGATCCCGGCCGAAGCAGCTTCCTGCCGCTTCTGAGGACTGCCAGGAAGGCCGCCGACGTCGCTGCTGCTGCAAGGTGACAGCTGAGCCTCGACTTTGACGTCTGCTGCCACGTCGTGGCCTGTGCTGCCGACGTGGCTGCCGACTAAGCCTGTCTCCTGCAGCGGGCGCTGCGCCGACGCCGAGCCTAGTCCAGTTCTCGCTGATGACGGCATGTCCAGTCGACGATGCAGCTTGTCCTGGGAGATGTAAGTGGTCTGGTATGGCTGAAAGCCGTACAGGCTGAAGTTGGGCTCGAGTCTCGAGCCGGCTGCAGAGTCGACAATGCTGCCTCCGCCCCCCATGACTGGCGACAACCGAGAGGGATCGGCGGGGTGCGGTGGCAGAGGCGCGCCCGATGACCCGCAAAAGCCGTGGCGGCTGTCTGCTGGGTGTCTTGCTGCCGAGGCCGATCGCTGCCGAGGTGGTATCGGTAGCAAAGGTGCTAGCGTGTGCCTGTCCTTGGAGGCTTCCTTGGCGGCTTCTGCAAGCGGCTCGACTTTTACGATGACCCCTCTGCTGCTACCAGTCAACAATGGGTCTATCGTAGGGGTGAAGCCCTTGGTTGACTCGGTGCCGTGCAAGTCACACCCAACGCTGTCGCCATCCTGCAGAAGCAGCAGCAGCAGGTGCGTACTGGTCAGCAACGTCGAGAGAGAGGGAGAGAGAGAGAGGAGAGAGAGAGAGAGAGAGAGAGAGAGAGAGAGAGAGAGAGAGAGAGAGAAAGAGAGAGAGAGGTTGCTGAAGGGTTCATGGCACACACTGTCAAGGCCAACGCTCAATGTGAGCAGGGTGGGGGGGGGGAGAATGTGGAGTTTCGAGAGAAGCCGAATACGGGCCAATATTGAGGGAAGGATGACGTGTCACTTGAGTGGAGAACTTCCGTATATGGCTGCCTGATCGCTGCTGTGACGGTATCTGTCGAATGTGCACCATCGAGAGCTCGACTTTCGGCTCGATCAAGCCTCACTCTTTAAGTTGAGCCAACGGCAAGCCGAACGATCGATTGCAAAAACAAACCTTCTACCCCCCACCAATGGCAGAGGGGAATTTCATAAGCTTAAGCAAAGACCAGTGCTGAGGAGGCAAACCCAATGCTGATGACTCCCGAGAAAAAACGTGTCGGAGGAAAACGAAGAAACAAGGATCGCACAGTGCTTTAGAAGCCAAGTGTCGAGGCTCGGAGGAACACCTCAGCACACAGGATGTGCACATTCGGCTGCCTCCGGCGAGTCTTTGATCAAAGGATGATCACAGCTATGTCAGCTTTTAACCAAACGAGCCCCCTCCCCCTGACCATAAACTATAGGTGACCTCTGCCTCCTACCCCCTTTTGTCACACAATCAAGAGCAGCCAAGCAGGGCCACCTGGACCTACACCTATACGCAAAAGAAAAAATTCATTCGTATAGCACCCTAAGAGAAATTAATCTATCAAGGTGCTTTACATATACTGCAGGGTTCGAGCCTACAATCTGGGTTGTTAAAGGCACGCACCTTACCACCTCCCACCGCCTCATCTGGGTGGCAGAAACTTGGTTGCAGAAAACAATTGACCAAAGCAAGAATGGAGAACTAGTACTGGGCAGTAAAAGGTATCGACACACAAGAGTAGAGTAAAATATCATTCCCTGCAGCAAGTGGCACTTTCAAAATAGCATTCCATAATGGTTGATGCGACTAAAACTTGCTTATTTACTGTTAAGTACACCCAAAACATCCCAGCACAACTGGCACCTCTCACGATAAGGTCTGCCTAGTGTAATATTTTGATAAAATGTGCACTGTCGGTGTGGACCCGTACTAACCGGGCGCACCAAAGACTTCCAAAAAACGTTTGCTTACACGAGGTCAATTGTCTGTAGCTTCGATGTAGCGTAGAAGGCTGACATACAAGAACAGTAGAATGGTTTGAGTAAGAATTGCGAGTTGCATCACATTACCCCTCCCCACCACCAACTCATGCTGCCCCTCCCCCAATGCACTAAGAGTCGACTCGCAACCTACGACCCGACGGAGGCGAAAGTAAATTCACCAAGCACCCACCGGTCCGTGACATTGCGTGGCAACCCCATTTGATCCAACAAGCTGACACGTGCAGCAGAAGCCCGAGTCAGCTGGGGCAGGGGCCGCGGCCATCGGCGGGGAAGAGGAGGACAGAGGAAAAGAGGAAGCCGGTGAGGGGGCAGATAAGGAAGGCTCAAAACTGCCAGATGAAAATTCACATCAGGCCATGACACAACAGCAACTGACGAGCACACAATCATTAAGTCACTGGCACTGCAAACCCAAATACCGTTAGTACAGCTGGGCTTGACAATCTAAATAATCGGCGATCGGAGAAGATATGCTGACCGGGGTGTGCAAACGGGCTCAACGAGGCAGCCCTTGCAATCTCACAGCTGCATCGTGGTACCACCATCGGGTGCAGGTGCGGATGGTGAGAAATCAGGCACAGGAGGGTGGCACCGACCAAGCTGGGGTGACGCTGCCTCAGCTCCTTCGGCAAGTCGGCCCACGCAGGCAAGTATCATCCTTTTCCACACACTTGTTAACACGGTGATAATGAGACTGATGCACTCTCTACGGCCCAGCAGCCTCAGGCGAGCATGCAGACACGGTCAGGATCAGAAATGGGGCAGGAGCAGACATGAGCAGACACGGTCTGATGCGCGCAATCGTGCGAGCGCAACAGCCTGCCGCTATTGTGTCTACATTGACGGGAATGCTTGAAGCCGAGCAGCCACCACACGGCAGCGGCGGCTAGAGGCGAGCCAGCAAAGTGCGTCCGTCAGCAGCGGATGTACCTGCGGCTGTGTCAGTCGGCCATGGCCAGATGGCCGCTTCTCAGAGAGTCTGTTCTGCAAGCCACCGTATCCAGCCGATGACAGCAGCTTGTGATACGACCCGGTGTGCTGCCATAATGGGACGGATGTGCCCGAGGAAACCTGAAACAGCATTTCCACGCAGCTCCTTACCTACGAATGCTTGGCACGCATCGACTTGCTGCTGCTGCAGTGGCAGCACGACTAGCCCATAGATGGGCCAGCCGGCAGCGCCCTGGCTAGCTCTAACCTTCTTGGTGGCAAGCCGTAGCGATTCGGAAAAGTGCTGGTCCACAGCACATGCGGTGGCCGTTGAGGCTGAGACGGCCGGGCCCGGCTCCATCTTAACTGCCGCTGATGCAGGCGGTGGTGGCAGGTCGGCTGCGTGCTCCTTCGGGCGGGCAGTGGCATCATCGCCCGCCAGCTGCCCGAGGTACTGCTGGCGCTGCTGGTGCCGATCGACAGCATTGGCTCCCATGTTACAGCCACCTCCAAGTGCTGAGCAGCCAGCACCGCTGCCGGAGGCTTGTCTGCCCTTGTCCGATCGCTCGAGCCAGCCCCTGAGCAAAGAACGATGCACGTGCCTGATCGAAGCTGAAAGCCGAGCGAAGCCAGTGGCCGCAGCAGCTGGGGCAGCATGGCCATGCCTCATCTGGTCCGACATAGCAGCCGAGCAAGAAAACGCCAGGCAGCTGCCTGCCGAGCTTGAGCAGCATGTCAGCCGGTAAATAAAAAAACCTAACGGATCTTATCTCCCCCCGAGACACGTGATGGTGACAGGGGCCGGATACTACGATGCAGCCGATTAAGTACCCGTCAGCCACTTCTACGATGCCACCGACGGACGGACCCCACCACGAAAGCGGCGTCAGTCACGCCACCACAAGGTAGGGAGAACAGGCAGAAGAAGCAACCGGTACATTCCCTCCACCACACAAACCCTACCATACTCCATGAAGAGAGGAGTGAGTCAGTCAAGTTTGTATGAGACAAAACATAAACGGTGCAGCAAACTAGAAACCAACCCTGTGCCGTTTACAAACAGCCACATATCAAGCACGTGTGCTTGCGTGCGCGCACACACACACCGAGACTGCATAAATGGACGAATTATTTCGTGTGTTCATCTCGGCCGGACGGTGTACAGGCACACTGGCATGTACTGAGGTTTCAGGCATGCACAGGTGCTGACATTGCTTTGCACCCTGTCCACAAACGATCAAATCAGAAAGGGTAAGCACAGGCATACAATAATCTTCATATCTATCAACCACCATCTTTTTAGCTCTGCCCTTTGCCTCATCCTTTGATAAATCCTCGACGAATATGACTGCTGCTGAGAGGAGCTGCCGCGATCACGGCTCTAACCACCGGATCAGCCTTCAGACAAGAAAGTTTACCCAGCCTATGCGCAAGGGGCACAGCCAAACCATGACCGGCACTGCCCCTCCCCTCCTCCGGGATGCTGCAGATGGCGCCTCGCTTAACGACAACGAAGAAACGGCAGGGCCGAGCTCACGAGGTTCACCCCTGGCCACATCCTCACTGCCTGCCGAGCATGCTGCCTGCAGGGCGGCAATGACTGCCGGTCACGGCAGTTGAAAGTTGCAGCTCAGCACCAGTGCAAGCGGAAGATGGATACCTGTCTAGCCGCTCATCACTGCCACAAGCAGCAGCCGCCGCTGCCTCTCGATAGCTTCTCCGCACGAGATCCTCGTGATAAGCCAACAAATTCCAGGGCACGCTTGCTGCTGCTGCAGCAGCTGCTGCTGCCGAGTGTCCACTACTGCCACTGCCTCCTCCTCTTCCAACGGAATACTTCTGCTGCCACAGGAACTGCAGCTGGGCAATTGCAGCCAGTTCCTGTTGCCTTTGAAACAGCTGCTGCAGCTGTTGTATCTGCTGAAGCTGCTCCAGGTGAGCCAACTGCTGAGCTGAAGCCAGCAGATGTTGAGCGTTCGTCCGGCTGACAGACACAATGGTGGTGGCAGCAGCAGCCTGAGGCTGCTGGGAGCTGGCTGCGGCCGGCACTCCTGCGACTGGCGCCACGGTGGTGGCCGAGCCGCCGTGCTGCCCATCGGCTGCACCAGTAGCGATAGAGCAGGCCGTTGCTGCTGTCGATGACTGGTGCCCGGCCGAAGCCGAGGCAGTGGGCGCCGGGCGCGGCATGCCAGCGCCTCGAACGGCCGCCTCGCGCAGCTGGGCCGGCTGCTGGCCGGCCAGCGCGAACCGGCGGCCGGCGCAGGTCTCCTCGTCTTTCTTCAGCAGCTCGGGATCTCGGTACACCTGCACGGGCTCGGTCGAGCAGCCGAACGCGGCAGCTGTGCCTGCGCGCCCTGCCTTCAGCTCGTCGTTGCAGGCGCCGACCGCCATAGCAGCAGCAGCGTCCTTGCTCTCGATCGACCACACGGTGTCGGCATCGACCGAAGCAGAGCTGCTGGCCGTGGTCGAAATGCCCTCGGCTCGCGCTGCCGCACCCACGATGGGCTCACGGCGAAGCGGCGACGGGGCGTCGACGGTGGCCGTGCTGTAGCCCGACGTGCTGCCAGCATCGGCGCTGCCGCAGTCCGACAGCTTGTCGACGCCGGCACCTGCCGATTCTGAGCCGGTCGCCGGCGACGAACTTCCCGTCGGCTTGTCGTCGGCAGACTCGAGGGTGGCAGCAACGCCGGCAGAGGCTAGCACCGTGCCCGCCAGCTTTGTGTCACTGCCGAGCAAGTGAAGTTTCTTGTAGTGCATGTCACGCGCTAGCTGAGATTCGCCAGCCTCTGGCACTAGCTCATCAACCGATGCATGGAGGCTTGCGTGTGCAGCTGCAGCATTGTCTGCAGCACTCTGGTCCCAGTGGCGGCTCCCTTCAACCTGGTTCTTGCTGCCGACAGTGGCTTCGGCCGAGTCGGTCGCGACAGCAGCTGTGCTGAGCCTGTCTCGGTCGGGTGTCGCCCCCGATGCCGCTCGGCTCGAGGGAGCACCCGGGCGCGGTGTCCTCGCTGGAGACGCCGACGACGAGGGCACCGTCGGTCGCTTCCTGGAGCGCCTGGCGCCGCCGAGATGCGGCGGGGGCAGCTCCCGCAGGACAGAGTCGGAGGCCAATGGGCAGGCGCTCTCACCGCCCAAGCCGCAGTGGTCCAAATCAGCCGACGGCCGCGCACGCTCGCTGTCTGACTCGAGTTTTCCGAACGCCCTATCGCTCGAAGCCCTCGCCGCCTTTGTACTGGCCGAATCTGAAAGGCAACCCAAGCCACGGCATCGGCATGGCAGCCAACTTGCTGTGATGGTAGGAGCAAGGGGGAGCCAGCGGGGAGCGCTGCAGACGGTCTCGACCAGTAGCGCTGCTCGAGACGACCTGCAAGATGCTGCCCAGCAACATCGGCGGGCGAGCCTGAGGGCTAGCCTGCGCTCGAGGCTGCCGAGGTGCTGCCTGCTGACGAACCGCTGATTGGGGGCGGGTGAAGACACACTGGCCGGTGAGCACATCGACTGATGAGCACCAAGCGCTCGAGCAAGAACCAACCTATCGATGCTATTGCTGCCCCAGCACGTCTGGGATGATCTGCTGGAGCTGTGGCGCTGACAGCAGCCGACTTGAGCTTCCTGCTTGAGCGCGGCTCGCTTGCCGGAGCAGCCGGTGCCCTGTCCTGCTTTGCAGCGTGCTCGGCGGCTGCGGAGTTCACTGCAGCAACATGACGACTGTATTCAACTGCGCTGGCTGCCTGCACCACCTTGTTCCGTGAAGGTGCTCCTGTGACTGGCAGTACCTAGGAACCCGGCATAACGTGCAGTTAGTGACTAACAGCTGAAGGCACAGAGAACGAACACAGCGAGACCCTCACCCCAACCTCCCAACAAGCTGCAGACCGATTCGTATAGAATGACAAGCTGCAGCCGTCAGGGTGGCCAGTTGGAGGCCAAGAGAGTTTGCTTCCTGTTAGCGTTTGTTCGAAAGGAGTAGCGCCAGTTGCTGCTTGCACACCAACATAGCTACTCAGGTACTCTCAGCTGCGGCAGCAGCATAACTCGCTTGCTGCGCCCCGACAAAGGTCTGGCTGAGGTCGTGGGCTCGAGCCCCGAGGCATATGTGAAGCACCTGAATAGAGATTAAGTTCTCTTGGGGGCTATACAAATGAATTATATTTATTTACATGTCGAAATTGTTACGGGGGAGAATGGGTGCTCTTGCATGCCTCACGACTGGGCCTTTCATCCTTAGCTAAACACAAGACACAAGCACACACAAACGTGTGCGAGAGAGCTCGCACACACATGTACATCCCCCACGACACACACACACACACACACACACACACACACACACACACACACACACACACACACACACATCTGTGTGAGGAAAAGTGCCAGCACACCTGCAAGCCCACAGGCACTTACAAACATTCATACACACAAGGGATAGTGTGAGCAATCTATGCTTGCTACACAGCCGAGGCTTGACACAGGCTCCACAAACGCAAACAATGCCCCCAGGCCTATCACCATCAAATGCATACTATCCGTCGACCAAAGCCTTGTCTGAACGGATGGATGCCGAAGGGGATCCTGATTGGTGGGAGTGTGAAAGACCCACCATCATTTGCCACCAGGACGTAGGGATCCAGGGAAGTCTCGAGAGCAGCCACAGCTCCATAGGGATCCAGGGAAGTCTCGAGAGCAGCCACAGCTCTGTACAGATTGTTTGATTGGTAAACACGACCGGCAACAATTGAATGGAGGCACCAAACCAGGCATTCAATCAATAAGAATCTAAAGCTAGCCATTCCTATGAGTGTAATGCATCTGCAAGCCGGCTGTTCACAGTGTGCCTGCAGCTGCACAGGTAAGCTGGCACGTGTGTGTGTGCGCGCGTGCGTGTGTGTGTGTGCACGTGCGTGCGTGTGTGCAGCAGCATCGTAGCTGCCAGCATGGCTGCACATGGGCCCAGAATTACGGTTACTACATTGAACTGGCTTCAACTCAATTAAGGGTGGCTGCTATCGGCCATGCCGAGAATAGCCTTGCACCGAGGGAATCACATCGCACGTGAGCATAAGAGCAGTGCTATCTTTCTGTTTGCCGGGACGTGGGACTAAGGTAAATGTCAAAGGTTAAGCAGGAGCAGCTGTCAGGCTCCCAGCCCAGACAGCAGCAAGCAGGCAGGCAAGGCTATCCTCCCCACCCCCAAAGCACTCCCGGCTTCTCGTCCTTGTCCACGGCACTGCAGACAGCTGCCAGCAGGACAGCATCCGGGCTCCGGAGAAAAGGGGAGGAGGAAGAGCTGCTGGAGATGTGGCAGCTGGAAGCTGATCAGTGGCTGTGCCACAGCAAGGCACGATGCCTCGACGCATGAACGGGCGATAAAACAGGGTCAACAGTCGGCAGCGGCAACAGCAGCAATACCGTATGCTCCGATCTATTCAGCCGGCAGTCTACAGGGAGAGGAGGAGCAACCGGGTGAAAAGCAGCTATGGTGGTGGTCCAGCCGGCGTTGGCAACGGTTGGCGTGGACGGATCAGAAGAGCAAGTGTGCCAGCATGCAACTGCGCCCTGCTTGCTGCCAGGCAGCCGGATACCTACCGAAGACGAGGAGCCGACGGCGACCAGAAGCGGTGTGCCTGTGGCACAGCCACCGCCACTGCTGCTGCCTCCTCCACCACCGGCAGCCAGCAGCTCTTTATCTCTGGCGTTGCAAGCTCTTCTCCTGGGAATGATTCTTTGGTCAATGCCTTTCAGAATGGACTCCACCACTGCAAACACAACCTTGGCTATGCATGATAATGGCACCAATGAGCTGCCTCTTCCCACTGCAGCCACTTACCGCAGGCGCCAGCTAATGATTGGTCTTCCTAGCTGGACGAGGTTTAGGAGCTGCTCCGAGCAGCCAGCCAGGCTTCCACTCCGGCTGAGCCCGACTAGAGCAGGGCTCCATTACCACTGACTAGCAATAAATCACGTGCTCTCGGCTGACAGGGGCAGCCCACCCAAAACGATAGGATGAAGGTGGGGAGGCTACCTGCTTGCAGCATCAGCCCTGTGACCCACTATCAAATGTACACAGAGGCTAATCTATTGGCTGAACAGCCTGGAGGGATCACAGGTCAACCAAAGCTGTGGTCCGGGAGTGTTGGTAACCTGCAGAGTGCTTTCCCTGCATCACGACTTACTTGGGCTACACATTTACCCCAAGACCGGCAGAGAGAGAGACCAGTGCCCTGCTTGCATTCCCTCTTCCGGGGAGGGATGGGGCCTCAAGGGGAAGCCATGGGTAGGAGCAGCACAAGGATCAAGTGGGTATGGCTAAAAAAAATCTGGGTCCACTCATTTGGTCACGGTCTGATGATAATAGCCCCTTAGACATAGCACAGTTGCACGGCTAGACTCAGGGCAGCAACCGGCAGCAGGTGAGAATGCACGACTTGTATAGGTCCACGGGCTTGCTGGCCAAAAACAGGATCCATATCCCACCTCCACAGAACACAGCTGGCGAGATCCACTTGTCACTTTCAGGCCCCAATATATTAGCTGATTAAACAGCCTCGTTTGTAAAGTGGCAGAAGAGCCTTAACGGCTATCACCACCCCTTGCAGTGGGCAATAAAGGATGGCCCACCGCAAGATTCGAAACCACGACCACGGTCGACTTACCTCCTAGGCTATCGCGGCACACCGAAAATTAGTCCTATATAAAGCTGTGTTTGCTCGAACAGCTTAAACGTTTTAAGCCAGGGGTGGGCTGGAGAGGGGAGTCATTGGGGTGGTCAGCTCAACAACATAAGCCTGAAAACTGCTGCTTTACAACTTTATCTACAAGTGCCCAACGGCTGACAGTCAACATTCACTGCAGCAGTGGCATCAGGTCAATCGATGCATTTCGGAGTGAGGAAGTCAACTAACAAAGACCAGTCACTCAATGATTCAGGTCACCAAGAGAGACACTCGAAGACCTACCTCCATCGAGGAGAACGATCTGAGTCACTGCCGGGTCTTCATTATGCTCTTCCAGAACGGTATCGTCCAAGATGGTGAGCTTCTGTAAAGACAGCACGGTTACTGCTGAGAAGACTCAAGCATTGAGTACGAATCTCACTAGGCCACCTCGGCAATATAACTAATGCAATCGCCCTGTGCACCTGAGCTGCAGTAGCACAGCCACTGTCAGATCAAGGTCGCCAGCCTGATTTTCTGGCAGCACGAGAGGGAGTGATGGTGCCACGGCTCCTCAGCCGGGAATCAATCGAGACGACCTCTGAGCCAGGTTGCCGGCCTAATCTAATGCAGGAACTTGTTTTCCATCTAACAGTGCCCGGGCTGAAAACCCTGTGTGTCCACAAATATATACTATAGCCGGCAGCAGTAGCTAAAACGAGCCACGCATTCTAGTAGCAAACGATCAAAGAGAGCCTGCATCTACCAACCGAAGGGGAAATGCATGGTACCGAAAGCTGGCTATGAGCTAACAACCCAAACAGCTAAGAAGCACAGCAGTCTGTAGGAAAAGTTAGTATGAGCACCAAACAAGGAATAAATGAACCACCACTGCACAAGCACTTGCTATATCATTTAGGTAAGCAGTAGTTACTAAGGAGGAAGGAGGAGGGGGACATTTTGCTGACCCTACCCTGGCACTAAGTGAGCAGCAAAAACTGACGCTACCATCAAAACCCAGGCCAGTCTACTGTGCATTTGCAATAGCAGACAGTGTGACAGCAATGCAGTAGCATAAGTATCACATTTCAGATGCTTCTAGTGCCCCTCCACCATAGCAGCTGACGGAATATGGTGACCAAACCTTCGACATTAGCTTAGATACAGAGCTATGCTGCTGAAACCAGCCTGCAAACACCCACCAATCAAGGTGCAAAACGTTTCCCCTAACAGCTGAATGGCATATCTGGCTGTGAGGCTCTGCAGGGCACCGGCACTAGCTCGAACATACTCAAGAATTCACTGAGCAAAAACCAACTTGCAGACTAACCTCAATACATACATTTTCAGACTGACTTCAATAAGCAAAACTTGCTGGATCGAATTCAAGTGCAGTCGAGTATGGGTTAAAGGGTGGCCACAGCAGACCCCGCTCAGCCTCGGCTGCAAAGCTGCTGCGTGTGTGGCGTCGTCATAATAAACAACAGACGGCAGGCGACTGCGCAGGCATAGGCATAGAGGAGCATTGGCAGCTAGACCACCAAGCCAACCGGCTTGGTGGTCTAGCAAGCCCGTTTTCATGCTAAGCCGTGCATGAGCAAGATGCAATGCCCGGTTTATTGAATGATTGAAAGGAAATCATCCTCATACCCACGCCAACACTCCCACCCTTGGTTCGACCGAGAGGAAATTTCAAAGGAGATTCCAATAAAAAACCTAGTAAAAAGAATTACCGATGTAAAGCAAATGATTTGACATAATTTAGCTTAAAAGGATAAGGAACGGCAAACCAAACGTGATGGCAAGATAAAAAGATTATGCTAACGATCTTGATTATTTTTGCTGTCGATGAAGGAGGTTGGTGCATCACAAGGGGAAAACCACAAAAAAAATACAAGTACAAAAATGACTGACACCACAGAATAATTATGATCGAACCAATGTGTGCTGCACAGCGACGTTCCTCGGAGCACCTCCAATGATCAGAAGCAGTTCACTCCTAACAGTAGCGAAAGCCATTGCGCAGCTCAGCCAGCATGCACGTCGGGGGGGGGGTATTGCACACGATAGCCATCCTTTCTGCATGCCCTCCTGCATCTCGTGCCAACTCGGTTTAGCTTAGTATCGGGTTGCCAACGACGAACAGCCAAAGCATAACAAATCAATATAGAGAGGCCAACAGGCACAAGCAACAAGTACAACCATCGGTACGGCTTGCTCAGAATAGGAGGGGGAGGCACTCACCCTTGTCGAATGGTTATAATGCTGGATGACGGCCGTGTACCACTGAGTGGTGCCCTCTGTACGGTAGACCTTCACACGATAGCCGACCAGCACGGTAGGCGTCGTCAGCAATATGCCCTGCCCATCCTGGTACTCGAGCCATTGCCGCACAGCCTCGTCCAGCTCGGCCTGCCTGCGGCCGGCAGTGCCAGTAGTCCCGGCTTGCCTTACAGGCTGCAACGGTGCCACGAAAGAACAGCGGCTACTGCACACGCCAAACCATCAGGCTTGCAAAACCAGACTCTGATTTCTCCACGAGGCAGCGTAAGTCGAAAAGAAGAGCGCGAGAGGCCATGCAGAGGACGACTGGACAGGCCTTTATGGATCAGCATAGATTCGAAAACATTTGGGCTACTACTGTTGCCAGGATGCACGGCCGGGGGCAGAATGCAATCTGAGCATAACCGGCATGACCGCTGGGGAGGCCAGCCGGCTGGCAGGCCTAGGTCAGACTTAGCCCAGGGGTAGGTGCTTGTACTTCACAACCCAGATCGTGGGTTGGATTCCTGCAGCAGGCAATCGTTTATTGCATGCTGCAACTGGGGTGAGGCTGTTTGATCTGCTAACTTGACTTTTTACTTTTACTTTCACTATGAGTGTAGCATGTGAAGCCACTACGAAGTCTTGCACGTACATGGGCAGACAAGACTGTAGCACTAGCAGAAACGATAAACCACGGCTGCCTAACCAGCAGCCACATCACCGAGATGAAGCCCGGCTCACTTCTAAGTGGCCTAGCTGTGCCCAACTCATCTGGTGATGATAATGGTGTTGCCTAAGTCACAAGTCAAGCGTAAGGATGAATCGTCATCATTTCAGCACGAAGCTAAGGAGTAATCTCATCTTTACATGTACATAGACTTAAAATAATTTGAAGTACGTTGTAGCCAGGCTCATACATCTATAGCACTAGTGCTGCTACAGCAGCAGTGATACAGCAGGGTCAAAAAGCAACATACAAACCAACAACGTCGACAAATACTAGTTGCTCCATGAGGACCGAGATGTACAAAACCACAAGTCTAGAAATATAGACGAACTACACACTCAGCAGAACGCGAAGCCACACTAGAGCACCTCTGACATTCTTCTGTCACGTCCCACGTGCTCACGGCACCCGGCATTCACCTACTGCTGCTACCCTAACATTGGCAAAAATAACAGCTGTGCCGTGACAAAGCTGTGTTATCTTCATGTTGCCATGTGGAGTGCCAACCACTGTTGTGAGCCCAGTGCCACTGAGACCTCGGCATGACAACAAGGGGATCAAGTCCCATTTGTTGAAACAGCAACCTAAACAACATTAAAAACCATCAACAATGCACGTAATTACTGCAAAATGGACTTGAGAAAACCAGGAAGGAGCAACGATCTGTGACAGGCTAAGTAAGTAGAATGAACGTAAGGTGAAAAACGTCAGCATAGAACAGCTTGCCCTACTGCATGTGCAGTGCCAAAGTGCCTAAGTGGCTGTACAAGAGAAACCCCAAGGAACCGGTCTAAATTGGTTCTCATGGACAGGTGGTCGGTCCTTAAATGCCTATTGAACTGACAAGTAAATGTAAGTGCTGGACATAGGTGGTGCTTACAAGCAATTCGAACTTGAATCAGTCTGATAGTAGATGTTACATGGTGACTGACCTATCTCTCTGTCTCTGTCTCTCAATGCTTCTAACTAGTGTACCATAATGCAAGGCTGATAAAGCAAGTCAACTGCTTTCCCAGACTTCCACACGACACGAGAGGCTGGTTCCACTTTTGCAGGTTGCCATTATCGGAACTTAGGTCCAGCATTTTCATGGTTGTTTACGTAGTTAGTATTTCTCAAAGACCATAAGAACATGAACAAGCCGGGTAGCTGGACAGGAATCATTCCATCCACTGGGGCTAATGGTTTCCACACAGATATAATTGCAAGGCAAACAGATTGAGGGGAAATTCCCCCACACAATTCCCGATTTAACCACCATGCAATAATCAGGAGAGGCTTAAGTATCAAAAACGTATAAGTTGGTAAGTTCAGATCGTACTGCAGGACCGACTGTAAGATACATTCACCATTGCTTAACACAAAGGTACCACTTGCAGTACCAAGAATTCGTTAACAGCTGGACGGCAGCCGGGTGCTTTGAAGTATCTTGCTGCAGCCCAATCAAGGCTTCAGTCATCCCCCAAACTCACCCATGCAAGAAAGCATGGGGAAGGGGTGACACAGTCAGCCGTCAGTCCCTCTGCAACTGAGAAACCCGTACAAACCAGCACAACCATACAGTTACAGTTTGGAAACTGCTGCATCGGCCTACTCAACAAGCTGTACTATGGTCGACGGGAAGCTGAGTGCTAGGCCAACTGCCGGTTCGCTTAGCACATCGCTCCGATAGCTTGCAACACCGCCATGCTTTTTGCCTAGACAAAGGATGTTTCTTGCAGGCCTTAGGGATTGAAATCCCATACCGCCGCTTACGCCCAGATGCTGCTGGAAAGCATCTCACAACTGCCCCACTGATAGTGACGCGAACACTGCGAACATGATGCAGGAGAAACAGGGACACGCCAGCTGCGGGGACTGGGTTCGGCCGTCTGCTGAGTTGCCGAGCAGTCACGTGCAAAGTACCTGGCAGCAATAGTCATTCTCTTCTTGGAAGTCCAGCAAATGGTCAACAAAGAACTCGATGGGTTGAACACTCGACGAGGCAAGCTCAGCGTGACCCACGACGGCAGTGAAGTTCTACAAACGAACGAGCACGGCATGCAAGGAGTCGGGAGGATGAGGAAGAGCTAGTGGAACATGAGATGGAGGAGCAGCAGCAGCAGCAGCAGCAGCAGCAGCAGCAGCATGAGTAGCCGCAGGAGCAGTAGCAGGTAGAGAAGCAGCAGCAGGAGTAGGAGCATGAGCAGCAGAAGCAGCATATACCCACCAGTGCTGGCCAGCAGAGCTCCTGCGCGCCATCGCCCGGGTCGGCTCTACGAGCCCAGACAAGTGCTTTCTCCACCAAGAACACTCGGTAAACGTCGTGCACTCTGATACTCTCGCGATGCTGCCAGTCAAGGCCGTCATACTCAACGAGGATCTGGTTTTGAGAAAGAAAGGGGAGCTGGCTGAGCAGCTGTGCCTAGTCGGGGCAAGCAGCTGCTGTCCGTCCACTCGGTCAGCCTCTTCAGTCACCGGCGAGATCACACGTGCTAGCGCACACGCGCGCGCGCACACACACACACACACACACACACACACACACACACACACACACACACACACACACACACACACACACACACACACACAAGGCAGACGAAGGTGCAGCATGCAGGTAGCCAACGAGCAAGCCTCTTACATGGCCAGCTGTACAGCAGCTGGCGACTGTTGCTGCTGCTTGGCACACACCTACCAGCAACATCGATAACTGAGGAACGGGAAGTACAGCCAAACAGTTTGCATCAGGCCCAGCACGCAAACAGTAGAGTGCAAGTTGGTCCAACCCCCCCACGTTACTCCTTAAAACAGCTGCTGCCATTCCTGGTACCTGGCACAAGCTTCGAGGGGGGCAGTTGAAGGGGGAGGGGAGTTAGAGAGTGACCAGGATTCCTTGAAAGAAACTATCCGGAGAACAGCAGGCAAGAGTCCAAAGGCTTTCCTTAAGGCAGAGAAATCAAGAACCATTCCAGCACAAGAGCTTCGTTAACTGGCAGGTAGAAACAGGGCAGGCAGGTACCAGCAGCTGCCTGCGCACACAGTTCGGGAAAGTGGCCTAACACACACCAAAAACTGGGTCGACAAGCCGGCAGTTTAGGGGAAGCAACCTGAAGGCTAGTGTACTAGCAGCGACTGCAGCAGCAGCAGCGACTGCAGCAGCAGCAACAACGCATACTGTCTCTTTAATTCACCCTCCATGCATGTGCTCATGACAGCCCCCCAACCACTTCTACAACAGTTGGACCTGTCCTTCTTAGGTCGGACCGAGTAGGCAGCAAACGTACACCGATCATTAATGAATGGGATTGCTGTCCTAGAATGGCATGCACCAACCTATTGATTATGCTATTTACTTTCCATTAACGGGGCATCCCTGTTTTGCATAGAACAGAACAGTGTGTTCAACTCAGACCTACAGGGCCACTGAGCCCGAACAATTGAAGTGAATACAAACAAGCTAGCACATCTTAGGCATTACTACTTACCATTATAATGCAAGCTCTCAGGCAGTGACCCGCACGGTCTCCCTCCTCGTATGCTCTCTCACTTCCTCTCTCTACCACCTGTCTCGATTCTTCTCTCTCTCGTCTTATGCCTGTGCACTGCACTCTCTGACTCTCTTTCTCTCTCGATCAAGTTGACCATTGCTCCAGCTAGTGTGTGAGAGAGAGGGGAGAGAAAGGATAGCGAGGGAGGGAGAGAGAGAGAGAGGGGGGAGAGAGAGGAGGAAAGAGTGGAGAATGAGACAGAGAGAGAGAGAGAGAGGAGAGAGAGAGAGAGAGAGAGAGAGAGAGAGAGAGAGAGAGAGAGAGAGAGAGAGAGAGAGAGAGAGAGCAGGGCAGCTGCAGGCATGAGCATGAAGCACAAGCGCCCTGTTCTGTTCTAGCAGCAAATGGGACGGGAAAACTCTCACGTGGAGGTAACACAGCAAGCAAGATTGTTAGAAAGCACAGATATCCAGCGGAAAATGTAGCCTCACTGAGATGGCGCTGGCAGCAGGAAAAGAGGTAGCCGAGAGTTGTGTGGCGGTTGGAGAAGAAGAATGACATCTAGTTTGCACCGTAGATAGATATTGCCAACTTTCTGAATTAAAAAGAAGCCGTGCGTCGTGCGGGGCACTGGCAACCCAAACACGTGTTATGACAACACGGCACTGCAACCGGCGAGCAAGCACCTACACGATCAACTGCTGACAGCAAGAGCCGACTCGGCATGAGCAAGAGCCGACGCAGAAAAGGGTTATGTCACCGCATCGATGGCACACTCGGAAAACACCAACGCAATTTCCATTGATGGCATCAACTCGAAGAAACAACGAGCGATGCAGCCTACATGAGTGACTTTTTCGGCTTAATGCTGTTTCAAGAATAAGTTGGGTGGGCTCAGCTCCAAGAATAGCTGGAGAGAGAGAGCATTACTCTAACAATCATTGTAACCAGACAAAAAGCAATTTCTGAACTTGCTCTTCCATCGGCCAAGAGTCGGCGTTAAGGACTTTTAGCAGCCGAATATGCAAAGAACGAGAAGCCCGGCCACCACTCCTTCACACAAAAACAAGTACGATAGATAACCAGAGCATGCTTTAATGTGCAGGCTCAGGGTATAAGAATAATCGAGCCACGGTCAACAGAAGCGACGTCTCAGCAGCAGGGTGTCACCTAGGTGCTCGAGTCCTTGATCCCTTAACCCCTCACGCTGCACGGTAAGCCGAGTGTGCCCCTAAACTTTCCTACTGGGGGTGGGGAGGGCTTTGCTGTTGGCTCTGGCTGAGCATGTCTCAAACACAACAGGAGTGCCACAGCACTCGGAGCCAAAGAGGCGACCAACGATGGCGACACATGCATGCAGCAGGAGATGCTCGCTCCCCACTGCCGGTGATGACACAGAGGTTGCAGCCAGCCGGGCTGGAAAGGATGGCGGCCACTCCGACTCAGTTAACTTCGGAGAAACGTGCCAATGGGTGCAGCCAAGGGCAAGCAGAAAGGGGCAGGCAAGCCCCAGACGGCATGGGCAGTCACTCAGACGGCATGGGCACAACACCGATTGACTTAGCACCAACTGTGTCAGGCTCAGACCCACCGTAACTGGTCTAAATATACGAGCACGGCTTCAGAACCCCGGTCATAAACAATAGACCATCGAAACCTTGCATCAGTCGCAGCCGTGGGGCAAGTAGCCGGTCAGCTGCCACTGTGCATGGGCAGCCGCCGGCGGCTGGGCAGCACAAGTTTGGGCTTGTCTCTGCCCTTATACGGAACCAAGCACAGCTCAAAGCTCTCAACAGACCGTATCGAACAGCAGCTGAATGAGAAAAAGGCCGACCACCACAAGAGAATGGATGACAAAAAGAGCATGCCTCAGCGCACCCACACGCGACCGACAGGCATGCACACACCTATCACATAATAAATAATAAACATAGCTGATTTAACAGCCTCATTAGTATAGTGGCAGAAGCCTGAACGGCCAGCACCACTGCTTGCAGTTGGCAACACAGGATCGGCCACTGAAGGACTCGAACCCACAACCTCGATCGTGAAAAGCAAGCACCTTACGTCCAGGGCTATCAAGGCCCAATCACCCCACACGAATGCCCATTGAACGAACGGTGCAAATGAGCACATGCGCACACAACGAGCAAGAGACGTACTTGCAGCTTGCCAGGCAGCAGCAAAGAGCTGCCACAGAGCTTGAATGTTCAGGGTCAACCTCATGCAAGGCACCGTGGCTGGCCGAGCCGACATTCGGGTGAGGCAAAGACAGTAGGCTGATCGGTCAGACTTGCACTGGTGCCCGACAAATATCAGGGAGGTTGGCTGCTGCTCTGAGAGGGGCATCGCCAGAGAGAGGCTTCGAAACAAGCTTGGCACAAGTGGGGCAGCATTCGGCTCTTAAGCCACCCACTGCTCAATAACTCACAAAGGCTGACGGCTGAACTGACTGAGCAAGTGAGCCAGCTCTCTGGGGAAGGGGGAAGAGGAGAGATGGGGATGCTGAGACCGAGGCAGTGAGCCGGCTACAAATACAACCAAGGAACATGCCGAGAAAAACACAAAAGAGTCAGCCACCATTAATCAAGCAGCATCACCCGAGCGGCCAAGTGGCCACCTTAAAGCCATTGGGCAGGCACACGAGTGGTTTGAGCCGGCCGGCCTAACCCATCCTCCACCCACTCCACTGCCTGTCACTGATGGTTTTGAGACTGTGGTCCCTCGCTAACTTGGACCAGCTTATCTAGCCTAATCGCGAACGCCCGGCTGGCTAATAGTCGTACACAACTACTACGAATTGAGGTTCGGATAAGCTGGCTGCTCACCTCCCTGTCCTAGCCTGTCCTCCCAGCTCCTTCGACGAACATCACCAATTGCTGCTCTCTGGGTGCCACGCCCATGGAGCCAGCCCCCCCCCAGCAAGGGTACGAAGGGGGTGGCGAGTGCTCCTCGAAACCCGATCCCCTAGTTCCTAGGTTTGGCTGAGTGGGACTGAGCTGCAAACTGCCCATAGCTACAAACAGCTGCTCGCAGCAGCAGCACGAGGAGGCGGTGGGTCTAGTGCTGGCGCTCGATAGCAGTCTTTTGACAGGTTCAATGGCCGACCTAGAAGGCCCCCACGGCTCAGAAGGTGGCCTCATGTGGTCGCCGACCCAGTCCGCCAGCAGAGGAGCCAGAGGGTCGCGCGTTATTAGGTTATCATTGGTAATGGCTAACACACGGTCGACGAATTTGGTTTATGTGGCCAGTGACCACGGTGTGCACCGACCTCGCAAACGGCACGGTGCCAGCAGCTCCCGTGGGCTGCTAGTGGGCAACGACGACGGTCGTGCCGCCGAGCAGCTGGGCCGGTGGACCACGAAGGGGCACGAGCCCATCGGGCCGAGCATGGACCGGAGACTGGGCGGGCATAAAAGCACTCGGGAGGGAATGAGCTGTCCTGAAATGGCTGAGCTGGACGGCTGCCGGCAAGTGGGTTGTGGTGGTGGTGGTGGTGCAGAGGAAGACGGCCCAAGCTCGGCCGGCCCGACCCGACCGAGGGGTAACGAAATTCGAGTCTGGATTAAGTCTTCGGGTATAGGCAGTGTCCCATTCCGCAGCCCCCTACCTACCCAGTTCGCTGACGTTCTATTTCAGCTAGAAATGGTTGCCCTACGGTCAAGCACGTCATCTGCTTGAGGGGGTCAGCAGCCGGCTGCAGCAGCAGCAGCAGTAGCAGCAGCGGCAGGACCGTCCGACCGGCAAGCTCAGACAGATCCAGCTGCCGACTAGTCGCCTGAAGCTGCCGGGAAGGCGAGAAGGAGAGCGCAGCTGCGCGTCTGTCCGGCGGCACGTCGCGTAGTTTGAGCGCGCTACGCCGCGCTAGTAGGAGGCTAAGCCCGCAATCGTAAAGCGCCGTGCATAATTTCAGCATTGCCTAGGCACACTCACGATAAATGGGGTACTGAGAGCACGGCTTGAAAAGGCGTATTCGGATTCTCGTGCAGCGCCAGCGACCAACGTGCGATGCGAGCGGACATCACGCAAACGAACAGGCTGCTATATTACGTTCATTGGACTTAGCATTACCGTCGTCTTTAAGGAAAAGGCGCCGTACCTGTAGGTCTTTGTTAACGACACCGCCATGCAAGACGGCGCGGACCACTCCAGCACGCCATTCCCACTCAGCTACGCCTCTGCCTTTAGGAAGATCCTTCGCGGCTAGAAACCGCTTTCCAACAAGCTCCTCCCTGAATTTCAGTGCCATATGACCTGCTATACGACCATTCTATCTGAGCTTCCACAGACGAAAGCAGAGCGACGAGAGCGAACCAGCCGCGAACCCGCCGCATTCACAAAAAAATGTGGCGTAGTAATACAGTCAACAGCCAACCGCCTCACTGCTGGCGTAGCGGCAGCCGCAGAGTATCGATTGGGCCATTTGGTTGGCTGCGATGTTGCCGGGGTCGGCGCGCCAGTTGCCTACCGCCGGCAGCTCTGGCATGGCGCGCGTGTCGCGCGTCCCGCGCGCTGGGATTACGCGGCGACGCCATGCCGGCGATAGCGCGGAGCTCGCCCACCCAAGGGACTGAAATGCGCCATCGACGTGCAGACGGCGTCGGCCGTCGGCTACAGCCGACGTCGCCGCGGTCGCAGGCGGTGGGCGGGTCGCTGACGGGGACTTTGTCCGCGCGCCCCGTAGGCCCGAGCGCGGACGGAACCGCGGTAGTGCTTACTTCTGTTCGCGGTCGCGTCCCGCGAGCTCTGGAAGCCGGGGCAAGTCGCGCCGCCGGACGCAGCTCGTGCAGCGGCGGTTGGGGGCGATTGGGCGCCGCGCGGACCCTTTGGCAGTCTCCGCTACGCTCTTTAGGGTTCCTGGGCTCGTTGCCGTTGCCGCACGGGCGCACGAGATCGACGTCCGCTTGGCCTGACGCGCAGGCGCTAGTTTCACGCAGTGACAGATGGGGATCCGAATGTCAGAGGTCCGCAGGAAAGCACCAGCTTCGAACGTGTCCAGGCGCCTAAAGATGCTCCGCCTTCGAAACGGGAACAGCTTCGGACTTCTAGAATGGTTGAGCGTGTTCGTACTCTTCTTCCTACTTGTTTCTCTTTGCGCTAGATGCGGCCCCCTCCAAGCCTTCTTTGGCGCTGCCGCCCGCTTTGGATGCTGCTGTGCACGCCGTTTGGTGTGCTTTTCTGCAGTCCACAAGTTTCGTGTTATTTTTCTTGTAAATCCTCGTATATTTGATCCGTTGCTTGTGCCGTAGGTGTATCAAATGCGTTTTGAGGCCGCCTCGGGCCTTTAATTTTCCCAACCGTCGTATGCTCGCGTAGAGTTCTCCAGTTGTAGCCCCATATTGTCCGCATAGGTTGTCGTTTCGCTTTAGTAATGTCGCCCTCCCACTGAAGGGGCAGCTAAGTGTTGCGGTTCTGCACGCACAATGCTGTGCAGTTCCGTACTGGCCATGCCTTGCCACACCTTTTTGCTGGCGCGATAGGCTTGCTTGGCTGTTTTATTTTTGTTGCTGCCCCGTTTGACGTACGATCGTCGGATGAAGGGGGCGTGTAGTTTCACCAGAGCCACCCTGCTCGCTGCCTCTATCATTCACTACTCTAGACCATGAGCCAGCGGCGGAGCCGGAGCGGGGCGGGGCGGAGGGGGGCATTTGCCCCCCCCCTCCGCCCCGCCCCGACAGCGAGTTAATGAACTGACCGCTCCCTATCCGAGTCAGAGCAGGCGGCACGCTGCGAAGCTTGAGTCCCAAAATAAAGGTCCCTAAAAGGACAGCAGGCTACATCTGCTATTATATCAGCGTCGTGGTGGCCAAATGCAGGGGAGGGGGGGCAAACATTATGTTAATATCATGCATAGTATCACAGACATTTATCGGCCATGTCAGGTGTATCGACTCAATTCATCCGCCAACGTTAGTCTTAAAAGACACCAGAGTGAACATTGCTTAAAGTCTAGTGTATCTGCTAACAATAATGATAATAATAGGAATACTAATACATTAAATGGTGCCCTAGCAAGAATAAATTCCTTCCCGGCAATTCACTTACGCTCGAATCGTTCTGGTGGCTTACACTATGTATATTTTATCTTGCCAAACTTTGATGTGGAACTAAGAAGCTCTTGGACCGACAATGTTTTATGATTTGATAGTTTACGAGTTTGGTCAAAGTTTTCTATTAGGACTGTTCGTCATAACAGATTTTTTTTATTAACCACCGAAGTATGTTCATGACATCCATTGATGCTCGTAGCTACCTTGCCCTGTGCAGTTTAGCGATAATGAATCCAGTTGAAGAACGCAATACAGTTTTGACAACTAGAGTTTCCGCTCTTAGTCCCGCTGCACTCTCTTCTCAGGACGACCGGATCAAGCACTAAACCAGTCGTTTTTGGACGGTTCCTACTGGCCGGCTGCCAGTTAAAATGTGTCTTCAGATATGGTAGTGAAACCTAGAACTTCTTAGTGACGAGTCTCAGACTCGGCGTGACCATTCATTAATTCTGAATTTCAATAGTCTGGTCTAGATAGAAAACCAGCAAGATGGTTGGATCTTTAGCTAACCGCCGTGGTAGGTAGTTCCTAATCATAGTCAGGGATCAAGCATAATGGCTGGACACAGAGGCAATCTTCTGATTAAAAACTTGGCAACAGCGAGCAGTCGTTCTTATTGGAGGATAACTAAATTAGGAGCACTTAAACAATGGCTGCTGTACTGTCGTCCTCAATTATAAGAGCAAACCAAGTCAGTTACTCAAGCGGCGCATTCCCGCCAAACAATTATAATCAGCGACAGACGGCTGTAAGAACTGACTTCGTTCTATTAAACGCCGATGCCCTGGGGTGACCATCATCAAGCGTTCATGATTTTGGAGTCTTCTTCAACGACAGTTTGACATTTGAAAATTTTAAATAGAATACTTATAGCCATCAATTCAATCTCTGTACAAGATAGAGGACTATTTAACCGCGGTGGCTGGCTATGTATCTTAGGTGGCACCTTAGACACCTCCCTGATTGTATCTAGACTAGACTACTATAACCGACTATTGGCAGGCTACCAATAAAAGTCGCCCTCTACCGGCGATGATGAATGTGGCTGCAAGGTTAGTTAATAAATCCAGGCAAGTTAGCCCCGAGTAGCCTTTGCTAACGGAGCTACATTGGCTCTCGATCAATCGAAAGATACAGAGAGAAATTCTTCCTCTGGTCTAGAGAAGGCATGCCATGGATTGCGTCCTACATACCTAGCTGTCGAAGGGCTGCACTAGTTAAGCTTTCTCGTGTAATTTAATGTAATGCATTTTCGTCTGTAACTGCGGCACAAAGCCACAAATACTTAGTGGGTGTTGTGCAGGAGAGTTTTCAATAGGGAACTCAAAGCTTAAGCACCTTCCGGTACGCACGAAGTAGCCAACAGACTGCCCTCAGATCCTCTACTCCATTCTTTCCTTTAAAGATAGTTGACAACCGAAAATTGGCAGGTGGAAAATTGGTCTGTGGAACTCGCTTCCGAAATTCTCGCTTTCTCTTCTGTTTCGGACTCTAGCACATACAGCACTTACTTGCATACCGCAAATACAATCTGTACTTTCCAGCCGTCCGATGCTGTTGCTATAGGCTACTCACTTTGTCGACTGCACTTATGACCCAGCAATTTTTCGCATTTTCTCTTCGTTGCGTGAGATGAAGTTACCTTAAGCGTGCCGAAGACCGCTTAGGCTTTGAGTTTGTTCTACAACATTCCAGCTTAATACCCGTCTAGTCCTTGTGGCTTTGGCGTGTTACAGAAGGAGATACATGCATATATAAATGAATGCAATGTGTGGTTGCTGAAAGGCCCGAACAGAAAAGGGCACTTGATAGAAAACCTTTTAGAAGTAGATCCTTGAGTGTGTCCCTAGAGGAGCTCTACATGCTTACCATAGATAGCAAATTCTAGCTGATTCAACAGCCTCTTTGTATATTGGTAGAAGAGCCTCATCGCTTGCAGAGGCGATAAAGGATCGCCCGCAGAAGGATTCGAACCCACGACCTCAGGGCCGAGGTCACGAAAAGCCATAACGGCTCACAAAAAATGCCAAGCATTCATCGAGGGCAAGAATAGTAAAAATTTGATGTCCAACTGCAGAAGTAGCGAAGGAGGACAAGTTTTGTCTGCCGAGCAATGCGGGCTAGCAAATATGGTACGCACACGATTAGTACTTTGGCTCGACTCAGCAAGACAATTACAGAGAAAATGGTCACTCGCCTCAATGCCAAGGCCTTACAAAATAGCAAGGTTTCAAAACATAAGCGAGAAAATGGTATTGGTCAGCCAGCAAAAGAGGTCAGCTGAACGTACGTAACAGTTCGATCAGATTGATGCATAGGCATTCGGTGCCGAGGTGTCGGCGATTTGCAGCAGCTGTCAGGCCGCACTGCCATTGATTAGCAGCTGTAAAAAGCCTGTACATCGAGGGGGGGGTACTAGTACTCGTGCATAATCCCATGCTAATAATAATAGTAATAATAATACATTAGTTATTTCGCCCCCAGAGAACTTAATCTCTTTCTTGGCACTTTATATTTGCTATACATTTCACAAATTAAACGGGAAGTCCTTCGTAATGTTGCGTCGAATAAAACTCACTAAAATTCGAGTTTCTTCTTTCAACGTGTGTTGTGTGACAGTGTCCCGAGTCATTTGCTCAACAACCTGCTGCAGGTGGGGCATACGTTAGTGGCCGATGCTGCTAAGTGCAATAGCAGAAGCAGCAGGCACACACAACATGTGCTCGTTTGATCGCCCGGATTTGGGAGGTGTATTGACGGTTGAATAGCGCAGAGTTGTCACTCTGTTGTGTTGTCGTCGTCTTGAGTCGTAGCCGAGCAGCAGCAGCAGCAGCATGGGGGCTGGTGGACTGGGCAGTGAGTTATTGCACTGTGCCGATGCACAGTCATGCGGTGCGGTGAACTTAGGCTCGAGAAATGGGTGGCACGGTCGGCCAAAGTCGACCAAACAAAGATCGGTACTGCTACGAATTCATTGAACACGTCTGCCGTAAAAATAAGCGGATTCAGAATGTTTGCATGCGCTCCTAATTGGTTAGGCGACACATGCTTCTTAGCTTTATGATTAAGCGTCTTTGCAGGTTCGATCTGGTAGAATCACCACCGACTAGTTATCTTTAAAAACGTAAAAAAGCTATAAAAACTTCTAGTATTTAGCAATTTGGGGGTTCGGTTCGAAATTCGACGTGCATGTGCACCACTAAAGCACAGGTATTCCACTTCATGTTGGATTTAAGGTTTATGAACCTTAGCGAGGAATAAAAAGTTGCCACGTATTAGACTTGTCTTAAAAATATTAGCGGGCAGTTACCCTCCTGATATTTGCCACCCCGGATATTCGCCACCACTTTTACGGAGGTGCTCTAGAAATATGCCTTAAGTTGGAATTTTTCTGTGCAGCCCTCTATGGTGATACTTTGTACGAAAGACAGCGTTTATTTAATAATACAAGTACATACATGCAAATGTATGATATCGCCGAGCTGGTTTGGTCTAGCGGTTAAGGTGCTCGCCCCGACCAAGGTCTGACTGAGGTCGTGGGCTCGAGCCCCGAGGCATATGTGAAGCGCCTGAATAGAGATTAAGTTATCTTGGGGCGCTATATAAATGAATTATATTTTATATTATCAGCGCTCCGAAAGGCGGCAAGAATATGAGTGAGTTTAAGAGGCAAAGAGTATATGAGGCAACGAGTAAATTAGTGTATGAGGCAATGAGTAAATGAGTACATGAGGCAATGAGTTAACGAATATGTGGCGCAGGACACTATGAGTGTCATCCTAGTCGACGAAATAGCTCCTTCCTCTGGCAATTGGGAAAACCGTTGACGCTGGTGCTGCCACTGATTGTGTTCGGGCATACCGCTCAGACGCTTCCTTGCACATTGCGAAGCGTTATCATATGCGATGGCGAATGTCTTATGCGTCTATACCTCCCGGCCTTTTGTGAACCCTCTACGCTTATTTTCACAACTCCTAGGCACTAAACAGACAGACCAGCAGGCGAGTAGCTACGCCTAGGCCAGGCTAGGCCGGGCATAGGTTGCATGGCATCGGGCCAAAGCCAGGACGGTAGGCCCAGGCCCTGAGCCGCCTAGGTGGGTCCGGGCCTAATTCAATTTGGAGAGCCGGCTACCCACCTGCAGACCAGTCTCGCGATTCGTTACCGATATAGAGGCTATGCATATGTCCGCGCTCATGGCTCATGCTCTGATACTGTAGCCTACTCTCTGTTTGATATGATATGAAGTATGCTGGCCACCGCGCATGCGTACCAAAAAGCTACTTAGGCTTTGAGTTCGCTACAGAAAACTCGCTGCCTGCCAAGCATCCACTTGGTCTTTGTGGAGCTACAGACAGAGATCAATTTCATTACATTATTCGACACATCACAGTAAAGCGGACTGGAGCTACTTTGCTTCAATTAGAGAGTAACTTTTGTATTGAAATCAGTGCGCTTGATGCTACAATCTTGTCTTAACGGTCTTACTTAATTGTGTTACCACCTGAAAGGTCAAAATTCTCTAAACTAATCCGTTAATATGTTGATCTGTAGGAAACGTTTTACATTGGTAAAGAGGTCAGACTTTCTCCAAGCACGATGTTGCAGAAATGAGCCACATGCAGTTGACTGTATTTCTTTTTCCTTACTTAAATGATAGTTGTAGCACACAGAGTTTTTAGCCAAATTTAGGCGATATGCAGCGGTTTTAGTTTCTAGTAAGTCAGGGTCTTCCAAGATTTAAATGGATTTCATTATTCTCTTTATTTTTTTATTTTTTAGCAAAGAAAGTACTTCCACTATGAAAAAAGATGAAAAAATATTCCGATGTCTCGGAAAAAAGAAGAATTTGGCGGCAAGTGCGTCCACAAAAGTGCGCGTATTAAAGGTTGATGGCCTGTGGCCCCTTATTGTCTCTTGAGCTGTTTGGCTCACGGTTTGTCTCGGAATGATGGCTGGTGGTGCAGTCTTTCTTGATGTAATGCAGCCGACGACGTTAGCATGTGCAAGAAGCGAATTCCCAGGTGCTGATTCAGAGGTGGAGCCAGGGTTTTCTTTTAAAGGGAGAAATTCACAAAAAACATTTGTTTCGGGAGGGAAGCCAGACCGGAAAAATGTTCGTGTAGGTGGGGCTACACCCTCTATTAAGGAAACATTATAGAGAAAAATCAGAGTCTGTATTCGACACGAACTCGGCTGTCGCTCATCGAGAGAATTAAGGATAATTTAGAATTAAGCATAATTTCGTAGTTGGTGGTGGTCAGTGGGCGTAGGACGCGGGGCGACCCCGCGGTGGCTGCACCGATAAAGAGGGGGGGGGGGGTTCAAATGCTCCCTTCCCCCTTCCTTCCTTCCAGGCTCCGCCATTGCATTGATTTTGCCTTTTAAAGTAAAATCATACACCGGCCATCAATTGGACGAGGGTGAATGACTTCCCCAAGGTGACTTGGCCAGCCCAATGTCCAAATTAGGATTCCTTAGAAAATCCAAGGCATGGCAATAATAGTGACAATAATACTAATATTTATGAAAACAATAAAAGATCTTTTGCGTTCCACCTTGAATGAACTTAATCTCCGATCCAGTCTCTTTACTACTCGTATCAAGATTATCAGTTCCCGAGGGTTTCTGTCTCGCACTGCATAGTGTCAAGCAAACAAGTATCATGCTTAAACCAGCATGCTAAAAGAAATTTGAAATCATAATTGTCACTTAGCAATACTTATGGCTAGCTGCATTCACTGGATCGTGCAAGGTAAGTACGAAAAGCGCGAATTAATAGAAAAAAACCTGTTAACTGGTAATAAGAGAAAACCGAGCCGAGCAGATGCACCGCTAGCTGAGACTTAAATGATGTAAAGCTATTGCAGGTGGTGAAGCAAGTTCCAAAATTTTGATGCATAAAAGCTGAAGGCTTGGCTACCAAGACATTTCAATCTAATTCGAGGGACGGCGAGATGACAAGATGTTGAAGAGCGAGTGGTTCGAGAGCACGTGACTGGAGAGTGGAGCCAGGAGGTTGGATAAGTAGGCTGGCGCTAGCGAGTGAAATGACCAGTAAGCAAGGTTAAGGATCTTGAAATCGAATCAGTACTTGACTGGGTGCCAGTTAAGCCCAAACAGAAGTGGGGTGATGGTAAAAACCTTATTGCTGCCAAGGAAAGGCATGACTAAAAGTAAGAGAGACCCTGAAGAGAAGATAAAAGTAAAGATTAGCTCCAAATTGGTCACTTACAAAGATATGTAAGTCCTACTCACAGTGGGCCCAGAAAATACCTACGACCATTAAGGCTAAAAAGTGGCCAATTAATTAATAATAAATAATTATTATTATTTTATATAGCGCTTTAAGAGAACCGAATCTCTATCCGGACGCCTTACGGACCGCTAGAAGAGAATCAATAACTGAGAGTTTATGACAAGCAAGGTATCATGTTCAGACAAGCATACAAAACACACAATCCTGTTAAAACAAGCATGCAGAAGCACAAAAGGTGGCAGTGACGGCCACTGGCTACTGGGACCCCTGGTTTGTGGCATGCACTAAATCATGCACAGATAATACGCTTACCGTACAGGCAAAAAAGGACAAGTTCGCTGGGGCGAAGGGAAAGCTTAACGGAGCAGATACGTCTTTAGCTGAGACTTAAAGGATGTAAGATCACCGTGGCAGGCGGTGACACAAGCCGAAGCGAGTTCCAGACTTTCGGTGCAAACGAGCTAAGGCCCTATCGTTAAAAGATTTAAATTTAGTTCGAGGAACTGGGAGACAAAGCTGGTGGTTCAAGATCGCATACCCTCGCATCCAAGCCCAGAGGTAAGGCGTTCGTTTTTCACGTCCGAGGTCGTGAGTTCGAGTCCTTCTGCGGGGAATCGTTTATTTTTCACTGCAAGCGGCGGCGATAGCCTTAAGGCTCTTCTGTCGCTGTATAAATGAGGCTGTTAAATCAACTGGCCGCTACTTTTACTTTACTGAATGAGCGAGGAGGAGGCTCATGCAAGCGAGTTATACAATCTGTAGGCCAGGGAGAGGACCTTAAATTCGATTCGATGCTTAATAGGTTGCCAGCTAAGCTCAGCCGGAAATTTCGTGCTGCGATAGCTACACCGTTGACGCTACGCCGAAAGAGATGCACAGTTTTTCACCGGTTGCAGATGATTCAGGGCGCAGGTGAGGATTTCTGACTACACAGAGTCACAGTATCTATATACAGTCGCAAACGTGTGAACTGGTTTTCCAGTCGTACTCTCGTCTAAGCAGGCCCTAGTTTGGCAATGCTGCTCAGCTGAACTTGAAAGGGCCGACTTGAAAGTGGAAACTCGAAGTGCTCATCCGACGACAAATCACTTTGGAGCAGCTTTGGAGCAAATCACTTTGGAGTAGCT
Organism: Cristatella mucedo; assembly: GCA_009760855.2. Lineage (NCBI taxonomy): Eukaryota > Metazoa > Bryozoa > Phylactolaemata > Cristatellidae > Cristatella > Cristatella mucedo. The sequence continues at coordinate 7,228,576 of WPIO01000010.1, read as the reverse complement.
TTGGAGCAAATCACTTTGGAGCAGCAAGCCCGGATTGCAGGCAGACGTCACTGTGGTGAGGGTAGATGAACCAATCTTTGAGTGATGTATACCAAACTAACCCTTTTCGTGTTAGGAGCTTGCAAGAAAGAGCTCTATGGTTTTCATTTTCTAAAGCTCCGATCAACCTTACTTAGTTCGGTGGTAAATAATTAACAGATTTAGGCTGAAGTAAGCTTCGGACTGTCACCTTGTCATGTTACAATTTTCTTCGAGGGGAAAATCCTCTGAAACTTACTTTAAAGGCACCGTCAGCCAATCTTGCATTTCATGATGCTGTATTGATATATAAGTGGCTACAGTTTCCCGAAAATAACGAGCCCACATTTCCTTTAAGTCTAAAACACGGCGCTTGTGGAAACATGCCATATTTGTTTAACATAACCTCAGTCATTCCAGAGCTAGTCATGTCTCTGAAACAGACTGTCCCATTCTTCATTAGCGGGCATCAATTGAATGACAATAAAACCAACTTACTGGTTATGGGAAAACCTACTCTTACTTAGAACTGAATGCTTGCCTTGCAGGCATCGATCCTGGATGTCGGCTAACTTCCTTAAACTAAGCGACTATAAAACGGAACTGCTAGCTCATAGGACACCCCAAGCGTGTGGCTAGACTAGAAGACTTTGATCTTCTAATTAGGTGATGCTGTTGAGCAACTATCGCCGCGTGCTCGGAATCTAGGTGTCGTCTTCGACAGCTGCCTTTATTTGGAAAGCTTCGTTAAGACGACTGCTTCCACAGCTAGCCATTATGTCCGATCCCCTTCTAAGATTAGGTTCTGTCTTTCACGGTGGCTGGCAAAACATTGAGCCGTGAAGGCACACCAGGTAAGGTGGTTGCTTTTCACGACCTCGCTCCCGAGGTCGTGAGTTCAAATCCTGCAGTGGGCGATCCTTCATCGCCACTGCAAGCGGTGGTGATAGTCGTATAGACTCTTCTATCGCTATACAAAAGAGGCTGCAAAGTCAGCTAGTATTATTATTATTCTGTCTCGGCTATATTTTTGTGATTCCTTTTTGGCTGGGCTACCAAAAAGGCTAATGTAACACGGCAACTTGACATAAATATGGCTGGAAGGCTAGTTAACAAATACCACAGGTTTGACCGTGTGTCTCCTTTGCTGAATGAGCTTGGATGGCTGCCGGTTGATCGATGGATACAGAGTGGAGCTCTTACGCCGACCCACAAGGCCAAGGCCACGGCTAGGCTGCTTCTTACCTAGCTGAACTGCTACACCGGTTTCAGCCTCCTAATGGTCCTCAGGTCCTGTATGGACAATAAATTAGCTTTTCCATTCCTCCGCTTAAAGACCGCAGGCGACAGACGCTTTTGCTCTGCAGGTCCTAGACGCTGGAATTCGCTTCCACAATTCTTACGCAACGACAACTACTCTCCTGTTGCCGACTGTGGCACGTTCTTTCCAGCTATCCTTAGCTGCTACTTCCATGATAATCAGTACTTCAACTGCTATCCTTGACTCAGCTATGCTTCTCAATTTCTCCTTGTTGCGTCAGATAAAGGCTTTTGGCTACCGAATACGTACCGAAAGCCGTTTAGGCTTCGAGTTCATTAAAGCAACAACCCCTGCATAACACTCACATAGTCTTTGGGCTTTCTCGAGGTACTGACCAAAATATAGTCTTTTAGGCTTTGTGGAGTTACAGATGGAAATAAATTACAATTTGGAAAATGTATCCCTCAAAATGGCCTGAGTCAAAATATCCCCTGTAGCATCTGTAGTCAGGGGTTTGTGTTCCAAAGTGACCGGTCACTAGACGACCACATCAACTCCACAGACAAGTCAGCATAATTTCAGCTACGTATCATTGCAAAGATTCGGTCTTGCTTAGATTGGGATACCTTATTCAAATGGTCCATGCATATGTGACTTCCCATCTTGGCTTCTGTACTCTCTACTCGTTGATCTTCCGGTCTGTGCAATTAGGTGCTAACTTTGTAGCTAAATTTGTTCGTCGTGAACGTCGTAATTCCAAATTGCACCACTTCTCACAGACCTGCACTGGCTCCCCATCAAGCAGCGCATCGAATTCATTTTGTCATTCATGTTTAGAAGCTAAAAAGGCACCTGCTCCTCACAGCACTTTATGTGAATTGAATTGTCCCTAGGTGTGTGTCTACATGGTGACACTTTTCGAGTAATCACGAACCAATTGACATGCTGCCTTTACAGAATATTTTAAGTGCTAGAAAACAATTTCGTTCTCTTAATGGGCTTTACAAATGTCTATTATTATTTATTATTATTATATTTGTGCTGAAATTTGTGTGATGTCCTTTTAATATTTTGCTAAAAAAAATCAGCCTTTTTTCGTGGCTGTTAAATTGCCCCTGGGCTCTGTCGGGCTCTAAAAATTGCACTAGGACACGGTACGCTGGCCGTGTAGCTCTCGTGCAGTTTGTCTACACTGCGCTTATGGTCCTTCCGTGCTGCCTATTGGAGGGGGCCCTACCGAGAATTGTGACGTGCAATCGCTGAGGGTGGGGGTGGAGGGGGCACGACCTTGGATCGAGTCTCGGCAAAGCTGATTTCCATTGCTCGGAGAGAAACCCGGCGGCATGGTTCTCCGGGTCCACGAGCTTTGTATCCCGGTCGGTTTGCAACCCAGGAGGGCGAGCTGCGGCTTATGTTGATCTTTGTCCTTTGACTGCGGGTGGCCAACTTGGTTTGGGTGGCTATGGAGCTTGCAGGAGCAGCAGGGCAATAGAGATTAGGCATCAGCTACTGCGCTAGAAGCAGCAGCAGCGGCTGCAGATAGAATAGCACATATGTCGTCACCTGTTCTTGGAATGACACAATGATGTGGGCACGTAAAATGTGCGACTCTCATCGAGCTCCGGCCTGCTGTGATTTGAGCTGCCTTTTTGTAGAGGCTAAGGCAGTCTGCAAGGTGTACATGGCGCTTATCTGCCCGCAGTGCATGGTTTTTCTACCTTTCGCATTAAAAGAAAAATCAAAGCATAGAATCGCCGATTTAGCAGCTTCATTTATACAGCGGGCAGACGAGCCTCGTCGTCTATCTCCAAAGCGACCGAAAAAGATTGCCAGACTGCAGGACTCGTACCAACTCCGTAGGTCAAAGACAAGAGCAAGCACTTGACCCCAAGGGCTACGACCAAGAGGCACAAGCATTGGACCTTGAGCCTCGCTCTCGCTAAGATCGTCGAGATACTTACCTAGCGACCGTTTTGAGACCAGAGTGCGAATGCAAAACGAAGACAGTCGCTCGTCAGCCTTGTAGGAAATCAAATTTCGGTACGCCCAAATTTGTCGGGTGACCCCCAATAGTCCATTAATTTCGACATGATATGCTGTAGCATAGCCAAAAAAATGTAGTAGCCCCTCCCTTCTCACGCGGTCGCCTTAACTGTAGGACAGAGGTAGACGGTCCACTCAAGGATCGGTGTGTCGCACCAGCGGACGTCGTAAGCCACATAGCATTGGGGCATCGAATTTGTCTTATTGGTATGAAGAGCAGCAACTACTAGGCGCCTGCTATTTTGTGATAGTTGGGTACTTGATGTGAGCAGCTAATGCTTTCACCAAGTCCCATCGTGCAAATAGCTAATGGCGAGTTTGGGAGTTTTGGAATGCCACTCCCAGAGATCAGTAGGCCCATATAACGCTTCTTCTCTGTGCGCGATAGTGTCGAAGAGTCCAACTAACGAGCGAATAAGGGAAGCTGGAAACTTCTCATACGGTCCACGGCTGACCAAATAGCACAGGGCGATAATGATTGGCCACAAAGGAGCACTGCCGCAAACGGGCTTGGCTGGCGAGCAGTAGATGAGAATATGCCTTCAGCGAGTCCTCCCACCGAAGCGAAAATCCTTGGGCGAGTCCATGTAAATAATACAAAAAATTAGATGTGTATAGTGAGCACTTCGCTTGCTGTCCAGAGGCAGTGTCTTCTTGGCGCCTCCGATTTTAGGGCCATGCTGTCCCGACAGAGCCAAGCTTCAGCTGGCCACTTCGTGCAAAAACAGTCAAGCGCCTACTGGCATTACAAGAGATTGGGTAAAATAAGTTGCTGCTCATAAATGTCTTCAATAATTCATAGCCTTTTCTGTCTGCCGTTTCGAGTTCGGAACAATGCCCAGCAGGCCTCCCCTGTGGCTTTGGTAGCAGGCGAATTCCTGATTTGATTTTTGATTTGCCCAGTTCTGTCCTGGCCCGTTTTGCATTCTACAGTCCGAGCTCAATAGTTTAGGCTGCGAAACCAAGAAAATTCATCCCAGAGCATGGAAACTTGTCATGCGGTGATCATCGGCCTCTGAAATGCTTATCGGCAGCCAAGGTTGGTCTTTCCTTCGTCATTAAGCAAAGAAAGTATATATTTTAATAGTACCTTTCAAAAGCAAGCCAAATCAATTTTGCAAGAGAGCCTTATTTTTTTTTGATTTAGTAGTGCAACTATTACCCGAGACAGACTAAGGTCTATCGATTGATAATTCTAAGGATCGCAAACTGCAAGGCTCTTTCTACCCTATTCTCCGTCTTACAAGCGAACAAAGTAACCTGTAATATATTTTAATAATGAATGAACGAAATTACTTCAGCGATGATTATTCATTTCATTGATGACATCCAATGGTTAAGCTCGAAATTTCTAGCAGTTCCATCTTACCTTCCATAGTTTTCTTGGATTTCTCGCAGAGAAATGAGGTGAGATATCCAGCGTTTGTCCTTATATTCCTCTCCCCGACAGGCATGCCGAAATACGTCTCGCGGGACGCCTCACACGTCTTGGCAGATGTTAAGCCGGAGTACTTCTTCACACACTTGTCTTGATTTAATTGGCCACATATATAGAAAAATGCGTCAGCCGGATGCTTGCAGCTTCTTGCATGCCATCTCAGGAGAATGCATATGCAGGTATGTGCCCACTTAAGCACCTTGAACTAAACTGAACTGGTGAGCTAAAAGCTTGTGCATTTTTACTACTCATATTACAGGAAAAAGTTAATCAGAAAGCTATGAATAATTGTGATTTATTAATGTGTAGAGAAACCGGATAAAAATAGTTTCTCAAACGACTTTATATAGTAGTCATTGCTATGTGTTGCCCAAATAATCGTTGAGACTACAGCAGGCGCTTTAATGTGGGCTGTCTGAATTTTTAAGTGAAGCGGCAAATTTGAATTCGTCACTCGTTTCTGAAAGGCTGCCGACTAGCGATTTAGCTCATGAAACTTCTCTCTGTTTATAGAGGTCTTGAGGTTCCGATTGTGTCACACTCACTAGCCAGACTCAAGACTAAAATCCCTAAAAATTACGCGTGAATGGACATGTAATTGCTTACCGCCTTCGGCTGTCTTCATCGTGCGACGTCCCTGTTGCTGCATATCTGGCTACTGTTTCCAGATAATCCGATAATCCGACCAATCGAGCTCATTTGGAGCTCCTTAAGGTGGGCTATTGCATGCCCTGCTTATGTTTCTACCAAGCCTTAGGAGTTTAGTATCGCCCGTGTAACATGCCGCAGTATCAGAGTGAACTGCTCGGGCCAAACTTACATCTGTACCATCGTTATTAATTGCAACGAGTGCTCATTTTACTTATCACTCCCACGTTGTCCCGTTAGAACCGCTGCTAATTTTTCCAACCTAGATGAAATACAGGCGACGCTAACCTCGCTGACTGCTTATATATACCCTGTGCCTCTGCAATAGAAAAAATATATTCATTTGTATAGTGCCCTAAGAGAACTTAATGTCTATTCAGGCGCTTCATATATGCCTCCGGGCTCGAGCCTACGACCTCAGCCAGACCGTGGTCGGGGCGAGCACCTTAACCGCTGGACCAAACCAGCTCGGCAATGCATGCAACTGTGCAAGAAACCACTTGCAGTTGGCAGCTTGATACTTGAAAATGCTCTTGGGATTTTCATCTTTAGTGAGGACTGGCTGAAATCGTCCTACGAGTTGAGAGAATTCGACGTGCTCAAGGGCTGGAAAGAATCAAAGCAAAGGTACAACTGAGTATCATCTGCATAGAAGTGAAAGCCTAGATTGTTAATAACAATAATGATAATGCACTTGATAAAGCGCCCCCAGAGAACTCAATCTCTGTCTAGGCGCTTCACATTTGCTGCAAAGGGAAATGCAAATGAATGGTGAGTAATATCATGCTTGATAAACAAACAACATGAATAACATGGTTAGGGGTGGCATGCACAGGGGCAGCATGCAAACGTGGTCAGTGGCAGCATGCACAGTGTCAGCACGCATAAGCACATCCTGGACGAATCACAGGGACCCACTAAATGCTGTCCTAAATAGGTGTTTTTAAGTTCTTTTTACATGTGGTCAGGTCAGGAAATGTTCTGACGCAGGTCGGTAGTGAGTTTCAGGCTTTGGTAGCATACGAACTAAATGCACGGTTTCCAAAGGATTTGAGGTTTGTACGAGGTATTTGTAGACTGTTGGATTCCGAAAAGCGGGTAGTACGATGCTTGGCCTGATGGGGGAGTATACCGGAGAGATAGGCTGGAGCCAAAGAATGAAGTGACCTATAAGTGAGTGACAAAATATTGAAGTCAATCCGTTGCTTGATTGGTAGCCAGTGCAGGTCGGCGAGAAGTGGTGTAATGTGGCAACTGCGATGCTCACGACAGACAAGCCTAGCTTCGGAGTTTTGCACCAGCTGCAATCGCCTGATCGCACATGCTGGTAGGCCAGTAAGCATGGTGTTGCAGAAGTAGAGACGGGATGTCACGAATGCATGGACCAACTTGGACATGGTATCCTTATCTAAACAAGTCCAAATTTTAGCAATGTTGTGAAGCTGAAAATAGGCAGACTTGACTGTGGAGCTGATATGGTCGTCTAACGAGAGGTCGCTTTGGAATATGATACCTAGATTTCGAGCTGATTCTACAGGAGATATGCGGGCAGAGCCAATTTTGAGCGTCAGCCGTTCCAATTTCTGAACCACACTGGGTTTGCCGACAACTAGTAAGTTAGTTTTGTCATCGTTTAGTTTTAGAAAATTTGTTGCCATCCATGTGCAGATGTCATCAATACATGCAGCAAGTGAGTTGAGAGAATTCAACGTACTCGAGGGCTGGGAGGGATCAAAGCTAAGGTACAACTGAGTGTCTTCCGCATAGAAGTGAAAGCCTAGATTGTGCTTGGCAATCACATCGGCAAGAGGAAGAGTATAAACCGTGAAAAGAACCGGACCAAGCACGGAGCCCTGAGGTACTCCATATTTCAGAGGTACCTCAGATGATCTTTGTTCATTAACGTCAATACTCTGGAGTCTGCCATTGAGATAGGACCTGAACCATTGCAGAGCAGTGCCAGTGATGCCCAGGTGAGATGAGAGGCACTCTAGAAGAACTTTGTGATCGATGGTATCAAAAGCTGCCGAAAGATCGAACAAAACAAGCAGAAACACTCCACCCATGTCTGCATTCCTAAGCAGGTCGTTGTATACCCTAAGCAACGCTGACTCTGTGGAGTGATTAGCTCTAAAGCTAGACTGGAACTTACTAGCAAGGTGTGAGGTTTCGATATATGAGTTCAGCTGGTCCGCCACGACCCGTTCCGGTGTCTTTGATAGGAATGGTAGAAGGGAGACTATGCGGTAGTTGCTCAAGTTCTCTTGGTCTAGTGTCGCTTTCTTGAGAAGTGACCTGACTACAGCTTTTTTGACAGGTGCTGGGACATGACCTGAGGCTAATGACACATGAATGATGTTAGTTATGCATGGCAGCAGCAGATCAATGCAACGTAGGAGCAGGACAGTGGGAATAGGGTCCAGAGGACTTGTTGTCTTCTTTGATTGAGATACGAACTTCAGGACTAGATCACTAGGGAACTGCTTAAATGTAGACATTGAGGTGTAGCCAGGAATCGGGGAACAGCACTCTAGTGTGGATGTTGTCATCGCATTGTTCTTGGCAATCACATCGGCAAGAGGGAGAGTATAAACCGTGAAAAGAACCGAACCAAGCACGGAGCCCTGACGTACCCTATATTTCAGAGGTATCTCGAACGATCTTTGTCCATTCGCATCAATACTCTGGAGTCTGCCACTGAGATAGGACCTGAACCATTGCAGAGCAGTGCCAGTGATGCCCAGGCGAGATGAGAGGCGCTCAAGAAGGACTTGGCTATCGATAGTATCAAAAGCGGCCGAAAGATCGAGCAAAACAAGCAGAGATACTCTAACCATGTCTGCATTCTTAAGTAAGTCATTGAACACCTGAAACAATGCTGACTTGGTGGAGTGGTTAGCTCTAAAGCCAGACTGGAACTTACTAGCAAGGTGTGATGTTGCAATATATGAGTTCAGCTGGTCTGCCACCGCTCGTTCCAGCGTCTTTGATAAGAATGGTTGAAGGGAGACTGGGCGGTAGTTGCTCAAGTTCTCTTGGTCTAGTGTCGCTTTCTTGAGAAGTGGCCTGACTAAAGCTTGTTTGAAAGGTGCTGGGACATGACCTAAGGCTAATGACACATGAATGATGTTAGTTATGCATGGCAGCAGCAGATCAATGCAACGTAGGAGCAGAACATTGGGAATAGGGTCCAAAGGACTTGCTGTCTTCTTTGATTGGGATATGAACTTTAGGACGAGGTCACTAGTGACCTGCTTAAATGTAAATCTTAAATAAAAATCCCTGATAAGTTTTAATTCTGGCTAAACGACCCACCGAGAGGCTCTTGGGTTTACTGATGATATAAATAGAGCAAGGAAAACTAAACTTTGATTTGAAAAGGCCGCCACAAAATTCGGGATTCACTATCCGCCGCTTGGCATTTGAAGATTACAGTAGGTCATTTCAATCCATTTTAGCTAAGGCTAAGTCCAAGTTTAAATAGAGGAAAAGTCGCATCACAGACCAAAAACCCAAAAATGTTAATGTTCACTATTAACCGTCGTCTTAACCGCTCCTGAGAAAGCGTGCTTCCCAGTGATCTAAAATGTGACTGAGTATAGTGCTCCTCAAAATTCTTCGTAAGATAGAACGGATTAGGAACCCAATTTCTTCACCGCCGTCCCTGCAGGACTGCAACACCCATCGCCAAGCTCTCCTTCTCTCACATCCTACATGGTGGCCTCTACTGAGCACGCTACTTAAATTGTCTACCACGCTTAAAAGACCATTAAGAGTCCTCTAGATTGTGTGCCAACAATTCTCCTTATAACGTGCATAGACCCAGTGCTGTCCCCAGTAACAAAAATTGTAAATATGTACATGGATAACGGTGAAATTATTTTCCTTCTGAAAATCCATTCTTTTCCGAGACACTTGAAAGAGTGGTAAGCAGCTATGCAATTCATCTAGCTAATCAGATTCTGTTTGCAAGTTCCGATCAGGATATAAAGCTTATTATTCCACGGCAACTACCCTGCATTCGGTTTTTACTGGCCTTTTAAGCAATGCTGGTCAGGGTAAGGCCTCACTCTGCTGGTTCTCCTGTATTTATTAGCAACAGTTGTCACTTTTGACCACTAGATCATTCTTCAGCGCCTCTCCACACGTCTAGGTATCGCCGGCGCAGTGGTGAGCTGTGTTAGGTCCTACATCGCCGAGAAACGCCCGAGTGTAGATGTCGATTATCTAGGTAGTGCTAGGGAATGCTACAGAAATGAACTTCCGGCAATATCTACGAATCGTAATACCATATTTCGAGGTGCCAGCTTCACCGGCAATCATCACGCTTCGACACCGACTAGCACCATCACTAGGGCTTTGTTTGTGGCCTAAGAAATGTACACTAGATTTTTATAGCATCGTATGAGAACTTTAACCTCTAATCGGACGCTTTACATACGTATGCTGCCGGCTCGACCTACGATTTTGGTCGTTAAGGGCTAGCACATTAACTGTGGGTCCAACTAGGGAAATCACTTTCAAAAGCCGATACACGAAGTTTTTAAAAATTGTCTTCATACAACCCTCACTGATCAGGTAGTAAAAAAATAACCGTCTCGAATTGTCTAGTTACATACTTTGGGCAACGAGTGGTGGCCAAATAGCAGGCACAAACGAAAGACGATGACCGTGTTTGCACTTTAAACTTAAGCTACTGCACGCATCATTATAAAGATGGAGTGGCTTCCCGAATTCCTTTCTAAGAAAACCAGCCACTGCTTATCTTGGCGAAATATACTCGCACCGCGGCGACTACTCCGGCGACTACTACTACTCAATTGTATTATATTCGTCGGTTAAAATAAGAGAATCTGTAGTATTTCTATACCTAGTATTAAAAAAATTAGGATATCTATCCAGATTCACATAAGTCATGAGGCTCGACCCCACAATCTCGGCAATCAAATACATTCACTTTGACCTCAGTCTGAGCTAGCACCTTTTCCACTGGGCTAGATTAAACGGTGTAAGCTGAATGCCTGTAGATGACTCGGCTTATTTAATGTAATGTACTGTCCTTCTTTATGTCTAACCTTTTGATATACCTTTGATGCTATGTAAATCAGGCGGCCGGGCCAGCCGTCGTAATGTGTTACACAGAAGTCACTTGCTGTAGGCGCCCGTGCGGTTCAAGTGCTATTCATTGTAATACAAGCTGTTTTACTCACGATGCAAGCTTCTAGCGAAGTAGTCAGGCTAGGTACGTCGAGATAGGATTGCTATCGTGCTAAGCCTTTGGAGGCAAAGCTAATGGTGATACAACAGCATGTCATGCAATCCAATATCACTCCAAAAATATTTTTTCTTTATTAGTTTTCTTCAGCTCTAGCATTTACGAATACAACAAGTGCCCAAGAATATCCTGAACTGGTGACCAAGAGGCACATTTTAAACAAAATGTGGTCTTGACGCAGTGCAGAATAATATCTATGATAAAACGATATTTAAATTCGTAGGTAACGAAGGAATGGTCTTGCATTGGGATGCCATTTTTGAGTCTCAAGAAATCTCGCTCCCTGCTTAGTCGCTAGGCTACCAGTCTATCTGGCCGACATGATGGCTTAGCTTCTACTTGCCCACAGCTTCTTTTTACACCTCTCGGTGTCTTACGATAACTTTTTGTACACTACGGAAGCATACAATGGCCGTTTTCTGTAACATGTTTCCTTGTAGACCATAATTAAGTAAGTAGCAAAATTATCCCACATAGTACTCCACATGCACGTTTTGTGATATACTTACGTACTAATGGCTGCTATTAAAGCCATATTTCCCACAAAACTACTGCAGGCTTCGCTCGAGCTCATCGAGAGAGATCCCGAGAAGCAAGTCTATATTGCTGGAACAGTTGGCCACTTCCAGACTAACGAATCGAATGCGATCCCGTTTCTTATAAAAATTTGTTTTAAAAGATGTTATAATCTCAGACTATGCAAACAATCATGAAAAACTCGCTTTTTAAAGAAACTTTTGCACGAGTAGATCGTTCAAAATAATAATGCTTTAAGATGGCGCAAAACTTACCAGCTAAGCTTGTTTCTTGTGAAAGTCGCAATATCCGCAAGACACCGCTTTTCTCGAACCTGCAGTGCTACCGATCAAGCAGCGCATCGCCTTTCAGGTCTTATTACCCACTTAAAGGTCCCTTTAATTTCTTTCCCGGGCATTTATCCGAAATACTAATCACTCGTATTTACTCTCGCACCATACGATCGTCTGACCCTGGTCATTAATGCGTGCCTCTAACTGACCTAAATTACACGAGTGCATTCAGCTTCAATCCACGTCTGGCTTGGATAAACCTATCGACTGACACAACGCGATACGTGACTTGACACAATCTCATAGCAACTACCTATTGCATCTGTTCGTCACTGCGCTTGCTTCATCCATGTGGATTGTCCATTATTTGATTGTGGATGCATGGTATTGATACTTATCATTATATATGCTTTCCAACAAATTCAGTGCCCAGATCTATATTTAGCTCTCCCAGTGCTGTACCACTATCGATAACCAAGTCTTTCTTGAGCGCCTCTCATCTCCCCTGGGCATCACTGGCACTGCTCTGCAATGGTTCAGGTCCTATCTCAATGGCAGACTCCAGAGCATTGATGTGAATGGACAAAGAATATCCGTGATACCTCTGAAATATGGGGTACCTCAGGGCTCCGTGCTTGGTCCGGTTCTTTTCAAGGTTTATACTCTCCCTTTTGCCGATGTGACTGCCAAGCACAATCTAGGTTTTCACTTCTATGTGGATGACACTCAGTTGTACCTTTGCTTTGATCCCTCCCAGCCCTCGAGTACGTTGAATTCTCTCAACTCACTTGCTGCATGTATTGATGACATCCACACATGGATGGCAGCACATTTTCTTAAAATGATGATGATAAAACCAACTTACTAGTTATAGGAAAACAAGTGTGATTCAGAAGTTGGAAAGGCCAACGCTCAAAATCGGCTCTGCCAGCATATCTCCAGCTGAACCTGCACGAAATCTAGGTGTCATGTTCCAAAAATGACCTTTCGTTAGAAGACCACATCAGCTCCACAATCAAGTCTGCCTACTTTCAGCTACATAACATTGCTAAAATTCGGGCTTGTTGAGACAGGGATACCACATCTAAGTTGGCCCATGCATTTGTGACACCCCGTCTTGACTTCTGTAACTCACTGCTTGCTGGCCTACCGGCAAGTGCAATCAGGCGCTTACAGCTGGTGCAAAACTCTGCAGCTAGGCTTGTCTGTCGTGAGCGTCACAGTTGCCACATCACACCACTTCTCGCCGATCTGCACAGGCTACCAGTCAAGCAACGGATTGACTTCACGGTTTTGTCGCTCACTTTTAGGTCCCTCCATTCTTTGGCTCCAGCCTACCGAACAGATATAATCCCCCACCAGGCTAAGCAACGTACCACCTGCCTTTTGGAATCTAACTGTTTATCTATACGTCGTACAAACCTCAAATCTTTTGGAGACCGGACATTTAGTTCATATGCTACCAAAGCCTGAAACTCACTACCGACTTGCGTCACGACATCCCCTGACTTGACCACATTTAAGAAATTAAAAACGCACCTATTTATGACAGCATTTAGTGGGTCCCTGTGATTCGTCCTTTATGTGCTTATGCGTGCTGACACTGTTGCATGCTGCCACCAACCACACTTGCATGCTGACCCTGTGCATGTCACCCCTAACCATGCTATTCATGTTATTTATGAAGCATGATACCACTCACCAATCGACCCTGTTTCCTTTGTAGCAAATTAAAGCGCCTAGAAAGAGATTGAGTTCTCTGAGCACGCTATATCAGGTGTATTATTATTTTATTACACAAAACTTTTATCATCATTAGTACAAACATTATTTTTATAGATCGTACAGTTTATATAACTTCCTGCTCACTAACTAAGAATCCGCTTTCATTTACAAATACGGCTTCTTGCCTGGGTGGCATACGGTGGCCGAGTGAATAGGCAGTGTGTCCCGCGACCCTACACAGCGGGCAAAGACCTGGGCCGCCCCCTACTCATACCCCCCCGACTGTCACCAATGACGATATTATGTCTTATTTCGACTCGATGAGCAACCGCCGAGGTCGTGTCGAGTACAAACTATGACTTTGCATTACATTTTCTCATTAATTGCGAGTCTAGTCCAACCGACATATAAATCTTGTGGGTCTTGCCCCTGCATAAAAACTTGTTTTCTTACGTTCGCAATGCTATGGACAACATTACTTATTGAATGAAAATGCTCGCTTCCCATCCACGATGCTCGGCTGCATCCCACTGAGTACCATTTGTAAAGCGGACAATGCTTGGTCGGCTCGGCTTTGTTCCCTTTGTTCGGCCGAGGGCCCCCAGCCCCGGCTACCCCCGCCCCGCCCGAAAGCCGTATTGCTGGGCATCCCGAAGTGCAGCCAGAGCTTTAGCTACCAACGCGCGGAGGAGAGTCGATGCTCACTACTGGGTAGAAGCCTCTCGCGAAGTCCGTGCTCGAGGCATCTGTCGAAGTGGAAGCCGGATGCAACTGGAATCCAGATCTGACGCTAACAGCACTGTCTTGGTGCAAGTAACCGGTCGCTTATAATATCTCTCCGTCTGTAACTCCACAAACCTACAAAGACTAAGTGAGCATTACGAATGAGAGTTTTTAATAGTGAACTGAAAGCCTGAGCGGTTTCAGTACACATTCGGTAGCCAACGGGTTGACTTCATCTCACGCAGCAAAGAGAAAATGCGAAGCACAGCTGAGTCGGGAGGGCAGTTTAGGTAGTGAGTAGCATGAAAGTATCAGCTTAGGACGGCTGGAGAGGGTGTGCCACAGTCACCAGCAGGAAGGTATAGGTTTTTGTGCAAGAATTGTGGAAGTGAGTTACTAAGTTCAGAACCTGCAGAGCAAAAGCTTCTGCCGGCAAAGATCTTCAAGCGAAGGAAAGAAATAGCTAATTTCATTTACATAGAGGATCTGAGGGCAAGAAGAGGCTGGTTGAAACTGAAACCGGCCAGAGGTTCAGCTATGTATACAGTGGCCAAGCCATGGCGGGCCTTTTGGGTCAGCGTAAGAACTTTACTCTGTATTCGTTGATCAACGGAAAGCCATCAAAGCTCCTTCAGCAAAGGAAAAACATGTTCAAACCTCTGGAATTTGTCATCAAGCCTTGCAGCCATATTCATCACCAGCTGCAGTGGCTTAGTAGCTATTTTCGGTAGCCCAGCCAAAACGGAATTGCAAAAATCTAGCCGATACAGAAAGAGGGAGCTAGTTAAATTGTGTGCATGCCACCGAGATTGACAGTGCCTAATCTTGATAGGGATCTGACTAATGACTAGCTGCGGAGGCAATCTTCTGAATAAAACTTTCAAAACTTAGGCAGTTGTCAAAGACATCATCTAAATTCCAAGTAAACGGTGATGGTCGCACAACAACATCACATATTGGAAGTGCAAAGCCTTTTAGTCCAGCCACACGCTTGGGGCATCCTATTTGTAGCACTTCATTTTAGCGTCATTAAGTTTGAGAGAATTATCTGCCCACATCCCGGATCACATTTCTTCAAGGCAAAGATTCAGTTCATCAGTCGCTGCAGCAGATTCCGACGGTTTAAACGTCTAATATAGCTGAGTGTCTTCGGAGTAAAAGTGATGATAGCTTATTCCATGGGACTTGTGAAATGGAAAGCGGCAAAGGATCGAAGATGGACCTCCATGTGGGACTCCATAGGTAACTGGTCTGGTGGATGAGATCAGAAACCCACACGACACTGACTGAACATGATCGGACAAGTACGATTTGAATCAAGTCAGTGCCTTATCTGTCTGACCGATAGTTTTTCTCAATTGTTCAAGTAGGATATCGTGATCAACGGTGTCGAACGCAGCTGGTAGATCCAGCTGGGCTAGGGTAGTGACATTCCCGTTGTCGCAGTTTCAGTGGAGTAGTGTCGCTTGAATCAGGAATGAAATTTTCTGACAATTTATTCTTTTCAATTGGTGCTATAAGCTGCTTAGCGACAATATTTTCAAGAATTTTTTGACAAAACAGCTAGAAGTGAAACTGGGAGATAGTTTGCTAATGCCTTTGAATCAAATCCAGGGTTTTAAAGTATCGGTCTAACAATGGCCGGTGTGAAGAATTTGGGTACAACCCCTTAATCCAGAGAAACACTACAAATCTCATGTATTGCTGTGCTAAGTTTGTCTGCCGCTGAAGACCAAAGAGGGGATGGTATAGGGACTTTAGGAGACGAGCTCTTTTTATTAGGCTTCGTTAAGGTAGCCGCATCGCAAGCAGAAACCTCGGAAAATCTCTTAAGGAAGGTTACGACTCAATAATTGCTTTAGTCAGAGGGGGCTTTATGGAAGAACAAACGTGTGCATTTTTTTGCAACGGAGAAGGCTGAAAGTTTGAGTCGTCAATATCTGGGGAGTGAGACCTCTCAGAGTTGGCAAGAACATTGTTCCCCGTCATAAATCTGTTTTGGGTTCGACTGGCAGGACTTCAGTTTTCGAATGAAAAAACTCTAACCTTTCGAAGCTTCCGGGTGTAGGGTCTGAGGAAGTCTTTGAATTGGCTATATCTTCATAAGAACCAGACTTATTAAAACGGAGTTCAAGCCTTCGTCTAACACGGCCCACCTTTTGAAGTTTTTTGGATAATTGAAAGAAATTTCCCCGACTCTGTATATGGACAGAATAGACGGGACAGAATCGTCGGGGGGGGGGCGGGGCACATCTGAGTTTGTATGTTCACTGCACCCGTGTGGGCTTTGAAGCTGTTGGCCGAGTATCGAGAGCACAGATCAAGAAGACCGGCCTCACAGACAGATTTAAAGCATTTCTCCGGGTTAGTGCTTTTCAAGTTGCGTAGCTGGACAAACTCGACGTGACGTTGCACCCGAAAGGGAAACCGGAAAAGTAAGCAAGACTGAGCAATGATCCGATATGGTCAGCAGGCACATAGCCTTAGCCGCTATCAACTCGCTAGCCGTGGGTAACAAAGATTTGCCTGGGTCGAACCAGGGGTCGAACCCACGACCTGGGTCATGAAGTTAGCGAACCGTAATCCTGAGTTAAGGCCCGTGAGCAAAAAATGTCAGAGAATATAATTCGTTTGTATGGCGCTTCAAGAGAACCGGATCACTATCCCGACACTTCGCATACGCCGCACGGCTCGAGCCCATGACCTCCCGGTCGTCAAAGGTGAGCATCTTGACCTCGGTCATCGTAGGCGGGCACCTTAACCCGTGGGCCAAACCAGGGCAGCACCTCATGTTAATAGGCAATAGCACTGTTCTAAAAGTAAAATGCTTGGGTAATTCCTTAGCTGGGGGCTGGGCACCGGAAAGGCTTTCGCGCTGGCTCGAGTTGACTGCGCCTTGACTCTCGGAACTGCAGCGCTTCCGGATAAGCGCTCCCGTCATGCCTAGTTACAACCGTGATATGGCGACTTTCTCGCCCGGATAGAACACGGCCACAAATACGGCGCTCTTAAGGTAGCTACCGTCTCAGCCAACGTGCGACGAATGCCGACGACGATGTGAGCCTTGGAATCGCGGCTAGCGGCTTGTAAGTGCAGCACCTATGCAGCACGCAAGTATGGTGGCAGTAGCGGAACGCAGCAGTAGTCATGAAGAGCGCCCGTACCTCAATATAAAAACTCCATATCCATAGGGTAGAGAAGTCAATTTGACAGTGATGGAGGGTTATAAGCGTCCTCTTACAGCGACCACCACTTACATTAATTAACTCTCGTACGTTTCAGTGGCCTAGAGCAAAACTCAGCTCCAAGGAACCAACATCCGTAGCCAAGCTACCAGCCTATTACATGGCTTATGCAGGTATGCAGCTTTTCAATAGGTTGTCTCACAATTCTCTCCTAGCCGCTTTAATTTAGGAACCGCGAATAATAAGGAATATCAGTCTTAACTAGAGCTCACTGCCTGTGAACTTGCTACGGTGAGTCGCTACCGAAAGTACTAGTTGCCATATTTTCCACGTGACGGACGGCCGTGAAAGACAGACTTAAGCTATAATTTATTTAAATGTAATTCACTTGTACCGCGCCATAAGAGAACTTGATCTATATTCAGGTACTTCACATATGCCACGGGGCTCGAGCCCACAATTTCGGCAAAACCTTGGTCGGGGCGAGCTCTTTAACACTGGGCCAAACCAGCTCGGCTTCTCGCTTTAATTAGAATATACTATACATAAGCTGCGTTACGTAAGTGCGCCGTCTTGCCGCGTGACGGAAGTACTTGGCGGGTGACTGACGGGACGGACGGACTTTCTCGCTTTAATTAATAGGGATCTGGCTGATTTAGCATGCAGTGGCATTTCTGAATCTTGAGCTTCTTTAAGATGGCAGTGATCCGTAATAATAATAATAATAATGCACTTGATAAAGCGCCCTCGGAGAACATAATCTCTTTCTAGGCGCTTTACATTTGCTGCAAAGGGAAATGCAATTGAATGGTAAGTAAAATCATGCTTGAAAAACAAACAAAATGAGTAACATGGTTAGGGGTGACATGCACAGGGTCAGCATGCAAATGTGGTTAGTGGCAGCGTGCACAGTGTCAGCACGCATAAGCACATAGAGGACGAATCACAGGGACCCACTAAATGCTGTCCTAAATAGGTGTGTTTTTAAGTTCCTTTTAAATATGGTCAGGTCAGGGGATGTTCTGACGCAGGTCGGGAGGGAGTTCCAGGCTTTGGGAGCATACGAACTAAATGCACGGTCTCCAAAGGATTTAAGGTTTGTACGAGGTATTTCTAGACTGTTGGAATAATGAGCTGTAAGTCTCTAGATTCAGCAAGTGTATGCAATAACTCGCAGATGCTCTTTCGGCGGCGGCGGCGGCGGCTCTGCCTTAGCGACTCGGCATCTCCCTAGGTGAGCCGTTTTCCTGCTGCGGCGAAGTCGCAGAGCACGCTCAGCACACCGCGATAGCTTTTCTTTACCACTTACAGCTAGCCCTGGCTCCCGAGATTGACAAACCTCCTTCCAGTACTCGGAACGCTTAGAAAGACGGCTCGGCTGCATCCCACTGAGTACCATTTGTAAAGCGGACAATGCTCAGTCGGCTCGGCTTTGTTCCCTTTGTTCGGCCGAGGGCTTCCCACCCCGCCCCGGCTACCCCCGCCCCGCCCGAAAGCCGTATTGCTGGGCATCCCGAAGTGCAGCCAGAGCTTTAGCTACCAACGCGCAGCGGAGAGTCGATACTCACTACTGGGTAGAAGCCTCTCGCGAACTCCGTGCTCGAGGCATCTGTCGAAGTGGAAGCCGGATGCAACTGGAATCCAGATCTGAAGCTAACAGCCCCGTCTTTCGAGCAGAAAAATATAATTCGTTTGTATAGGGTTGGCTCGATACATTACGATGGTCAGCCAACAGAGGGTCATCGGAGGCCTGTAGCCAACCGGTAACTTCTTTTGCCGCCTTGGTCGGTGACGAGCGAGGCGGAGATTCGCAGGTACGGACTTGTCTTCGAGCCACGCTTTACATCTCCGAGGCACACGCTTCGCGGCGTGAGCGGCGACCGTCCGTCGATGGGAGGGATTTGCTTGGTAACTTCACGCCAGTCAACTGATCTTAGCCGCCGTCTGTGTCCGTTCGCCTGTATCTGCACCCACCCCCTGCTCTAGCTGAGTAAGCAAGTTCTCCCTACCCGCCCCTCCCCCGAATCCGGTCTATTGGCTCGATTCGACGAAAGCACATATTGGAAATCACAAACCTAGCCGAAATTTGAGCTAGCATACGAATTTCCCGCCGTAATCCAGACCATGCGATGAATACTGAAGTTGGCAGTCCGTTGAAGCTTTCGAGTATTCTCGGAAGTTAAGTGCTCTTTGAAGCACCGCCTTTTTTTCGTACGGCGTGGCAAATGCAGTACAGGCTCGCAGGCATTAGGCGAGCTCCTACATGCAGCTCTCCGCTTTACATTGCCGTGCAAAGCACAGTAGCTGCATAAGCTTAGTCGGAATGGGGAATTTCCGGGACGCCGGAAGTCGTAACGTCGAGGCGTTCGCTCTCGTGTGTGAGAGCGTCGAGCTCTCGTCCGATTGCCCGGCTTGGCTAAAGCAAAGAAGCGCTCGAAAGTGAAAAAGCCGTATAAAAAAGGGGAATGTCCTTCCCTCGTATGGCTGTCTGCGAGCGAGCTTCGCGTCGGTTCTGGCGAACAGCATCGGCGGCTCGGCCGAGCGTGCCAGCGCGACAGCTACTTCCGGACTCCGTCTGGCAATTATCCCGGCGTATTTAGCAGCGGCTCCACGGCGTCCGACGGCCGCCAACCGGTCGCTCGTCGCCCCGTGGGTTTTGGGTGACAGCGGAGCCAAGGCCGAGATAAGGCCGAGGCGATGGCTTAAGATCAATTGTCCACTCGCCACGGGGGTCGTAAGCTCGGCGCTCCGGGTGGCTAATCGAGTGGGTGGGCAGGAAGTTTGCCGAGACTGCGTCAGAATCCCACGGTTGCGGTGGGTGGGCGAGGGGGTAGAGGGCGCCGGGCGACGGCAGCCGGCGCCCGTGGCAGCGTCGTCCTCGGATTACGGGCAGCGTCCGCCGGCGATCGGAGGGCCGCTCTCGCGACCGATTCGCGCCACGAGCGACCCTCCGATTTCGGCAGCTGCGCCGCAACCGGTCAACCGCTCCAAATCACCGTCGGGAATGTGGGGACTCGGGGACCCGCCCGTTGGTTTGGGTCGGGGAGGGCGAGCTCTCGCTCAGCGAGCTGCTAATGGGCGCGGCTCGTCGGGTTTCTCGAAAGACACGCGGCTTTTTCGCTTCCTCCGCTCATGCGTGACTGACGCAGCTTCCTGCCTGCAACGGCGGCCGTCGTTATCTTCCCGGAGGCGGCAGCCGGCCTAGTGAGCAATAGTCTGCAGCTCGGGCAAAACTTTCAGCGAAAGATTTGGGTTCGGAATGTGGAGCTCCCCGATTAGTAAGTGCTAATTTTCGGGCAAAAATCGGAACCTCCTGTAATGCGAATATGGGCGGTGGCGTTCGATGATCTCAGCTATGTATAAAATTTAGAAAATGTATAATTCATTTGTATAGTGCCCCTAGGGAGCTTAATCTTTATCCAGGCGCTTCACACATGCCGCAGGGCTCGAGCCCGAGAGCCCGGTCGCCAAAGGCGTGCGTCTTACCACTGGGCCATACTAAAGCATCAAACCCAACGCACCTGCCGAAGGTATTACTTTGACGGGCGCAAGTTGCGATCGCAGCCAGGCTCCCTGCCTCTCGCGTCGAAAGAGCAATAACCTTCACCCCTGGGCTCTGCCTCTTCGGCTCGCCTGAGCTGCTCCTGCCGCATGCACCGAGTGGCCACCCGAAGCCACAGTAAATGGAAAAGAACTTGCTTTCCAGAAGTGCTCGGAATGTAGAGCCCTATAACCTTCACCCCTGAGCATGCGCGAGTGGCCACGAGTTCCTGCCCCGTTGCTAATTCGCTCGTAGCTTAACGTCGTACAGCGCCGGCTTTGTGTGCCAATGACAAATCTCTTCTAGTCCCTGCGGCGGCTCACCGCGGCCACCGCAGCGTGGCACATTTGGCACTTTTCGCCAAGCACAAAAGCAGCCAAAGGGGGCTGCGTAAACTGCCAGCGTTTGGCCCGTCGGCCTTAATCCGTGCCGCTTGTCTTTTGGAAAAAATCGTAAATGCGGGTTGAGATAGTGGCAGCTAGACAAAGATAGAGATGGAAACACAGACTGTATGACAGCGGTAGAAACACAGATCGAGAGAGAGAGAGAGAGAGAGAGAGAGAGAGAGAGAGAGAGAGAGAGAGAGAGAGAGAGAGAGTGTGTGTGTGTGACAATTAGATACTCAAGCAATTCCGTGGCTGATGTATAATAACCCGTGACAAGCTCTTCGATTGCATGGAAAAATCTACCTCGGCCAAATCGGCCGCGCACTGAGGGTGTTAATGGAAAGTCTTCGACTTTGCAGGCGTGGTCGTGTGACTCGAAGAGCTTGCCGGAGCTAGCCGCCGTGGGAATGTATCGTAGAATCAATCAGCGCCATTGATTGATCACTCCTCGAAGGGTCACGCCCCAAATCCCCCACCCTCGCGTCCCTCTGCGGCCACTGTTCTTGAGCGCATAGAGACTGCCGGTTCGAATGAGAGGGCGATGCGGAGAGATTTTGCGTAAAATTGTACGCTGCGATCCTTCTCCGAGACGTCCTACCGTGAGGGATAGCGGGCACTTAGCTGGAAGGCGGCGACGCCCAATTGCTTGACCTAAGTAGTACTTATTACAGTACTGCACCTTTGAGAATACTGCCACCCCTGTCGTATGGTCGAGCAGCTGCAACAGCGCGCCTGTTTTGAGGCTTGTCCGAAGCCTGCCTCGAAGGCATCGAGGTGGTCGATGGCGATAATCTCTTAATGTCCTGTTGTCTAGCTTTCTGTAATCGGTGCCTATCAGTGCTTCAGCCGGCTCCCACACCTGGCTGTATTCCTATGCCTTCGAGCTAAGGCTAAACTCCGGCTAAACTGTCCGCTGGCAGTCTATCGGGATGGCGGCAGACGGCAAGCCGGCACTGCACGCTTTCGCCCTTCGGCTGTGAAAGCAACATTTTCTGGCGGTCTCGGTAATTGCATCCTTCCGGCAGTCTGCAGTTCAATTTTCGGGCGCACTGGAGTTTTCGGCCTATATTACCAATAATTGAAAACGACAAAAATTAAAAGCGAAACTTTATCCTGGCACGAGGGAGAGAGAGAGAGAGAAAGAGAGAGGAGAGAGAGTGGAGAGAGAGAGAGAGAGGGGGAGGGAGAGGGGATAGAGGGAGAGAGAGAGAGAGAGAGAGAGAGAGAGAGAGAGAGAGAGAGAGAGAGAGAGAGAGAGAGAGAGAGAGAGAGAGTTCTTTCAATAGGTGCACTCGTCCATCATTTAGACCGACGTTCTGACTGAAAGCGCAGCCAGCCAAGCGCATCGTGCAACTGCCAGCAGCGGAAGCGGCCCCCAGATCACCGGACACAAACGAGTGGCGGAATTGGGACCAGCGTTGCCGCTCCTCATAGGCCAGAGTGTTGGAGTTTGCAACGCCTGCTTTTACGTCGGTCTCGATCGAGGCGCACTGCGCCCGATCGCCCAGAGAGGAAGGGGTGCTGCAGTTGGACGCTTTCCGCCGATGCACCCCTTGCAAGCAAGCTAGCCACTGCAGCTAACGCTAGCCAGCGCTTGCGCTCGGCTGGCTTGACCATTCGCCCGGTCCCCACTGGGAGCATTTTATTGCACGATGAAAAGCACCGGCTGATGGCGCTCGGCTCGGCGCTAGCGAGTGCCCGAGCTTGTCCGGCCGCTGGGCGAGGGGAGATAACAAACGCCTCGGGCAGGATGCGTTCGTTTGTCGGTTGCTCAATAAAAAAATCATAGAAGGCAATTGGCCGTTTCGCAAGACGCTTGTTCTAAAGCGACTACGCGGCCTGATTTCGCTCTTCGCCGGCTCTAGATCCTTCCTCGACAAACCTTGCCGATCGATCGCTGCGTCCTTCGGCAGCAGATCGTCACCGATCGCGAGTGCGATCGAGAGGCGCGCCAGTCCGACAAACGGCGGCAGCGGTGACGGCTGGGCTAGTGCAAATGACAAGACGACGAGGCACATCGCCAGCGAAGCTACGCCTCGGCCTCTCGCTTCGTAGAAAACAAAGCGTGCCGCCGCCGCCGCATGCTCTCGATCGCGGCTCGGGCCCGAGCTGGCGAGCAAAAGGGAGGGGGCAGCTTTCGGCGAGCACCGAGAAGCTCGGATGATGTCGGCGTCGTCGCAGCAGCAGAACTCGGGACAGGGCTCGCTGCGCTTGTCCACCAGAGACGTTGTGGCCGGGGGGCGCTGCGAGCAGTCAGCCGAGCTCGCTGCTCCGCTCTCTGCCTTGCGCCCCGATCTCCGCATCGAGCTCCGACGACGCTGGCACTCGCATTGCACGAACGCGTACACTTCGAGGCGCCACGGTGCAGACTATTTGCGTCCGCTTCTTCTCCTCATATCGGCCGCAATTAACTAGGAATAGACGACCGCAGCCTTCGTGCTCGCTGGCCCTGCCCTCGAGACTCGGCCATTGTAGCGACGAAGGTCGGGTTGCACTCAATGGGCGGGCGGCGAGCCGTGCTGACCCGGCGACGCGCTGCCTATTAGCGGTCTGCGACCGTCGGACGCGGTCGCTAGCATGCGACGAATGGCGGAGACGGGCAATCAACCGACGCCGGAGAACAGGTTCTTATCGCTAAGGAGTTGCGACTTTATCGGCCCGGTTGGTTAAATCTCACCTCGTCGTGTACCGCGAGCTCGCTCGAACGCTCGGAGCTCTTATGGGAAAATTGGCCCGAAAAAAAGCCGATCGGTTGCGAAGCTCGTCCGTCGTCCGCAGCGAAGTTTCGGCAGCGAGACCAGCTCGTGCGGGCAGTGCCCGGCGACGGGGTTGCCGAGTCGTCGCCCGCACGTACACGGTACAGGTGGGCAGCATCCACCTCCGAGAAGTTGTCGAGGGCAAACCGAAAGCGGCGATTTCGTCACACGGCGGCGGCGAAATTTTCTCCGCTCTTACTTTAACGCGGAGGGGATTTTTGAGCTCTGCACGCTTAACTTGAAGAAGTTGGGAGGGTTAAAGCCCTCTGCCTTGCCATTTCTGTAGCTGAACCGGTGAGGCGAGGATCACCGGGTTTAACGAAACCTGAGTCGGAGGCACCACCGCCCGAGCGTTCTCTCTTTCTTTGTCTTTCTTTTTCTTTCTTTCTCCTCTCTCTATTTCTTTCCCTCCTCTCTCTCCGTTTCTCTTTCTCTCTCTCTCTCCGTTCCTCTCTTTCTCTTTCTCTCCCTCCTCTCTCTCTCTTTTCCTCTCTCCTCTCTTTCGCTCTCTCTCTCTCCCTCTTTCTCTCTCTCTCTCTCTTTATCTCTCCCTCCTCCTCTCTCTCTCTCTTTTCCTCTCTCTCCTCTCTTTCGCTCTCTCTCTCTCTCTCTCTCCCTCTTTCTCTCTCTCTCTCTCTCTCTCTCTCTATTTCTTTCCCTCCTCTCTCTCTCTCTCTCTCCGTTCCTCTCTTTTTCTCTCTCTCTCTTTTCCTCTCTCTCCTCTCTTTCGCTCTCTTTCTCTCTCTCCCTCTCTCTCTCTCTCTTTATCTCTCTCTCCTCTCTCTCTCTCTTTTTCTCTCTCTCCTCTCTTTCGCTCTCTCTCTCCCTCTTTCTCTCTCCCTACTCTCTCTCTTTCTTTCCCGCTCTCTCCATCTCCTTATCTCTCTCTCTCTCTCTCTCTCTCTCTCTCTCTCTCTCTCTCTCTCTCTCTCTCTCGAGCCTTTCCGAGCCGGCCGTTCACCAGAACTTTCGTCGACGAAACGCTCGAGAGTGAGCGAGACGGTAGTCGTCATCTGCCGGCAGTCGGCGAGAGTTGCATTCTAACCCGCTCGAGTTGACGATATGCAGCCTATGACCGAATTCGGCAAAGGTCAAACTTTCGGCGGTCGCTACCGTGCGGCCGTCGCTACTTGCTCTTGCAGAAGATATGCGACTGTCGCATAGCTCACATAACGCGCAGTGGATCCGTCAGGCCGCTCCCCGTCAGGCCGCTCCCCGCACAAGCGCAGAAATGAGGAAGAAGCCAAGTCGACTACTTTTCGATGCGAAAACTGGCATCTCTCTTCTCTCTTTCTCCCAGTTGCCTCATACTCTACATCGCTCTTCTTCTCACTTGCCTTCCACTTCTCTCTTTCTAGCTCTCTCTCTCTCTCTCTCTCTCTCTCTCTCCCTCTCTCTCTCTCTCTCTCTCTCTCTCTCTCTCTCTCTCTCTCTCTCTCTCTCTCTCTCTCTCTCTCTCTCTCTCTCTCTCTCTCTCTCTCTCTCTCTCTCTCTCTCTCTCTCTCTCTCTCTCTCTATCTGCGATAGGCTGCACCGGAAACAAGCGAGGGGGAGAGCAATTCGGTAGAGAAAGCGCTCCCCGAACCGGCTCGGTGAGCACTGGCTGTGGCGAGGCTTCCGCCTCGGCTGGGTTGAGGCGACGGAGGTGTAGAAGAGCGTCAGCGACTCCGCTGACGAACGGGTTTTCAACCCGCAGCTCAGCTGGGTGGAGTGGGAGGCCGGGGGAGGGGGGGGGTCGCCGAATAGTGTCTATTGGAACCGAGCTATAAATGGCGCTCGGCGGGTGTAATAACCCGACAATTATGTAAACAACAAGCGGCAGCCGGCTGCGACCGACACTCGCGGCCGGGGCCAAACAGTTTGCGTTGCGGTCGGACGATGCCGGAGATATCCAGCCGCCGTGCGGGCAGGTGCTGCTGGTGACGGTCGTTAGCGGTGCCGTCGTCTGCCATTGAGGAGGAAACAGACTGTCTCAGCTCTCGGCACACAGACGCACGCCACCGGCCAACGGCCTGGGCTCGCTGGCTGCGGGATTGGGCCAGGAGCCGGCGAGCGGTGTTGGAACAGCGCAGCACGCGGGCGCTGGAGACTGCCGCTGCCCGGCGAATGGAATTAGCCACGCGGCTTCGAAGATTACGGGTTGCATACGTCGGCAGCGCATTCGAGGGCGCGTGCAAAGCGGCCACCACCGGCCGAGTCGCTCGCGTGGCTCGAGCCTCGCCGGCCCGCGGAGTCGTGGAGCGCATTAGCCAGCGCTCGCGTTCGTGCGTGCGCCTCATTTCGCGGCGGGGCGGGCGAGCGCGTTTTTATCAGTCATCCACCGCAGGGGGCCGTCGTTTCTCCGGACGGACGGAAGGCCGCGGGTTTCGGGACTGCAGGCAGCGGCCCGCTCGGCGGCGGCTGCAAGGCGCTAGAGCTTCGGCGGACAGCGATAAGCGAGCCTCGAAAGCGTTTATCAGCTAGGAAATTGCTTCGCGATAGCCCGCACACGCCGAAGGACCGCGGAGCGAACGGCCGGCGCGTGGGGCGGCGGCGAACTTCCACGCTAGAGGTTACGCCGCCCGTGGCCGGTGCAGGCGGCTTGCACGATCAGACGAACACTTCGGGGTTCGACGAGCCAACGATACACTTCTCTGCACGGCTGAACACCGTCGTGCGACCTTCTGCGTCTCTCTCTCTCTCTCTCTCTCTCTCTCTCTCTCTCTCTCTCTCTCTCTCTCTCTCTCTCTCCCTCTCTCTCTCTCTCTCTCGGCATTTGCTTCGCTGCCTCAAGACGAGGCGGCTAGCGATCGAACGGAAAAGGCCCCGTTCTGCTGCCGGCTAGAAGGAGGCCCGGGCTGAGGCGACAGGTCACTTTTTCGCCGCCGGCTGGGGGCGGCGACGTGTCAGACGATCCGGGGGCTGGCCGCTGCTCATCGAGCCGCCTGCCGTCGCCTGTCACACCGCTCGAGCCGACGACCGCTCACCGCTGCCGCCGGCGCGGCGGCAGCGCCGCCGCCGACTAGAGATATCGGTAGCGGCTCGGCAGCGGTGCTTCGCGAGACGACCTGAAGAGGGGGCGGCGGTGTCGCAGCGGCCAAGACTCTCGCACGAGTGACCGCCCGGAGACTTGTCGGACGCGCCGCCGCTAGTTGGGGAGGGAGGATCGAGGGACTCGGTCGGAAGCGACCGAGGCTGCCAGTTTACGAGCGAGGCGCCTGGGCTCCCGCTTGAAGTTCGAGCTCGGGCGGCGAACAGCGGCTGGCTCGCCGTCCGCTGTCGCTGGGCGCTCTCTCGATGATGCTCGAAGGTCGCTCGTCGCCGGCGAGATAGCGAATGGAAGAGATAACGGAGATGTACAATGTTATCTGATACAGCCCCCTCATTTATAAGGCGACCGAGGAGCCTTGGCGGCTGTCGTCCTGCTTTGCCCCGGGGGCTGCTCGTGCCTGACGTCACAGGCTATATTTCGCTGACTATTTTCTCGCCGCTGTCGCTGGACGCGCCAAACGAGCTGCCGCTTCCCGCCGCTGGATAATTTCGCTCGGGAGCGGTTCAACAACGAGAAGCTGACGCGTGTCGCCGCAGCTCGGGGGGGGGGGGAAGGCGCACGGCGACCGCTCGCTGCACGAGAAGGGGCGATCGCTCGAGTCAGAAGCGTATGGAACGTGAAAGGAGGCTCGTCAAATTTGCGTCACCGCAGCGAATTCTCGAACTTAAGCACATAGCACCGCATCTGCATGGAAAGCGACTAACTCGATCGGGAAGCGACTCGCCTGGACGAAGCTCTTACACTCCCTTAGCGGCGTACCAACAAAGGGGGCAGGGGGCATTAGTTCTCGGGCGTTGAATTAGGAGCGCTGGATCCTGGGGGGGGGGGGGGTAAAAAATGGGCGACTAATAGTGGGCGGGGGGCGCCATCTGTGTAGTTCGTCGTTGGGCGGACACACAATATCCTAGGAACGCAACTGCACTCCGGTGGACGTTCAAGTTTCACGCCGGTTTTCAAAGTTGTTCAAGTTTACGGTAAGTGCTCGCCACAGTGCCCCAGGATAATCCTGGCATCGGGCATCCCTCGAGATGCCCTACGTTCAGGTGGATTCGTCACTAACTAGCGTTTGTGAATCGCGACCGGCGCGAAAGTTCGCTGCGATGAACTTCGTCGATAGCGTGGTTCGCAGATGGATAGACGCTTTCACCTAATTCGGCTCAGCGGTGAGGCTCGGCTTCGCATGTCGCCGCAAGAGCGGCAGCTGCTGCATCGAGACCTGCTGCTGCATCCGTCGTCGTCCTTCTGGCGGAAGTGCAGCGCTTCCGCCAGCGGACAGCGGACTGGCTGCCACCGATGCGGCGCCGTCGGCTCGCGAGCGGTCTAAAAATAAGGCGCCGGCCCAGCGAAGCCGAAGCCGCTGTAAGTCGGCGCCTGCGAGAAGGCGCGCCGCCGAAGCCGCCGCTGCCGGTCTAGCTTCTAGTTTGGTAGATGACTATCGGTGTCCGCGCCGGCCGGAGCATTATGGCGCCCCGGCGGATGACGAGTCTGAGGACGGTAATTGCACGGAAAATTACAGCAATTGCGATAGGCCGAGCTGGCCATTGTCTTCGGCATGCGATACTGGGTGCTCCGCCGCCGCGCATTGGCCGGTGCTGGCACTGCGTCACCCCCGACCGGCGGACGCCCCGCCCCGCCTCCAGAGCGAGGCCGCCGAGCAGCGTGCATATTTAGCCGGCGTAGCGGGCGAATCGGCTCATTTAACCTGTGCTTCGACGAAGCAGCGGCACTGCAGATTACGACAACGAAGACAGCGACGAGAGGCGTCAGATAGCGAACACGGTACGTCCTTGCGAGATCTGCTTAATCTGTGCATTTCGCTTTCGCGACGATAGCTGGAGCACCAGCCGAGTCAGCAGGCCCGCGCTTGATGCCGAAGTCGCCATCGTTGTCCTCGCCTGCGCCCGCTCAGCGTCCGACCGGACGCTGCCGTCCGGTCGGAGACGTGCTCGCAGTCAAAGTCTTGGAGCGGCTCCGTGTTGCGGCGAATCCGGATCACCCGGCTTTCCTTGCCGAGGCGGCCCGAGCGGCTTCGAACTCGGCCTCTCGCGGGGCAAGTGCCTCAGTCAGAGTTCGAGGGAGGGTCTCGGCGGAACGAAATTCCTCGTGCCGCTGAGTGTCGGGAGCGAAAGACGGCTTGCCGTGCGCTTAGAATATTGCCGTTCGGCGGGTGCCCGGCGGCTTTTTAGTTTCCTACCCAGTCGCTTGACCGCCCACGAGCGGGTGAGGGGACGGCGGCGGTGGCGTGGCCGCGGGGGGGGGGGGCGGGCGGGTGGTGTCGGTTTGGGGCCTTGCGACGCCGTGCGATCAGGGCTCCTGCTGGAGTAGCTAAGCTCACCACTCTGCGCCTCAGATTAAAAGACGCCGCTTTATTGACGTGCCATCAGTCGTGTGTGTTTGTGTCTTTTATTGCACCATTCAGAGGGCTACTCCCGCAGCCGCGTGGCTATAGGGAGCGGGCTAAGAATAGTTGTCTTTTATACTTTTGACAGGACCTTTGACAGTATCTGACGGGTGACGTTTTCATGGCCCACGCTGAGTGCAACGCGTTCAAGAGCAACGCGTCCCAGTTCCCCACGCAGTCGGAAGTCGAGACCTTTTTCGACGACCTGGACTTGGCCCCAGACAGAATGTTTCCCGGCTTCAATCTCGTGAGCATTGCTGGCGGCTCGGCCGGCGGCTGCGGCGCCATTAATGCGTACGGGCCCAGCAACTCGGCGGCTGCTTTGGCGGCCGCCAACGTCTATTTGCAATCGGCCAGCAGCGATTACGTCGCCGGTGGCCCGAGCTCGGTGTCAGGCGCTTACCCACCGCTGCTGCCGCAGTCGGCCGGCGTCGCAAGAGCGCAGCTGTGGGGCACGCAGCAGCTGCACCAGCAGCACTCGGCGTCGGAAGCCGCGTGGCCGAGCTTGAGGCAATACAGCGTGATGCCGTCGGCGACTCCAACTACCCTGCTTTCGGAGACGAACGCGGCGGCGGCGGCGGCGGCTGGCTCAGGTGGCAGCGGGAGCCCGAACGACGGCAGCGACTATGGCTCCAGTGCGGTTCCGTCGCCGCAGCAGCACCAGCACCAGCAGCAGGCGCTTCTGTCTCGGTACCATCAGTACTACGCAGCTTCGCACGAGGCCTCCGCATGGAGAGGCTACGATACGAACCAGGCAGCTCCGCAGCACCCAGCCGCCGGCATTCAAAGAGGCGGCTACGCCGGCCTGTACGGTAAGCGCAGATTCAACCGCAGCCAGCAGCGAAAGCGCGCGCCGAGCCCGTCGACAGCGGGTAGCGAAGCCGCTGCGAGCGCGACCCAGCCGGTGGTACTCGGACGTGCCCAAGTCATCCTCCGCTGCTCTCTGCGGTGCTGGCGTTTGCATGGAATAACGGCGAGTCCAGTAGCGTTGGCAAGAAGCGCTTAGCTCGAGCTGCTCCCCGTCGCTCCTGCGAGTGCATCTTAGCGCTGGCCGGCGTGCCGCCGCTGCGCAGCATCGCATTCGCGATCGCTTCTCCGAGTTTGAATTTCGCGCAGCCTGGCCCGAACGGTCGTCTGCGAAATCTCGCCGCGAAACTTTGAATTTTGGCGAGCGAATGCCGCAGGCGTCTATGTCGCTTTCGGCTCGCGGGCGAGCGGTGGCGGGCCGTTGGCCCTTCACTCCGTCCGTCCTCGCTTCGAGCCCGAGCAGCCTCGTTCGGGCTGCGCCGAGCCGGCTCGCTCCCTCGTCCGAGCGCTCGGTAGCGGTCGGCCGCTAGTGCCGTCTGCCGTCGGTTGATTGCCGCCGTCTGCCGAGAAGCTCCGGCCTATTCGGCCGAAGCTGCGTCCGATCTCGCTCCTAGCGCTCGCTCAGCTACTGCTTCGGCGGTGGTTCGAGAGCATGCAGCCGAGCTCTATCGTTGCAGACTCCGACTACTACGGCGAAGGACGGGAGTGCGTCAACTGCGGCGCCATGTCGACGCCACTCTGGCGTCGCGACAGCACGGGCCACTATCTTTGCAACGCGTGCGGTTTATACAACAAGAACACGGGCCACACGAGGCCGCTCATCCAGTCGCCGAGGAGATTCGTAAGTGGCTCGGCAGTTCGCCACCGTCGGCGCGAAGCTGTCGCCCCTTCGCTGCGAATCGCCCGGCGCTCAGAAGCTACTATATCCTCGAGCAAGCTGGGCCCTAGAGCGGCGGCAACGGCCACGAGAGCTCCGTGGCCGTTGCCGCCGCTCCGTGGCCGACTCAGTTTACTTCTCGCCCTAAAAATAAGAGGGGGTGACGACAGGGCCGAAATAAGACAGGCTGGAGTCTCTGACAGGCTGCTATGCATTGGACGTCGAGACCAGTTCCGTCGAACTCCCTAGCCGTGAGGCCTCGCGTAAAGTCTCGCTTTTCATAACACATCTACAACGCCTCTGCTGCTTTAGCATAACCAAGTTGGCTGTGGTTCGGGGGGGGGGGTGGTGTGGGGCTCCTGCTAAGTTCCTAGCGCATCGGTTGACGTCCGAGCGCTTTCTTGCCAAAGCCGTAGCCAAAGTGGTGTATGAGGCCACGCGAAATGAATCGGCATCGCAGGGTCAAGGCTTTTGCCAGAGCTCACCGCTCTGGCTTCGCGATTCTTTCGATGCGGCTGCGAATTTCGGCTTCCGCCTCCGCCGCCAGTGGAAGCCACGTTCGCAGCCGGTCAGGCGAGACTCGCATTTATTTTTTCGCTCCTTTCTTTCGCAGCCCTTCAGCTCGAGGCGTTCGGGCATGTCGTGCGCCAACTGCAAGACGACTACTACCACGCTGTGGCGCCGAAACAACGATGGCGAGCCCGTTTGCAATGCGTGCGGTCTCTACTACAAGCTGCACAACGTAAGCGGCTCGTCGACCCCACCCGGCTCCCATTCCGGCGCTATTCTGTTGGGCAAACAACTCGAGCTATGTACGCATCGATCAGCAGAGGGAACGGGGGGGGGGCGGGCGGGCGGGCGGCGAAAGGTGGGGAAGCGTGGAGCCGATCGAAAACTCCTAGTGGCCCCTGCCGCCGCAGCCGCCGCAGCCGCGACGTTCGAGGTTCAACGTTCGAGTTCCGCCGGCGGCTAGTGTCCGAATGTCGACAGCAGCAGCAGCAGCGGCTCGCGGCGACTCGCGTTTGGCAGGTTAACAGGCCTCTGGCGATGAAAAAGGACGGCATACAAACGAGGAAGAGAAAGCCCAAGACGGCCAGTGCCAAAGAAAAACTGCCGGCCTTGAAGGTGGAGCTCAGAGGTAAGGCCGAGAACGAACGGGCCGTCGGCTGCATCGCCTCTCTCGTCGTCTCTCGTCGAAGCCGTCGTAGCGCTCTTTCAAGCGAAGCATAGCTCGTACGCTGCGGCGAGCGGAACCTCGAGAAGGTCGCTCGTTTTGCTGAACGCTCTCTTCCGTCTCTACCTCTCAGACGCCGGCTTGGGTTCGGGCAGTGTACTGTCGGCGAGCAGCCATTTGATGAACGGCCGGCAGACCGGCGGCTGCGGCAGCAGCAGCAGCAGCAGCGGAGGTCACCGAAGCAGCGACGCGTCGCCGCCTGCCGCGAGCAAGGCCGGCAGCCCGTCGTCATCGTCGTCGTCGTCGGCAGCCAGGAGCTTCGGCGGCGAGTCGCGGTCGCTCGGGTCGTCGTCGACAAGCTTCGGCGCCTACGACCCGGCGGCCGCCGATCTGCTGACACCCGAGGCCAGCCCAGCCGGCGCGAGACCTATCGGGGGGCAGCAGCAGCAGCAGCAGCATGGGGCCGCCTACGCGGCTGGGTGCTTCAAGAGGCAGCAGATGGCGGCCGTGCCTTTCGATACCGCCGCCGACTCAGCGTTCGCCTGCTACTCGCCGGCCTCGCCGTGCGCTCGATCGCCAGCGGTGGTGGCTGCGAGCTCTGAAGCCAATGGGGAGAGCTACGCCTCCCACGACCGCTCGGCCCCGTGCTTTATGAGATCTCGAGTGAGCGGCGCCCTTTAGGCGTAGGCGAAAAGAGGCGGGACGTTAGGTGCTGGCGTCTCGGTAAGAAAGTTAGAAGCCGACCGGAGCCGAATTCCGAGCCTCCGGCTGCAGCCAGCCGGTGGCTCTCTCTCTCGCCCGTCGGTCAGTTCTTGCAGCTGTCCAGTCTCGTTCTGGTCATGTTTTGCAACCGTTTTTTGTTTAGCTATGCCAAATCTGGTGGGCCAGCCCCGAGGTCCTCTCCAGGGCAGCCTAGTTTTGCGTATGTATTTATTTGTGTGTATGAAGCGTCGACCGTTGTCGGGAGCCGATGCCGCCCCAATGGGGCGGTTGTTCAGTAGAGCCTAGGCGACGCTGTTGCTTGCTCGGAGGGCCCAGCCTGGCGAGTGCTACGTTGCAGCCTCTACGTGCCGCCAGCGGCATCGCCTCGATATCGCTTCGATGCTCTGTCATGTCGCGAATGCATAAAAACACGAGTCGATTGCAATAAATTTACTTTCGCACTCTCGAGGAGCTTCTGTCTGGTGCAGCATTCAATTTCGAGGCTGTGAAGTTCGAAATTTTCCGAAAGGCTGTTGGGACAAAAAAGAAAGTCAATAGGGGGGCATAAAAACGTGGCCACCACCAGGTCACGTGGTGAGTTCGTGGCATGTCTCCCTCCCCACATGAATGAATTGATCTGCAAAAGAACGGTCTTAGGTAAAGAGCAGAACGACTTTGTAAGTAAGCAAGAGCTCGATGTCAATGTCAATATTTAAAGCCTGTGCAACTTTATTGGTCCCCTGCCCCGTGGCAGGCTTTCTCGATTCTCGCGGTTCTCCACGGCGTTCGTAACAGCTAGCAGCCAAGGAGAGGCCTGTGAAGCTCGGCTGTAGCCAGGAGGCAACGTCTCGGCAAAAGCCTGCAGCCGCCCTCGGGTTCTGTGCAGTAAGAAGCAGCAGCCGGAGCTGCAGCAGCAACAGCTGCGACAGACAGACAGCAGCCGCCATCGGTGGCAGAATAAGTGTTAACCAGAAGCAGCAGCAGTAGAAGCAGCAGAGGCTGGGTGCTGCTGCAGGCGACTTTGAAGCTCTGACAAGGCAGGGCGACAAGGCACGTGCCGGGCAGCCATTCATCAAGCTCAGGCTGGAGCACCGGCTGAACGAAGAGCAGCTGGCCGCCTCGTCTGAGCTGAATGAGCTCAGGTCCGAGACGGAAGAAGCAGTATCGGCCGAAGTTTTCACTCAAAGCAGCTGCGAGACCAGAAAGTTGCAGGTGCATGCTGCCTCCGTGATAGGTGACAAGCTGCAGTAGTACCGACTGCCGGCTGTTGGCGCTTGTCTGTCAGCATCCAGCTGCTTGTTTACCGTTTGACCGCTGCAAGTGGAGTGTGGATAGTGCCTGCCTGAGGTGTTTACCAGGACACCAGCTGGAGCTGCTGCCCCTGAGACCTTTTTACGGGGGGGGGGGGGGGGGGGGCGGAGAGAGAGAGAGGGAGAGAGGGAGAGAGAGAGAGAGAGAGAGAGAGAGAGAGAGAGAGAGAGAGAGAGAGAGAGAGAGAGAGAGAGCCGACAGTCACAGGGATGCAAAACGACCGTCAGCGTCAGCAGGTGACAGGCCTCGGGGCAGCAGCTGGGAGCCATGCACTCTGGCTTTGCACCTGATCGGCCGTGCTCTGCTCTGCGCGAAGTCACGAGTGAGCCAGGCACGTGCTGCTACGTCTGATTCTCCACCGCTCTTTGAGCCAGTGCCGAGCGGCAGCCTTCGGTCAATGGAGCCAGAGGCTGCGACAGCCACTGCCACATGCGCAAGCATGTCACGCCGGACGTCTGCGACGATGGCCGTTGCCAGTCCCGTGACGACAGCCGATCGAGCGACTCGCAGATGTGCTCGCAAAGCGTAATCGGAATGTGACATGCTGCTACCACAGGCCAAAGAGTAACTGTGGCTGCAGATTGCACTAGCAACAAGCTGTGGGGGTGGTCGCTTGTGTGAGGTTGCAGGCTGCGCCTTGCAGCAGAAGGGACTGCACACCGTGGCGGTCCCTTGAGCGCAAGAGGATATCCGGCTCTCGAGATACATGTTGGAGCTGCCTTCTGACGCACATGATTGTTCTTGTTTGTTCTTGGTTCCCCCTTAGCATGCCACTTCTGTGTAACTGTTGCTGCTGCTGTTGCCTACTTGGCGTTTTTTCAATGGCTACCACTTATGATGTATTAGTGGTGCTTAACAGGATCCAGCTCTATTGCTTTATATAATCAATAGACTAGAACGCACACACACACACACACACACACACACACACACACACACACACACACACACACACACACACACACACACACAGGCACACACACACAGGCACACACACAGGCACACACACACACACACACACACACACACACAGGCACACACACACACAGGCACACACACACACAGGCACACACACACACAGGCACACACACACAGGCACACACACACAGGCACACACACACAGGCACACACACACAGGCACACACACACACACAGGCACACACACACACACACACACACACACACACACACACACACACACACACACACACACAGACACACACACACACACACACAGGCACACACACACAGACACACACACACACACAGGCATACACACATAGGCACACACACACAGGCACACACACAGGCACACACACACACAGGCACACACACACAGGCACACACACACACAGGCACACACACACAGGCACACACACACAGGCACACACACACAGGCACACACACACAGGCACACACACACAGGCACACACACACAGGCACACACATACAGGCACACACACACTCATAGGCACACTCATAGGCACACACACAGGTGCACATACACACACACACACACACACACACAAACGCACAAACACACACACACACACATACACAAACACACACACAGAGTCGACTCTGCTTATAAGAATACTCTCGGGCCGGCAAATGGCCATTCTTATAGGCAGAGTTTTTCCATATGTAGATTGAGACTATAGGTAGAGTAAATCTGGGGTGCAGAACTGCTATTCTTATAAGCAGGGTATTCCTATATCGGATATTCTTATATTCGGAGTCGATTGTAAATACAAACATGCAGAAACATGCACATGCAAGCATGCAGGAACAGACACATACCCATGCGCACATTTGCTGCACCCTCCCATTCGCATATTCAAGCACTCGCGCTAGTGCTCACAGACATTCGTGCACACACACACACACACACGCGCACACACACACACGCCTGGACATTAAACAACTATCTTAGCAGTGTGCAACAACAGCTTTTGTCGGTTGCTAGCCATTGCTGGTATGTTCACACGGCCCAGCCCCAGTGACACCAGTTCGACCAAAAAAAAGCTTGATCAGCAAAAGGCTGTGCTTCACCGACACTAAATGCTGCTCTTGCACCACCGAAGCAGCACTCGTCAAATAGCAGGCAGCTGCAGTCAGTCAGCAGCAGCTGCAGCTGCAGCAGCAGCAGCAGCTGCAGCAGCAGCAGCTGCAGCAGCAGCGCCAGTTGACCGCTGCTGGAGGCCCCCAGAAGAGCCTGAGCATAAGCGGTGGCAATCTACCTTCGACATGGTGTCTGCGCACGGTGCGCAATACGGTGCTTTGCCGGCTCAATCTGCCACAGCAACCGACGTGGCGCCACAGCCGCGCTGGCTTTCTCGTGCTCACCCCGGCTGCTTCACCACCTAACAAATACCACACGGTGGGTTGGGTGGCCCTTTGGTTGCTGCAGGCTAAAAGAGGGTCGGACACCTGAGCGGTGCTCGATCTATCCAGAATAAGCATCCCAGCTATAAATTACGGCGATTAATTAATTGTATGTCAGCCATGACTATGCCTACAACTGCAGCCAAAATCTGAAAGGCTGGTCCCTTTTGGCCGAGACGCAACGACTAGGCATGAGCAGGCATGACTTGATAGCCTGTTGCAGGACGGTCAGCAACACGGCTCACCTCCCTGGCTACCCAGTCCTGCCCAACGTTGCTGCAGGAATAGAGTTTAGAGTTTACTCTTTCTCGCGGTCATCGTTAGGCTAGGCATAGGCGAAAAGAACCAGGGCCACGTTCTGCTGCCTCCTCCTCCAAGGAATTAAGCCGAAGGGGTGCATGCTTCCAGAAATGCCCCTAGCCTTTCCCGTGATCACCTGCCTCGGGCAAGATCAAGGTATTTCCCGACTTTTAGCTTAATTCGGTCTATGCCTCTAACCGAAAATCGGGCCGTGTGAGGTGGCGGCCAGTAGGCATACGTCGTTCGACTCAGTTGCGTCCAAGCTTCGGGCTGAGCAACAGCTGCAGCCGAATGGCTGCTTGTGGCACGCTACTGCTACTGCTGCGCACACGCGCTTCTGCATCTATTATTGCTGCATCATGAGGCCAACGGTGTCTTGGGCAGCTGAATTGACATGTTTCGTGTAAACCTCCATCCCTTCTAGACTAGCAGTTGTAGGTTTATGGGCACCAACCTCAACCTCACGATGCCCAGTCGAGAGATCATTTTGAGAGATGCTGGCACTGGCACAGTTTTACTGGTGGCCAAATGAATGAGTATACTGGCTGATATTGCTACCAAGCAGCATAGCACACAGAGCACGGAGCTCATTAATTATCCGCAGGGCAAGACTAACAGCTTTGTGCCAGCCAGAGTGCAGAAGATGCTTTGCCATGTAAGCAGCAAGCACTTGGCACCCTGGACACGGCAACGGTGCTCAAGAGAATCTGAAGGGAAACTGACACATACTGTATGAAATAAAAATAGAAAAACTGTTATTTAATGCACGCCAAGTCCATGTATATGTATATATATATATATGTATATGTATATGCCTAGTTGATTATACTTCGGTTGGGTTGGAGAAACTTGTTTGCCCTTAGCAATTTGGGGACACATGCAACTCGTGGGCAATTGGTGCTAGACATCTCTTACCAAATGTGTGAATACCGCCAGCAGAGTGCACAAAAAATTATCCTAGCACATCACTGAGAGGCTGTGAAATTGGTCAACCAAAAAAATCGGTTTAAATTGATACGCTGCTAGTGGGAGAGACAGGGCCATGGCGTACACACGAACGAGCATGCACATACCGAGCTGCTACTCCATGCCACTCACTTCCTCTACTGCCCTCCTGACTCAGCCATGCTTCTCATTTTCTCTTTATAATAATAATGCACTTGATAAAGCGCCCTCAGAAAAACTCAATCTTTTTCTAGGCGCTTTACATTTGCTGCAAAGGGGATACGCGATTGAATGGTGAGTCGTCTCATGCTTGATAAATAGCATGAATAACATGTTTAGGAGTGACATGCACAGGGACAGCATGTAAATGTTTATAATGATAAGCATATCAAGGACAATTCGCATGGACATAGGAAATGCTGATAAGGGTAAATGGGTTTTTACTTTCACTTAAATTATATATAATAATAATAATAATGCACTTGATAAAGTGGCAGCATGCACAGTGTCAGCACGCATAAGCACATCAAGGACGAATCACAAGGACCCACTAAATGCTGTCCTAAATAGGTATGTTTTCAAGTTCTTTTTACATGTGGTCAGGTCAGGCGATGTTCTGACGCAGGTCGGGAGGGAGTTTCAGGCTTTGGGAGCATACGACCTAAATGCACAGTCTCCAAAGGATTTGAGGTTTGCACGAGGTATTGGTAAACTGTTGGATTCCGAAAAACGGGTGCTGCAATGCTTGGCCTGGTGGGGGAGTAGATCTGAGAGATAGGCTGGAGCCAAAGCATGAAGTGACCTAAAAGTGAGCAATTAAACCTTGAAGTCGATGCGTTGCTTGACTGGTAGCCAGTGCAGGTCGGCAAGAAGTGGCGTGATGTGGCAACTGCGACGCTCACGACAGATAAGCCTAGCTTCGGAGTTTTGCACCAGCTGTAATCGCCTGATTGCACATGCCGGTAGGCCAGCTAGCAGTGAGTTTGTTGAGTGAGTTCTAGTTTTTTGGCCACCGTGTACATTATACGTGTGCACCTAAACGTCAATGTGCTCACACTCGCATATGCAGCTACACAGACCAAACACACACACACACACACACACACACACACACACGCACACATGCACACACGTTCACTCACACATTCACACACTGACAACCTCACATGCTCTAACACTACCACACTCACTTACTCAGATGCACAGATGCACATGCACACGCTCGTGCACACACACAAACACACAACACACACAGAGGCGTGCTGCTCATGCATGTGCACACCAATAGATGCAGATGATGAACATGTAGATGCCATTCGTTTGCAGAGTGGAGGGCCAATTAATCTGTGGGTTTGAAGGTAGGCTTGGGTTCCCAGACATGTGGTATTGCAGCACATGATTGCACTCAGAACTCAAGCTTTTACATGTACAACTACAACCAAGTTACCAGGCATTCAGGTTAAAGCATGGAATTTAATAATGAGGTCTATTTTGGCTTAACCAGTTCGTATAACTATATTTTAAATGGATTGTATTGATACCTATGCAAAAGATTCTGGGTAAGAGTCTTGAAAGAGCAGGAAGACTTCGTGCAATTACTTTCCTCTCGTTACAGTCGGATCAGATCTGGGCAGAATCAGGTGAAATTTCCAGAGATTGAGGTCTAATAAAGTGCCTAATTGTCATTGACTAGGTGATGGCACACTATGTAAGGCGGTTGCTTTCATGACCTCGGTCCCGAGGTCGTGGGTTAGATTCCTGCTGTGGGCGATCCTTTATCACCACTGCAAGCGGTGGTGATAGCCGTAAAAGCTTTTCTGGTTACCAGTCAAGCAACGGATTGACTTCAAGGTTTTGCTGCTCACTTTTAGGTCCCTTCATTCTATGGCTCCAGCCTATCTCTCCGACATACTCCCCCATCAGGCCAAGCACCGTACCACCCGCTTTTCGGAATCCAACAGTCTACAAATACCTCGTACAAACCTCAAATCCTTTGGAGACCGTGCATTTAGTTCATATGCTCCCAAAGCCTGGAACTCCCTCCCGACCTGCGTCAAAACATCCCCTGACCTGACCACATTTAAAAGGAACCTAAAAACACCTATTTAGGACAGCATTTAGTGGGTCCCTGTGATTCGTCCTTGATGTGCTTATGCGTGCTCTCCATGTGCATGCTGCCACTAACCACATTTTCATTCTGACCCTGTGCATGTCACCCCTAACCATGTTATTCATTTTGTTTGTTTTTCAAGCATGATTTTACTTACCATTAAATTGCATTTCCCTTTGCAGCAAATGTAAAGCGCCTAGAAAGAGATTAAGTTCTCTAAGGGCGCTTTATCAAGTACATTATTATTATTATTATTATACAAAAGAGGCTGTTTAATCAGCTAGGATTTAGTCTGCTTCACAGTCGGCTGCTTACACAATCCAATACACCCAGTGGAATCACTCTCAATAAGGACATGCACATGGAGAGCACGTGCTGCAGTACACTGCAGTCATGTTACCGGAGGCAGTGCACGTTGCATAAGCAGAGTGAGCCGGCCGGTAGCATTGGGCAAGTTTCCTTGATCAGCAAGCAAATACACCAGAGGCTTACTAAAGCCTAGTTTGGCACACCTGCACAAGTCCTTGGGAATAGAAAGTTGAAATGTAAAAAAATGCTTCGTAAGTGCTCAATGTGGATCCTCTATTAAATAAATAAATAAATCCTAGCTGATTAAACAACCTCTTTTTGTATAGCGACAGAAGAGCCTTTTGGATATTACCACCGCTTGCATTGGCAATAAAGAATCGCCCACCGCAGGAATCAAACCCGCAACCTCGATACCAATGTCGTGAAAGCAACCGCCTTACCTAGTGTGCCATCACGGCTCGCCTCTATTGGGGTTCGAATCAACATCATTTGAAAGACTTCGTCTACTTAAACTAAATCACTTTGGTGTTCGGTGATTTTGACCCATTGGCAGCTGTGAAGCCAGCGAATTAAGACACTTTCTAGTCTTGTAATGGCATTGGCAATGGCAAGACGAGCTGGTTTGGTCCAGCGGGTAAGGTGCTCGCCCCGACCAAGGTGGCTGAGGTCGTGAGCTCGATCCTGGAGGTATATATGAAGTATCCGAATAGATATTAAGTTCTCTTAGGGTACTATACAAATAAATTATATATATATATATATATTTATTTATTTATTTATTAAGACGCAGGCAGAAGTAATGGTAGCTTAGTGAGCCAGAGACCTGTGTGCCTCCATCTGCCTGGTGCACTGAGGGACGTGGCAGAGGAATTCCAGCAGTACAAGCAATCCACTGCAAGGAGAAAGAAGTAAGCTGCTGAGGGCTACGAGAATGCCGTCCTGCTGAGGAAACCACTTTACCACCTTGTATGTTGTTGTTTACTCCCCGTACGCCTAAGTTCTGCTACATTATCCAAATAATTACCACGTTTTACTAATACTGCACACACATAAATGTTAATTTGCAAAAGTACAGACCTGCTTATTCTATAAATTTGACATTGTGTCTAACAATGTAACTATGATTAATCGTTAATTGTTGGCCTCATCAAAGCAACTGAGCACAAATCTTCGTCTGCTTTTGGTCAGTCACCTCAGTTAAGGAAGGTGGTGAGAGCATTGGCGATTGATTAAGGAGAGAGAGAGAGAGAGAGAGAGAGAGAGAGAGAGAGAGAGAGAGAGAGAGAGAGAGAGAGAGAGAGAGAGAAGAGAGAGAGAGAGAGAGAGAGAGAGAGAGAGAAAGAGATAGAGAGAGAGAGAGAGAGAGAGAGAGAGAGAGAGAGAGAGAGAGAGAGAGAGAGAGAGTCCAACCATACAACCATCTGCATGGCCGAGGTATCGACCGCGAGCATTGGCACTGAGACGGATCTTGGCCGGCCAAATACCACATTTCAATGGAGGTCGCAATTTCTCATAGGGCCACCGATCAAGCAAATCACCACAATACACCCCCTAGATACCACCTAGGTGGCATTCTGCATAACCTCACCGGAAAGAGCCTGAAAGGAAATAGGTACACTGAGCCTAAATCAGCTTCACTCGATGCATCAGGCATTGAAAACCTAAAAACGAGTCTTCTACGGAATTCGGAGGCAATGACGCAACTGCCACTAGCAGCCCGACTGCTGATATTAGGGCTGAAAGAGCTCGATTAAAGAGATGATGCAGGCAGCATTGACAGCTGCTAGGAGCAGCTGAGTGATATACATGTACATAGAAGCAAACGTTGCAGCCGGGGCCTGACTGATACGACAGCTCATATCGCCACCTCATCAAGAGCTGCTTATTCAAGCTTGAAAAGTTTGGCTTTCTGTTACTCAATATGCATCGTGGGGACGTTTATGCAGCATACCTTTTGCATGCTGGGGTGAGCGATTCAAACTCTGAGGCAAGGGTGTCGACTGCTAGTGGAGATGATAGGATATTTCGACCACACGGTGGAACGTTTTGGTGGTATTGAGCCACCTGGCACACACGATTCAAGTGGTGGACAGATGTCTTGCAGCAATTTCTTTTAGTTAGGCCAAATTCTTGCTAAGCAGCATGTTGGAGTTGGATCAGAATGAGCCTCCTTTTTGACCAATATCGTTGCCATCAGTGATTGCATCGAGCCATCGGCTTGGCCAAAGACGGTCAAGCGCTAGGCAACCCTCACAGCTTAAGGCGTGAGCATACTACTGTTGATTACGAGGCTGCAAGCAGCTGTCACGACACACGGGCTCACCGAGGCAGGCGCTCTTGAGTCAACACTTCTGAAAATACAAACTCAGCTATATCTAGCCGCGCGTCAGCAATAAGCTCCCTTACCCGAAAGGCCGAACCTTGTTGGCTGTAGCCAAGCCGAGCTGAGCTTGCTTAATGCTCTTTCGTGCATGCATGCAGCAAAGGCACTATGGCATGCCCAAGCTGTCAATCGTAAGAGACTCGCGCGTCCGCAT
Source organism: Cristatella mucedo (assembly GCA_009760855.2). Classification (NCBI taxonomy): domain Eukaryota; kingdom Metazoa; phylum Bryozoa; class Phylactolaemata; family Cristatellidae; genus Cristatella; species Cristatella mucedo. The sequence goes on along the minus strand of WPIO01000010.1, from coordinate 7,185,879 downwards.
CCAGAATTGTAAGTCACGTGTACGTACATGAACCGGAGAGCAGCAAGAGAGGTTGACAGGCTGCAGTGTCCCAAGCCGATGGGCCGGGTGTGGGTGGAGGAGGTCTTCTGTGTACAATTGGCTGGCTCTCAACTTAGGCCAGATTCAGCCTTCTCATTAGAGGGCTCGGCTCCTTCGCACAAATTCCTGCGTAAAGCAGTGTCTAAACGGTCAAACCTCATTCGATCAACTTACCCCACTTCCTCTGATGGTTGTGATGCTCTTTGATACTGGCCACATTTCTGTAATTATCTGGATAGCTAGAGAGATTATCGTAAAAAGTTTAGATCGTTTAAAATGCAGCTTAAGCTCAAGAGCTAAGCTTATCAATTCTGAGCTAACAGATCGGCACTTATCAATCTAGTGGGCCACCCAACCGATAAGACAACTGTCAATTAGCACCCTTTAAAATTCATTGCTAGTCGGATGGTGAACATAAAACCACTGCATCACCAAGGAATGCAGTAAGAAATGCCATAAAGCAATGAGGCTCTGCAATCAGAAGAATAAAGTCACTGCTCCTGGCTTTGCACTATCAAAGATACAGGCTAGTGGTCGTAGGAGCAGCCACACACAAGTAGCGATTCCAGCTGCTCTTCAAGACTCTTACAGATGCTTGACAACGATGCAATCCATCTTAGCTCTGTAATAAACAATGATGATACTAATAATAATGGCACATGTATAGTGCCCTAAGAGAGATAAATCTCTTCCTAGACACTTTACATATGCTGTAAAGGAAGCACGTCAATTGCTTAGTGAGAACATGCACAGCATCACGACGGATAAGCATATCAAGGACAATTCGCATGGACATAGGAAATGTGATAAGAGCAAATGGGTTTTTACTTTCACTTAAATTATATAATAATAATAATAATGCACTTGATAAAGCGCCCCCAGAGAACTTAATCTCTTTCTAGGCGCTTTACATCTGCTGCAAAGGGAAATGCAATTGAAAGGTAAGTAAAATCATGCTTGAAAATCAAACAAAATGAATAATATGGTTAGGGGTGACATGCACAGGGTCAGCATGCAAATGTGGTTAGTGGCAGCATGCACAGTGTCAGCACGCATAAGCACATCCTGGACGAATCACAGGGACCCACTAAATGCTGTCCTAAATAGGTGTGTTTTTAAGTTCCTTTTACATGTGGTCAGGTCAGGCGATGTTCTGACGCAGGTCGGGAGGAAATTCCAGGCTTTGGGAGCATACGAACTAAATGCACGGTTTCCAAAGGATTTGAGGTTTGTACGAGGTATTTGTAGACTGTTGGATTCCGAAAAGCGGGTGGTACGATGTTTGGCCTGATGGGGGAGTATGTCGGAGAGATAGGCTGGAGCCATAGAATGAAGGGACCTAAAAGTGAGCGGCAAAACCTTGAAGTCAATCTGTTGCTTGACTGGTAGCCAGTGCAGGTCGGCGAGAAGTGGAGTAATGTGGCAACTGCGACGCTCACAACAGACAAGCCTAGCTGCAGAGTTTTGCACCAGCTGCAATCGCCTGATCACACATGCTGGTAGGCCAGTAAGCAGGGAGTTGCAGAAGTAGAGATGGGATGTCACGAATGCATGGACCAACTTCGACGTGGTATCCTTATCTAAACAAGCCCGAATTTCACCAATGTTATGAAGCTGAAAATAGGCAGATTTGACTGTGGAGCTGATGTGGTCGTCAAACGAAAGGTCGCTTTGGAATATGACACCTAGATTCCGAGCTGTTTCAACTGGAGATATGCTGGCAGAGCAAATTTTGAGTGTCAGCCATTCCAATTTGTGAATCACACTGGGTTTGCCCATAACTAGTAAGTTAGTTTTATCATCGTTTAGTTTTAGAAAATTTTCTGCCATCCATGTGCGGAATCTTCCACTGAGATAGGACCTGAACCACTGCAGAGCAGTGCCAGTGATGCCCAGGCGAGATTGGGGGTGCTCTAGAAGAACTTTGTGATCGATGGTATCAAAAGCTGCCGAAAGATCTAACAAAACAAGCAGAGACACTCCACCCATGTCTGCATTCCTAAGTAGGTCGTTGTGAGGTAGTTCAAACCATGCCATGTATGATAATATTGTGCATGTTACTATTTATTAATCATTAGATCATGCCTTCTTTACATCGTATGTAAAGGGCATAAAATGTGGTACAGTTCTCCGAGGGCACCATATAAATGTAAATGTATACTATTTGGCTGCCGGCATGCAGTGACGACTCAGGTCTTCAGCTGTATCTACACGACCCATAATTTTTTGACCATCTCTCCAATTACCAAGATCATCAAAGGAACTTGGCCAAGATGCACCCTAAGTGTAGGAGGAAGTTGGGAGAGTTGGTGGCATGAATGTTAGGCACATCTAGCTTTACAGCTCAGTTGCCCAGTTGCCCAATGGCTTGATCTTAATCGAGTCCTACGAGACAGCTACACTTGTCCTCAAATAGTAGGGATGCCGACCCCAAGTAGCTCGGCGCGTCGACTTGTTGATCATCCACCGGTCTGGGTCAGCAATAGCTAAAATCCTGTGACCAATACCGAGGAGAAATGCACTGGTTCCAGCTCCTTAAGGACAGTCGGCACAGTGATCATCCATCGCGCGTTGGCACGTTGCCAAGTCAGTATTAGTCAGCCAATGAGACAGGTCCTTAGTATGACAAAAGAGTGGTCCTTCTGCACCGAGTCTTCTCAGTCTGCGGAAGCCTTTGACCAGGAACTCACGCGCCCTCGCTCGATCGCTGCGGCTGACCTTTTATTATGACGTCAGACCACCACTGGGAATTGCCCATGCGAAACCAAGAAGCACGGGCCAGCGTGCAAGGCAGCTCTCTGCCCTGTTGCGATCTCCTCGCTGTACCGAGTGCAGCGTCCTACCCCCAAATTATTTTCTACAGCAACCGTGAGCATTCGTGGGCGGGCAGCGGTTGGCTGCAGCGGCTTCCATCCCTCTCCCTCTGCCGCTAGCTAGCTAACGCGGCAGCTAGCTGTCGACGGTGTCCAGGCCGAGCTTACCAGCGCTGCACTTGCTGCTGCTGCAGCGCTGATTCGTTTTCCCTCCTTTTCCCTAGGTGCAAATACTGCCTCGAGTTCGATCAAGAAGCGGTATGTAGGCTGCAGCAGAAGGGGGCAGATTCGTTTGGCAAGCAGCAGCTCTCGCTTCGCGAAAAGCACCCCAGGCTAAGAGGCCAGCCGGGCTCTTAGCGAGCTGCTACAATTGTCGCTCGTCCGCGACGGAGAGGACCAACTTGGGCTGTGTCGGGGCACCATTTTGCAAGCTAGACGTGGCGACCGGAACGTGGGGCTCGGCAGGCTACGCGGAGCAGCTGGAGCGAAGCGGAGTTCGGGAGAGGGAGGTTCGGCGGCAGGGAGGAGAGGAAGCCGTCGTGGCGCTTGAGAGTCTTTGGACAGTATCTGGAAGAGGGTACGGGTGCCGTCAGAGCTAATCTCGCCTGAGCAATGCAGTGCAGCGCTTCTCCACCAGTTGAAAACAGTTCTCCAAAACGCACGCTCCCGACGGTGGGAACCCTTCTGACTCGGCTGCAGAACTCTCCATCTAAGTAGGACACTGGCAGTTTAAACTTTCTGTGCACTGTAGATGTGTGGATGAAACCGCAAATAAAAACCTCGGCGAATCTTCTCCTGGAAGGATATGCGAGAGGAAAATATTAGTGAGTACAACCAAATCTGTCTGCGAGTCACACCACTGGGCTGAAGGTGCAAACCTACCAGGAGTGACCGACAAAGTACGGTACACAACGTCTAGGATAACCCGTCTCAGCAAAAGCGATTATCAACTCACCGCTGAGGTGTCGCAGAAGGCTTTAGTTTACAGTCAGTTTCCTTGCAAATTTAATTACGCATTCACATTTCCCAAAGTAATGATTGGCTAAGCAAGCATGAAGGGAAGGACAGGAGGTCTTAAGCTAGAAGCGGTCTGAGCGGCAGGAGAGCCACGGGCCTTGATCCCCTCTTTCCAATTAAGGCTGGATATTTGACCGCAGCAAGCACACGTCTGCCAGGTTTCGTAGTAGATATTAATGATTTACCCGGAATTAAATACGAGATGACCGAGCGGCTGAAATTCTACTCAATTTCCACGGGTCGCGCACGCAGAAGCTGCACATAAGCAGCTGACTCTCCTTGCTGCACTCAGCTGTTTGGGTGCAGCTGAGTGCACGGCCCCAGAATGAGTCCTTCAATGACTGCTTGCCGACTATGCGGATTAGCAGTACCGTCTTTGGTTAGCTGGAAATAAAAGTGGCATTTTGGTAATTACCCGGCAAAACAGTAATACAACGGGCACGACCGTGGGGTTGTCCGGTCACAGACAGTTACTTTCTTTGAGGTAGTGGAGAACTCTCGTCTACAGCGATCAGCCACGTGTTGCTCGCATTAATTACAAACGTAGGTCGCAACAGAGGATGTCGTTATAGTCTTTGGAAGGGGGATAATCCATGCTCGGCAATTAATTTGACAAAAAGAACTGATTCAATCATTTTTTGGGTAAGTGTGTCATCGTAATCATTAACAGATTGAGGTCGAAATGAAGGTAACCCTTTCGGACCTGCTTCGCCATAAAGAAGTGTGCAGGTATATTAAAAAGTGCGGAAACTATAACTCCGTCGCGTCCAAATGTTTGCTCGAGCGGCTGAGCCTAGACGAGTGTAGGTGTGTAGAAGTAAGCTAATCGCTTGCCTGGATGATGCTGGCTCTGTGAAAGCCTGTCGAAATCTGAGAAGTTTGGATCGTTACTAGTCCGCGGAATCTAGGTCTTGAGCAGATGTCATTAAATCAGAACAGAAACTAACATTACTTACAGACCATTCACGATCTGAACTTGAGGACGAGCTGTTGAAATAATATGAACATATTTGCAACTAAAAATTATTCCTTGTCTCTTCCATCCTTTGCATAATATCGGCATAATTTTTGTATTTTTCAGCCTCCTCGTTTTGAATTCTCTGGTCAATCTCAACCACTATTTAAAATTTAAAATATTTAAAAAATATTTAAAATTCTGGTGATATTCATCGCCTTTTTGGGCCAAGTTGTTGCTTAGAGTCCATTTATTTTCCTTGTTTCATGCTCTGTTTCTGCTTTTGAAGTTTCTGCATTTGAAATTCCGCTGGTAATATAAAGATGCAATGTGCCGGCACGCACATTTTCGTCGCGTTTTTTCGGGATTCCCGGACGCTTCCACATGGAAGAAGTAGACATGCTGTCCGTGCACTGCTGCATTCTTTGGCAGGTTCGTGTGAAGTGGCACTTGCAATGACTGCTCCTTAAAGGGCTGCTTTGGCCCCTGAAATTCGTCTTGTTGTGGCTTTAGAAGCCACAAGTGTGATCGCGGCCGCACAGCAGCTGTTGTCCTACCTAGGGTGAAACACTTGGTCTAAATTGTTTAAACAATTAGGCGATTCTGACTAATTTTACACTGACGAAAACGATAACAATTGCTTAGCGACCTAAGAGAACTTATCACTTTATGGAAAAGCCCAATGACATACAAGCAGCATGCGTGGTGTATCATACCGAAAGAGGGTTTTTCGTGCTTTAACAGCTACAGATTGATCGCCAAATCGCAACGGGCCGCCTGGATTTCCGATCGCTTAGCATTGGGTTCAGTTTAGCTAAGAAGCCACAATGCACGGCTCCATAGTCTTGGATTTCACGGTGCCGTTTACATCCGCTAGAAGTTTTTTTTTTACTTACTAGGCCCTCAACTTATAGATATTCCGAAAAAATACTTGCTGATTGATCAGCCTCTTTTGTGTAGCAGCATAAAAGCCTTAAAGGCTATCACCAACGCTTGCAGCGGCAATAAAGGATCGCCCCATGTAGGACTCGAACCCACGACCTCGGGGCCGAGGTCGTAAAAAGCATCCGGCTTACCTAGTGAGCCCTTGCGGAATTCCTCTGCGACCAGAAGCATATTCCCAGCAGCACTAAAAAACCATTACTAATCCTTAGTTTTGTGATTGTGCTGACAATGTAATAATTGTATTTAACTCCTTTCAAACTACGACAGGGAAAAAGCTCAGATGGGTATCGTGATATTAACATTAGATCTGGGTAAGCCATCGCACCCCGGCTCGAGCCTTGCTGAAGGTTTAACTGGTCTTTCACAACTTTAAACGGCATTCGATTGTCACAAGACAGGGAAATGTTTAACATTTTTTCCTGTCACTGGCACACTTTGCAGCCCTCATGCTTGTATAGAACAGCTTTGATAAAATATAAGCAACGCTGGAACTATTTGCCATAGGATGCATTATCTGCGATACCACAAATTAGGAAGTAAATTGTTCTACAATTGACTTTTTCATTGGGCTAAAAGAATTTGGCTTAACCAGAGAGAACAACATCCTTTACACGTTCTCTCAGGTTTTCCGCGAAGCCAATGACTACTACCAGGGGTGAAGCCAGGAATGTTTTCTAGAGATAGCCGAATCTTGAACCTTTTGAATCGAGTGTGGAAATGGCGCCAGGGTCGCCTCAAGGTCGAATTCACGAGGTTGCTCTCACGCCCTCTAAGAAATACCTGCACGCATAAAAGCTGGAGGCTGTTTTATTTCCTTTGAATAATACACAGGTAATACAAAGCAGTATCTCTCAACGAGCTCTAATAGACTAGTATACAAATGTATTAGTTTTCTCATAGTACGTTTGATCAACCTCTCAAGGCAATTATGAAAACTGTAAACGCAAGTAGGGTACAACGTCAATTGTTTGGCGAATGTGCATAATCAGGTTGGGCCATATTTTTGCGCTCTTAGATTTATTGCAGTGGTTTTTACAAGTTTCTTTAACACTACGTTGAAATGAATGCAACAGTACTTTCATGTAGATACTTGGTTTTTTCATGTCTCCTATGAGTTGAGGTAAAACAGCGCACGATGTTGAGGAACTAATGATTATGTAGAATAAAATACTGTATTTCACCGTGTAAACCCCTAAAATGTATAAGCACCCAAAATGTATGAACACATTTTTTGGAGAAAAAAATTTTTTTTTTCAATAACTGAATGAACTGAACAAAATAAAGACTCACAATAATCACTCGTGTCACCACCACTATCCTTTGCATTAGAGATGGTGTTGATATCCTCTCCATCTTCTTCGTTCATATTACACGCTTGAAATTTAGCGGAAGCTCCCTTATCATCATTGTCGCAGTCACTCTCTTGATATACTGAGTCGTCTTCCATTCCGTCCGTTGAATTTTAAATGCCACACTTCTTAAAACTTCTTGATGAACAAGCCTATTGAATACATTTTGGCGGCCGGTTTATCTTTGCTAAATGGCCTTCAAAGTAGGTACGTTGTTTAGCGAAATATTAAAGCAAAACAGAAACCTACCATGCGTATAAGCCCCCTTTTATTATGCAACCGTACATTTTGGAAACAAAGGGTATTATACACGGTGAAATTCGGTAATTGAATGAGAAGGTCCGTCGAAGGGGTTAAGCGGCCGGCAGCTGCCTCCTCCGTCTTCCATTCAGTGGGCTGATTTCACAAAGGAATCTGTTTTACTGCCAAGGTCCTCCATCTACAACCACAAGAGGCCAGACATGAACCTAACGATTTAGAGCCCACGCACAGCTGGGTAGCGTACGAAGACGCAGCAGTAATTCATGACACTGAAATGCTGCGGCACAAGACGCTAACCTTGAGCGTTTATGCTTGAAGAAAATCTTAAGCGCATACAAAGAGATTGAGTTGAAGGCATTTTATCAAATGTATTATTATTATCAAGTACACTGCAAGCGCTGCCGCACTAGTGAGAGAAATAAAAATTGTCGACCAAAGACCTGTTGACCAAGACGGCTTTTTCCAGACGAATAGTGCGTGATAGTTGACAGGTCCTTGCCTATAGTGTTTCAGCAGCGAACTGGCCTGCTAGGCTGAGTGCGAGTTTGCGATTGAGACAGCGGGTCTTGAAAGCGAGCTTTATCGTACTTTCTCTATGCAACCGATCGGTCATTCTCGGCTCTACTTCTGCCACCTACGAGGCCAATGGAATGAGTTGCGCTGGCCTCGGGTACAAAGGGGCGAGCAAAATGCCACGCGCACCGAGGTGCAGTGCAGTCGTCCTAACCCTACGAGCCTTAACCCTCAAAATAACGAGCTGCTATCGCCGTTACCTTCGGTACTCAAGTACGCCGGTATTTATTTATTACGCCGATACTCAAGTCGCTTCGCTGGTCATCGCGCACTTTCGTCTGCACTCGAAGATAAACTGACTCGAATCGAGCTAATCAGCTTGTAGGAAACGAACACTTTAAACTGGCCCATGCGATTGCAGAAATAATAATAATAATTGCATAGTCATGATAATTTCTAATACACA